>UESW01003974.1:2367036-2387819 GCA_900491605.1 Calamus simplicifolius | reverse complement strand
TATATATATATATATATATATATATATATATATATATATATATATATATGAAAAAGTCTTTGTACATTGCTCCCGGTGTAGCAAGTCTTACATGGGCTACACCGTCTTTCCTGATTGGTCCACGTGGATCCTACGTAGCTGACGATGCGGGATGGTATGGCTCTGCTACGATATTACGTTTTGATCGCGACGTCTATTAAAAGCACTTCACCTTTATTTTAAAATTAGTATGCAGACGAAAATACCTTTCCCTCCAACCTACTTCTACCATCATTTTTTCTTGGATTACATATGTGCAAGAAAAACTCTTTCTTTCCCCTCGCTCTGGCTTTCGGATGCAAGGAATCAGTCCAAGGTTTGAGCAAGATCCTGAGCCCTCGCTCTAAGAGTCCGGTGTCAGGTTTTCTTCCTGTTTTGATTTTCGGTCGAAAGAAAATATTTCAGCTTCGAGGCTGTAATACGTAGCTACCGAAGACTTCTTTATAATTTTCTTGAAAAAAATGTCATCGCAGCAAAAAGTAAAAAGTCATGATTCCCACTTCTTTGTAAAGCTCCTTTATTACACCAACTATTTTTTATCGTTAGAGAAAGTTAATGCATAAGGAAACAGTTTAATGCATGGGTAACTTCCTTAGACCAAAACAGTTATGACATTCTGGGAGTCATAAATGTTTTTTTGCACGAAAGTCAATTCTTTTTTGTTTAGTGTTTTGTAGCACGAATGTCATACCTTATGAACTAGGTGTCATTAAAGTGTTTCGGCCTATATTCCCCATTATTTTATGTCCATATAGCTCTAGTGTCGTTATTTGACAACTCGGGTGTCCTACGATTTTCTGCATTTAGTTTCAACTAGGGTGTTTTTCTTGGATGTCGTAAGTCTAGGGTATCGTCGGATTATTTCTGAGGTATCGTAAGTTCTCTATAGCTATCATTTGGAGCTAGGGTATCGTCATTTGACAGCTCGGGTGTCGTAGGTTATTTTCTGGGGTGTCATCACGTCTATAGCTATGAGAACTGGGGTGTCGTAATAGTCTTTCTGGGGTATCCTAAGTTGCTGCCTAAGGTGTCGCACATTGTTTTCTTGGGTGTCGTAGGTTGTTGTAATCAGGAGTGTCGTTTGTTGCTATCCGAGGTCATATCGTAGTTTTAATCCTTCGCAACACCGTAGCTGAAACGTTACGACACCCAAGTGGCAACCCTACGACACCCCTGCTTACAACGGACGCTGAAGAAAAGCCCCACGACACCCCAAGAGGAATTCACCCTCAAATCTTCGTGATACCCTAGTTGAAATGTTACGACGCCCTAGAGACACACGCTACGACACCCGTGCTTATAACCTTCGCGATCGAAAAGGCCTGCAGTGTCGTAATGTTTTTCCTTGGGTGTCGTAAGTTGGGGTGTCGTCGGATTATTTCTGAGGTGTCGTAAGTTCTCTATAGCTAACATTTGGAGCTAAGGTGTTGTCATTTGATAGCTCGGGTGTCGTAGGTTGTTTTCTGGGGTGTCGACAGATTATTTCTGGGTTGTCGTAACAATCTTTTCGGGGTGTTGTAAGATGTTTTCTAGGGTGTCGTAAATTGTTTTCTCGGGTATCGTAGGTTGTTTTAATCAGGAGTGTCCGTTTGTTGCTATTTGGGGGTGTCATAGCATTTCAATCATCATAAAGCTATGACACCCCAGATTTATTATTAAGACATCGTAGTTATAAGCCTACGACACCCGTGCTCCAAACAAATGCTGGAGAAAAGCCTCACGACATCGCAGAAGAAAATCGGCCGAAAATCAGTGATTACATCTCAGAAAAAAAGTCGGGAGTATTGCGACGCCCAAGTTAAAGAAATAAGACACCTCTGTTAAACAAATATGACACCTCAGTTATGCTCGATCGAAAATCCTTCGCGATACCGCAGTTCAAACATCACAACACCCTAGCGACAACGCTACGACACCAGTGCTTATAACCTTACGGACACCCAAGGAGAAATTCGGCCAAAAATCACTCATGACACCATAGTTGAAACTTTACTATAGAGCTTCTATATCTAATCCTTTAAGGACTAGGTTTTATATTTAATTAAGCATACTTGAAAATGTTGAACTAAATATTGTTAAATTAATTATGATGGAATGTACTTGGAAAACATTGTTTATTAGGAGGGCTATTTGATAATGCATGACATATTACTTCTGCTTGTTAATTGATAAGAGGATATGGATATCAGTTATATTGGCAAGTATATGTCATGATTCTTGTATATTTATCATTATTTATAGTTGAATCATTGTGATTATATATACCATGTTTAATTGTTGTTGAATATTATATTATTTATATCATGATTTTTTATTTCGTAGGGTTTACTTGATGATTTATGCTTACATGTATTCATGGAAGGATTTTTTTGAGCCATTAGCTTAAAAAATATTTTACTTGTTTCTTCAGAGTTACAAGATTCTTAATATTAATCTACAACTGAAAACAAGCAAAAGGCAAAATGGATAGATTATTTTGTTACCAAATGATCAAAGAAGTTGTAATTAAACAGCATCATTCTTATATCAATGAAATTATTTTATTTTAGAGATTAATAATGATTATAATATTTTAAATATTATTAAATAAAAAGCTTTGAAAAGTCTTTAGGGCTGGACCCAAAGAATATGAGGCAGTGTGACATATCCAATGATAAGCTACTTGGGATGTGACATATGAAAATAGAGATAAAGTAACCATCCTGATTTTTATTCCATAATAATGAAACTTAATTAGAGAATTCTAAGAAAGGATAGTCTGTGTATCCAATAATACGATCTTGTGTTATGAAAGTGGACCTATCATACTGGTTCAATGGTGCATTAAGCTCAAATCTTTTAGGCAAGTCGGGATTAGCCAAAAAATAGCGACCATATGCCACCAAATCAGTATATCCTTGAGCCACAACCTTGTTTCCTTCATCTCTATCATATCCTCCTACAGCAATAAAAGTTCCTTTGAAAGCATTCCTCATTGGAAGTAGCCTATGTGGTATTTGATATCTGCTATCCAAAATGGACATTCTAGGCTCAACCATATGGCAATATAGAATGCCATACTTTTTCAGTGCGTCCACCATGTAAAGACCAAGGGCTTCTGGATTTGAGTCCCAACACTCCACAAAGTCAGCGAAGGGTAAGAGACGCATTCCAACTCTATCAGCTCCAATCTCTTTGATGACCGCCTTTGACTATTTCTAAAGCTAAGCGACATCGATTCTCTAAGCTCTCACCATACTCATCGGTATGATTATTGGTGTTATCTTTCATAAATTGTTCGATAAGATAGCCATGTGCGCCATGAATTTCAACTCCATCAAAGCCTACATATAAATCACAAGAAAATGTAGGTCAAATGTTAGTGATATTAGTGAAATCATATCCACAAAAAATGCTTAAATTTTCTCTTTTCTCTTTTTCTTTTAGTTATAGAATTGCATGATAAAACATCAACACCAGGGTGTATAGCTTACCGGCTTCAATAGCATTCTTTGCAGCAAGCCTGAAATCATTGACAATATTAGGGATTTCCTCTGTTCTTAATCTCTTAGGAGGAGAGAATTCTTCAATGGTGCCATCGATTTGGGTTACAGGTCTAATCCCTTTATCTGTGCTCGTCCCTTAGGTTGAAAACCTATGTAACACATAAAGACGTTAGAAGAGAGAGAGAGCGCGCGCGCGCACACACATACACACACACACACACACACACATATATATATATATATATAGTATTTTTTATTCTTTATTTTATTTGGAGACTGCTACTATGAGGAGCCGAATGCTGGATACAAAAACAAGGATTTGCTTATGATGTAATGTATTGTTGTGGAGAAGGGCCTAGGTTTAGTTGGCCGGTTTGAATTTTCAATTTGACATTTTCATTGTCAAGATAAATCTCTCACCATACATTTTGAACTTATGGTAGAAATATAATTTTATAGCAGCCAATGAATTGGTGCATGGTATTTGCTTTACTCTTAACCCTTGAATTATTAATGCAATTGCCTTGTGGTGAAAATTGTATTTTAATCACATAGAATTGAATTAGAGTATGATTATATTCATGCTTTACTGTTGTTCAACCCATGCTAAAACTTCTTCAAATTGAATAAATCTTGGATTCTCACCCATACATGCACTAAAATATCATAGTATCAACTCAAAACCTCATCATCTTGTAAGTATCTAAGATCTATCTAGTGTATAATTGATAGGAGACTGAGAGAAAACAGCATGAGCTCTCACAATTATAGTGGTTGTTCATTGCACTTAACAATTTCTAACAATGTATCGCTAATGATTTGGCAAAAGAACTTCATCTAATCATGGGCAGATAACTCAATAAATAAATGACTTTATTTGACATAAATAGTACCTAGAGATTCATACAACAGACAAATAATGTGCAGAGATTTGTGCATAAATGTCAAGGAATGGATGGTAAAGTGCATGGCTGTGTAAAGGAATCTCATATAATGCTACAAGCATAAGACTTAATTAACACATTGATGGTATATCTTGTGGACTAATTTAACAGTGCAAAGAGTACCAATAGATGCATGCAGATGTGATGCTATAGTAGAGAACAATACCATAATTAGAAGCTCTCCCAACATGCCAAATTTGGCAGAAGAACACCCCACCCTTGGCATGGACGGCATCCACAATAGGTTTCCAGGCTTCCACTTGTTCTTTTGTCCATATCCCAGGAGTTTCTGGATATCTAACCAAAATTTGGCACAAATAAAAAAAATTAAAAAAAAGGGGGACAATGAGACTAAGAGAGAGAGAAATAGTAGATTAAGTGAAGATTGACCATATAAAGTCTCTAGTTTAGAATGGTCATGATAAGGTGGACTAGAGCTTTTAGTGGCCATACCCTTGAGCTGTATCCGAGACTCCAGTTGCTTCAATTATGAGAAGGCCTCCCTTGGTTGTCCTCTGAGAGTAGTATAAGATAGCATGTGGTTGTGGAACATTGCCATAAGATCTGCATCTCATCAATGGTGCCAAAACAATCCTGTGTACAATGAAAATGAAAATAGTACTGTTTTATATTAAAAAGTTAAATAAAATTAAATATTAGTGTATAGTGTTTGGAATAAAGCAATAATTTCTAGGTTGAGAGTGAAGTTTGGCCTTTTGCCTTAAATCTATAATGTGCAGAAATTTAGAAAAATATACATTCCATTTAATTGAAGAGGCAAAGCTAAGTTTGATCCAAAACAAAATTAGCGACCATATCGCTCTAATTTCACCTAAAAGAAATAGTATTATAAGAAATGCCATGCTTTTGGTATTTGCAAAATGAACCATATTCTTTTAATTTCACTCAAAAAATTATTAGTACAAGAAATACCATGTCATTTTGGCAAATGATGTTATATAAACTTTCTTTTTGCAAAGAGTTCGCTATATAAATTTTTTGGCCTTATAAATAGTAATATATGCATATTAAATTTCATGGGAGCACAAGAGAAATGGCTGTTTTCACATGAACAACATCATTCTGATGCTCTTGAGAGCACTAAGAGAAAATAATTATGCAAAAGAAAAGGTGGTTGTCAAATATGCCTTGCCAAATTATTGGCATATTTTATTTCTTTTCTTTTTGATTTGGTCTCATCATTGTGCATCCACAAGAATCTAGATCTCGCAAATAGCCACATGTCAAATAAATTTAGGGTTGCAAATGGGTCAGATGACTTTGAGTCATGCTTGAACCTAGTTTGACCTAGTTTCATATTCGAATTATAATATTGGATCTACATCCATTTTCTTTATCATTTGGATTATATTTAATAAAGTTCATTAAAGAATTTTAGATCTAATAGAACATTCAAAGTCGATTCAAAATCAAGTATGACTTCAATCAAACCTAAAATATTTAGGGTTCGATCGAGATTGGATCAGACATATTTGCATCTGAGTTAAGCATTTAGCTATTATTTTATAGCTAACATTTACTAATTAATGATTAAACATAGAGTTATTATAAAATTTAAATATGATAAAAAAGAGTCAACTTAAACTACTCTTAAATAATATATACAAAGTATAAATATTGAGTATTCTAACTTTTTTAGGTGCATGTGTTGTGCATGGGATTTTAGAGGAAATATCCTCTCATTTTATTTATTGTCCTTTCCTAGCTAGTATCCTCTCATATACTCATGAGGGGGTTTGGTACGTGATGATCCATTCAGAATCACTAATGATCTAAACGAAGGTGATATAATCATCATATTTAATTACACCTTTATTATTGAATGTGATCATGATCTTAAATCACCTTTATCTTTAAAATCATTAGTCAATCTAGTGATCCTATACTCATCCTTAAAATTGGGTATATATCCAAGGTTGCCTCAAGCAATATATAGTACTTGACTTGGGATTTAATGAGCAAAGTACACAACTCATTCATAAAAAAAAAATGTTTGATATTACTTTTATATTAATATAATATAATTTAATATAATAAGAATAAATTATAATAATATAACATAACATATAATATTATAATATAAATATATAATATATTATTTATTATATTATATTATTGAATTATTATATAATATATATTACTATAATTTAATTTAATATTATAATTATCAATAATATGAAATGATGATAAATATCATGGTAGTTTCAAAATATATTAAGAATAATTTGGTATTATGTAATAATCAATTTTGGATTTTCATAGTACACTGAACAGCATAATCATAAATATTCAGATATCTTTAATTTAGTAATAGCAATGGGGCAGGCCAAGGACCCTAATCCTTCTGTCCTTATTAAGAAAAACAATTTTCATTCACATCTTATCCTTATAATCATATTTTTTTCATCCTCAATATCCTCATCTCGTAGAGAAAAATAAATTCGTATCCTCCCTTCGTCCTTGCCCCCACCTCATCCCTTTTTAATATATTTTTTAGTAAACAATATATTGATAATTCTATAGATAGGAAAATATATAATGGTATTATATGAGGTCATTGGGGCTGGGATATGCTTATCCTGTCCTCGTATTGCTAATGAAGCCAAAATAATCCTATCTTCATCATCGATCTTCATATTAAGGGTTAAAATTACCATCTCTACTTTAATTCTTATAATATATAACATAATAAAATGATGATTTTACCTCATTGGAGATAAGATTAATTTAGGATAAGGGTTTTTAGTGATTTAAAATTATCATGATGATCCACCAAATGCTCCCTATGTGTTTTCTTGTTTTACGTGTTTCAACAAGAGAAGCCAAATTTGGCATCCTATGATGAGTCAAAGCTATCATTTTATTTGGGAAGAAGAAGGTACATCTTTCCCTCGATTGAAAACTGGCACCGGCAATTTTCCAGCACCTCCATGGAAATCACCAACTGGGCAGCAACTGTAAGAGTGGGAACTAAAACAAGAAACCTCGCAAGTCAATTTGAATTTTTGTAAAGAGAACCTAAGCCCATAAAAAATTTATTTGTCAATTTCACATAATTAATAATAAATTTAGTATAAAATTTTAAACAAATTATTATATTTTAAGATATTTCAGATTGAATTTAAGCTAGATTTTAGACCTAACGAAAGGCTGATGCTTTGGACCTTCATTAGGCTTGAGTTTTGTGTCGGATTTGAGCCACGCTAAGCGCAGCCTCCCTCTCCTATTTTTTTTTTTACTTTTAACTTTAATTCCAGACCCAACCCAAATACTCTTAGGCCTAGCCCATAGACTCATCCAAAGAAACAAGGAAAAGTCTTTGTACATCGCCTCCGGTGCAGCAAAGCCTACATGGGCTACACCGGCTCTTCTGATTGATCCACGTGGAGCCTATGTGGATGACGGTGCTGGGCGGTATGGCCCTGCTACGATGTAACGTTTTGAACATGACGGGCATTTAAAGCACTTTGCTTTTTTTTTAAAATTAGCATGCAGATGAAAATGCCCTTTCCCTCCATTCATCACCATTTTACGTTGGATTTCATCTGTGCAAGAAAAAATCTTTCTTCCCTTTGGCTCTGGCTTTCGGCACGATCCTACGCCCTCGCTCTGGCTTTCGGCCCGATCCTAAGCCCTCGCTCTGACTTTCCGGTCGAAAGAAAATATTTCAGCTTCGAGGCTGGAATACCTGGCTACTGAAGTTTTTATACAAAAACTCCTGGAAGAAATGTCGTCCGCAGCACAAAGTAAAAAATCTTTCTTCCCACTTCTTTGTAATGCTCCTTTATTACACCAACTGTTTTTTCTCGTTAGAGGTAGTTAATGCGTGACCAAACCGTTTAATGCGTGGGTAACTTCCTTAGAACAAAACAGTTATGACATTCTAGCAGTCATAACTGTTTAGAGTTTACTGTTTTGCAAACACGAATATCATACACTTTTAACTAGGGTGTTATTCAATCCCCGCGACATCCCGCTTTAACAGTGACGTCATCAGTATCGTCGCCTTAAAGCTAGGGTGTCGTCAGATGAGAACTGGGGTGTCGTAAACAGCCTGAGTCGGTGATGTCGTCATTCGCGACACCCCAGTTGAAACCTGACGATACCCTAGCACCAATTCTACGACACCCGTGCTTATAACTGACCACAGAGAGAAGGCCCGCGACACCCAATTTACAAACCTAAGACACCCGTTCACGCTTAGGAGAAAACTTTAGCACATCCCAGGATGAAATCGGAAAACAGTTACGACATCCAAGCTCCCTTATCCTTCGGTCTAGCATCAAACACAAAAGTTACTAAAATTCTTTTTATTCATCACACAAATAAAGACAAGAAGAAAAGAGAAGAAAAAAGTACAGGAGCCCTCACTAGGGCTTTTCATTTTCTCCGGGTGATGCCGAGCTCCCCCCACGCTGAGGGGCTAACTCAGCGATCTGGCACTGGAGGGACGCTACTTGCCCCTCCAGCTGGCAGGTGGCCCGACGCAGGACCTCGATCTGTCTCGTTGAAACGGCCAGGTATTGCTCGGCCGCCCTGTGGAGTCGCTCGCTGTTTGCGAGCGACTGCGCAAAGACCTCCGCATCGACGGTTACCGTTGTGTGGCGGCTCCCATGGGTGCCAGTAGATCGCCCCTCGCCTCTAGAAGTCATCTCAGTATCCAAAAATTTTGGAAGATTAGCTGAAAAGGTGATTAACGATCGTATTCCCCCATCTATATTTAAGGTACTCCTAGCGGGTGTTTCAATTGCCCGAGCTATCAGCTCTGGCACCCCTATCGTGGAAACTCGTCATGTGCCACCATCTAAGTGGGCGGTAAAAGGAAACGAATGCGTTTTGAACTAGGGTGTCATGGGTTTCAATAAGATAAGAGCGAATGGCAGCAACCAGGAGGAATTCGCCCCCCTCGTGAATAGAAACCATTAACGAAGAATGAAGAGAGTGTGGGGAAGCCAAATACTGCGACACCCTATTACCAATGCTTCGATACCCGTGCTTAAAACTGACCACGGAGAGAAAACCCACGACACTCCTGGTGGAATTCGGCCGAAAATCCTTTGCGACACCCCAGTTGAAATCTCACGACACCCTAGCTTTAAGGCGACGACACCCGTGCTTAAAACTAACCAAGGAGAGAATCCCCGCGACACCCCTTGTGGAATTCGGCTGAAAATCATTCGCGACACCCCAGTTGAAATCACACGACACCCTAGCTTGAAGGAGATGACACCATTGCTTAAAACTGACCACGGAGAGAATCCCTGCGATACCCTAGTTCGAATTCGGCCGAATATCCTTCGAGACACCCAGTTGTAATCTCACGATACCCTAGCTCTAAGGCGATGACACCTGTGCTTAAAACCAACCACAGAGAGAATTCCCTCGACACCACCTAGTGGAATTCGGCAGAAAATCATTTGCGACACCCTAGTTGAAATCTCACGACACCCTAGCTTTAAGGCGACGACACCCATGCTTAAAACTAACCACGGTGAGAATCCCCGCGACACCCCTTGTGGAATTCGGCCGAAAACATTCGCGACACCACAGTTGAAATCTCACGACACCCTAGCTTTAAGGAGATGACACCCGTGCATAAAACTGACCACGGAGAGAATCCCCGCGATACCCCCTGGTGGAATTCGGCCGAAAATTTATCGCGACACCCCAGTTGAAATCTCATGACACCCTAGGTTTAAGGCGACGATACTCGTGCTTGAAACGGACCACGGAGAGAATCCCCGCGACACCCCCTGGTGGAATTTGGCCAAAAATAATTCACGACAGCCCAGTTGAAATCTCACGGCATCCTAGCTTTAAGGCGACGATACCCATGCTTGAAACGGACCATGGAGAGAATCCCCGTGACACCCCCTGGTAGAATTCGACCGAAAATAATTCACGACACCCCAGTTGAAATCTCACGACACCCTAGCTTTAGGGCGACGATACCCGTGCTTACAAATGACCACGGAGAGAATCCCAGCGACACCCATTTGGAATTCGGCCGAAAATCATTCGCGACACCCCAGTTGAAACCTCACGACACCCTAGCTTTAAGGTGACGACACCCGTGCTTAAAACTAACCACGGTGAGAATCCCCGCGACACCCCCTGGTGGAATTCGGCCGAAAATCATTCGCGACAGCCCAGTTGAAATCTCACGACACCCTAGCTTTAGGGCGACGACACCCGTGCTTACAAATGACCCCGGAGAGAATCCCTGCGACACCCCTGTGGAATTCGGCCGAAAATCCTTCGCGACACCCCAGTTGAAATATCACGAGACCCTAGCTTTAAGGTGACGACACCCGTGCTTACAAATGACCACAAAGAGAATCCCAGCGATGCCCCTGTGGAATTCGGCCGAAAATCCTTTGCGACACCCCAGTTGAAACCTCACAACACCCTAGCACCAATGCTACGACACCCGTGCTTATTGCTTTAAGGTGACAACCAACCCGCCTTAATAGTCAACGCATGGGTGTCGTCGCCTTAAAGCTAGGGTGTCGTCAGATGAGAACTGCGGTGTTGGTAACAGCATGAGTCGGGAATGGTTTTGTTAGGCCCTTCATGTCGTTAGGCCCTTTGTGTCGTATTGTTTTAACCTTCGTGTCCTAATCCTTTGTCAGGATATATTGACAACTAAATCTATGGATATCATTGTTCATGACTGTGTGCCTATATTTCCACAGACGATGCTAAAATTAAAGATCAGAAAGAAATCGATAACACTCCCCGCCGTGCACCTTCACCCGTCGCTCCAAATGCAGTGGATGATACTGTAGTTCCTCAAACTGGAATGGAATTCAATTCAGCAGATGATGTATATACATTCTACAATGGCTATGCGAAACGAGTTGGTTTTGGAATCACAACAGTGTGTAGCAGGGCCAATAACAAAAAACAACTTTGCTTCAAGCACCTGTCGTGTTGGAGGCAAGGAAAATCTAGAAAAATAGAGAAGAGTATGAATCATAGGGATACTGGGAAAGTTGATTGTATGGCATCCATAAAAGCAAGACTGAATGCTACAAGTGGTAAGTGGATATTGGATGAGGTTTCTCTAGAACATAACCATGGGATGTCCATAACATCAACTGGTTATCTACGGTCGCATAGGAGGATCAGCACACCAGAGAAGGCAGAGATCAACAATTTACATGCCATGAATGGTCCGACAACTCAGATATACTCTGCCATAGCAAGGAGAAAAGGGGGCAGAAGACAATTGGAGTTCACCGAGAAGGATGCTCGTAACTTCATTTGTCGCGAACGTCAGTCTAAGCTGAAAGAAGGAGATGCTCAGTCGATGGTAATTCATTTCACCGAAATGCAACTCAGAAATCCCAATTTCTTCTATACCTTAGACCTCAATGATAATGGTCATCTGAGGTCTGTCTTCTGGATTCATCCAAGGTCAGGATTGGCATGCACATACTTCGGTGATGTTCTAAGCTTTGACTCAACCTACTTGACAAACAGATATCAAATGCCTTTTTGTCCATTCGTCGGGGTCAACCATCATGGACAATCCACCTTGCTTGGTTGCACATTGTTGTCTGATGAGAGTACTGAGACATATAAATGGGTTTTCCAGGCATGGCTGGATGCAAATGGTGGTCAAGCACCTATTGCCATAATAACTGACCAAGATAAGGCAATCGAGGCTGCTGTCAAAGAAGTTTTTCCTAACACACGACATCGATTTTGTCTTTGGCATATATTGAAGAAGATACCTGAAAAGATTAGCCACATTTGCACGGCAAATCCCAAGTTTATGGTTGATTTCGATGAGGCGATATATGATTCATTGACCATACAGTCATTCGAGGAAAGGTGGGCACATGTTATGGAGAAATATAAAGAATGTAAGTCTATAGATTGGTCAATGTCCTTTATGAATGTCGGGATAAATGTGTCCCAGTTTACCTAAAGGATACATTATTCGCATGTTTGTATGTTATTGTCTTTGGTTCATGTTCGTGTTAAACGCTTTTTTTTTTGTTGACAAAATTTTGAACAGGGATGCCATCTTCACAAAGGAGCGAGGGCATTAATCAGTTCTTCGATGGGTGTCACGCCCCAGACCCAAAAATTTGAGCTAGGGTGACAACCCGCCGCATGCCGGGCATGCAAGGCGTCTTGAACTTATCACATAAATCAATATAAAGCAAATTCCATATCCATGATTTGTTACAAACCAGAATTATCAGTCTTGGCTATCTGCCCTACAAATAAATCTGAACTAGATCAAAATAATAAAACTAAGTCTTCTTAATAGAAACTCCTTCTATTTCAATTATCCATCTTCATTCCTGAGGCTCTGAAAAACATTATGAGAATTTTATGAGCTCACACTCAATAAGTAAGCCTAATATAATTTCAAAATTTCATTTATCATGCTATCATTAGGTTCATGTCATCAGATCAATTAGCTTAATTCAATAACAATTACATTGTTTATACTGTCATTATTATGTATCTCTACATTACATATCATGTGTAGCCCTCTTAAACATCCCCTAAGAGGAAGGGTCCTGGTACCAGTGTCTGTCATCTGTCATCTGTCATGTACACATCATGTGTAGCCCTCTTAAACATCCCCTAAGAGGAAGGGTCCTGATACCAGTGTCTGTCATCTGTCATCTGTCATGTACACATCATGTGTAGCCCTCTTAAACATCCCCTAAGAGGAAGGGTTCTGGTACCAGTGTCTGTCATTTGTCATCTATCATGTACACATCATGTGTAGCCCTCTTAAACATCCCCTAAGAGGAAGGGTCCTGGTACCAGTGTCTGTCATCTGTCATGTGATAATGTGATAATCTGTCATGTGAGAATCTGTCATGTGGGAATCTGTCATGTGAGAACCGAGGTGACACATAAAGTTTTACTGTCATTATCATGATTACATATTATCATAGCAATAACATGATTTTGCCAAATTAGCATAATTATTTAACTATAATTTCACAGTTCACAAATTAAATAATTAATAAAATTATAATACTTGACTTACTTACCACAGTACACGAATTTCACTTGATAACCCAGCTAATTGGACTCCTGGGCACCTACATAATCATTTTTCATTATTAAATTCCTAAATCGGAATTATAAAATAATTCTTAAACTCTACCCAAACCACTTCACGGGCCCAACTTTGGGCTTGAATATCTCTCAATGTATACACCCAAATAGGGAAATAAAATTATTCCCAGAAACTAGAATAAATCCTGATTCGGACTATATTTTTATTTTATCATTCTCGGTCCGATACAAGGCCCAAAACGCTGCTCAAACTGGGCTCAGAAACGGCCCAACAGGGCCCAAACATCCAACGGCCCAGCGGCCCATTAATACTTTTTAACCCAGCTCCTCTGTTTCAAACGAAACAGAGGAGCCGGATGCCGTGCCGGCGGCCAGGGCCGCCGCCGGCCAAATTGGAGGCGGTCCGGCCGCCGTTGGCCGGACCATGGCCGGCCGCCACCGCGGCCAACCTCTCCCACCCTCTCTCTCTCTACAATTTTATTAATTTAAAGCTTTCTTTCTGATTTTTCTTCCGCGTGTCTTCCACGGTGCCGGCGCCAATTCCGGCCAAATTGGCGTCGGTCCGGCCGCCATTGGCCGGACCAAAGCCGGCCATTGCCGCAGCCGACCTTCCCTTCCTCTCTCTCTCTCTAATTTCTCTATTATCCGTCTCTCTCTCTCTCACTGTTTCCATGGCTATGGATCACGCCGGCGGCACGGCCGGCCACCATGGCCGGCCGGACCTCCACCGGACGCACGCCCGGCGCCGGTGGAAGTCTCCGACCAAGGCCCAGGCCCGGCGAGGCGGCGAGCACACCGCCGGGCCCGAACCAAGGATCGGACCGGCGTCGATTCTTCACCGTCACGTTCTCCCTCCTCCTCCTCTCTCCTCTCTATCTCTTTGTTCTCCGGCACCCCACCGGACGCCGCCCCCGGTGCCGGTGGGGTCGTCGGCCGGGGCTCAGGCCCGGCGAGGCGGCGGGCACGCCGCCGGGCCTGAACCACTGTCACGGAGAAGGGAAGGGGAGAGAGCTGGGTTCTGAAACCCGGCTCCTCCCTCCTCTTCGTTTCATTTTTTTTTTTTAACTTTCTCTCTCTCTCAATTCTTCTCTCTCTCATGCATGGTTAGAGGACTTACCAGAGATAAGCACGCTGGGGAAGAAGTCCGCACGAGGAGACGATGAGAAGGGGCACCCACATATGGTGGGAAGGAGGGTTCTACCCCATCTTTTATAGGCATTGCAGAGTCCCCAAATCAAGGGACTCTGTAATTAGATATACTTGAAATTTTAAATATCTAGAGTCTATCATATCATCTGATCACGTGATAACTCTCACGAGCCATTAAGATATACCTGGAATTCAAATATGTATAGTCTATCATATCATCTGATCACGTGATAACCCTCACGAGCAATTAGGATATACCTGGAATTCAAATATCTGGAGTCTATCATCTGATCTCGTGATAACTCTCACGAGCAGTTGAGAAATCTAGGGGATTACATTCTCCCCTCCTTATAAAAATTTCGGCCTCGAAATTGATAACTTTTATTAGAGAAAATTAAAGGTCCAAATTTCTGTCCCAAGGACTAACAATCAACTAAAGTTAACAGTTTTCAATCATTAACTATTTTAAGATACAAATAGTCGTGGATACTTTTCTTTCATTTCTTCTTCCAGTTCCCAAGTAGCCTCTCTTTCAGAATGATTATTCCATTGCACCTTGACATAGGGAATGGTACGCCGTCTTAGAACTTGATCTTTGCGGTCTACGACACGCAAAGGATGCTCCTCATATGATAAATCTTTCTTCAACTGTATAGGCTCATATGCTATGACATGGATGGGGTCAGAGATATACTTCTTCAGCATAGATACATGAAAAACATTGTGTACCCCAGATAGAATCGGAGGAGTGCCAGGCTGTAAGCAACCTCTCCAACTCTGCTCAAGATCTCAAAAGGTCCAATATAACGTGGACTCAGCTTTCCTTTAATCCTAAATCTCATCACATCTTTGGTTGGTGATACCTTTAAGAAGACATGATCCCCAACCTGGAATTCCAATTCCCTTCTTCTGACATCAGCATAACTCTTTTGCCTGCTCTGAGCTGTACGAAGACACTCCCTGATCAAATGCACCTTATCTACTGTTTGCTGAATCAGCTCAGGGCCTAGCAACTTCTTTTCCCCCACGTCATCCCAACATATAGGAGATCTGCACCTCCTACCATACAGAGCTTCAAATGGAGCCATCTGGATGCTGGCTTGGTAACTATTATTATATGCAAACTCCACCAAAGGTAAGTGGTTATCCCAAGCTCCACCCAAGTCCATCACACAGGCTCGCAACATGTCCTCCAGAATCTGTATGGTCCTCTCTGATTGTCCATCTGACTGGGGATGATAGGCTATACTGAAGTTTAGTTTGGTTCCCATGGCCTTATGAAGGCTCTTCCAAAACTGGGACACAAACCTGGTATCTCTATCTGATACAATAGATACCGGAACACCATGGAGTCTCACGATCTGTTCAATATACAAATTAGCCAATCTTTCACTAGAGACCCCAACTCTGAAAGGTAGGAAATGAGCTGATTTTGTTAGTCTGTCCACAATGACCCAAACTGCATCATTGCTTTTAGGAGTTTTGGGCAGACCAGTCACAAAGTCCATTGTAATCTTTTCCCATTTCCACTGTGGAATCATTAGAGACTGAAGAGGCCCTGCAGGCCTTTGATGCTTGGCTTTCACTTGCTGACACACCAAGCACTTGGCCACATACTGAGCAATCTCCCTCTTCATGCCTTTCCACCAAAAATTTTCCTTTAAATCTCTGTACATCTTAGTGCCACCTGGATGCACAGTATAGGGAGAGTAGTGAGCCTCTTTCAAAATTTCAGCCTTTAGCTCTTCACTGTTTGGCACACAAAGTCTTCCTTCAAATTTCAGGGATCCATCATCCATTATATAAATTTCATTCTGAACTCCTGACTGTACTACTTCTTTAATCCTTTGTAGCTCTGGATCTTCCATCTGGGAGGACTTGATTCTGTCAACTAAGGTCGGCTGGAGTACAAGTGCTGCAATAAGTCCATCAGACTGCTGTACTCTCAGACCAACCTCCCACTTCTCCAGATCTCTCAATACGTGAGGCTGGGAGGTAATCATAGCAGCTAACTCAGAAGAGGACTTTCTACTCAAGGCATCAGCTACTACATTGGCCTTCCCAGGATGATACTGTAGATTCAGGTCATAATCTTTCAATAGTTCCAACCACCTCCTCTGCCTTAAATTCAGCTCCTTCTGTGTGAAAATGTATTTTAAACTCTTATGATCTGTATACACATCACACGACACTCCATATAGATAATGCCACCAAATCTTCAGAGCAAAAACCACCCAATTCCAGGTCATGAGTAGGATAATTTTGCTCATAAGGTTTTAGTTGTCTAGAGGCATAAGCTATCACTCTTTTATTTTACATCAAAACACATCCCAATCCTTTTCGAGAGGCATCAGTGTATATAGTAAAGCCTTCAGATCCCGTTGGAAGAACAAGAATGGGAGCTGACACCAGGCGCTGCTTTAACTCCTGAAAACTTTCCTCACACTCCACTGTCCAGTCAAACTTCACTGCTTTTGGGTTAAGCGAGTTAGGGGTAGAGCAATGCGAGAAAAATTCTCCATAAATTTTCGGTAATACCCGGCTAATCCCAAGAAGCTTCTGACTTCTGCCACATTGGTAGGTCGGCTCCAGTTAGTGATAGCTTCAATCTTTTTTGGGTCCACAGATACACCATCTTTAGAGATTATATGACCCAAGAAAGCTACTTGATCCAACCAAAATTCACACTTCTTCAGCTTGGCATAAAGCTTCTTCTCTTGTAGAATCTGTAGTACAATTCTCAGGTGGTCCTCATGCTCCTTATGGCTCTTGGATATATCAGTATATCATCAATAAAAACCACCACAAACTGATCCAGATATGGTTTAAAAATTCTGTTCATTAAGTCCATGAATGCTGCTGGGGCATTAGTTAATCCAAACGGCATCACCAAGAACTCATAGTGGCCATATCTGGTTCTAAATGCTGTCTTTGGTACATCCCCTTCTTTGACTTTAAGCTGATGGTACCCGAACCTAAGATCAATCTTTGAGAATATCCTGGCTCCTTGAAGTTGATCAAACAAGTCGTCGATCCTTGGCAGAGGATACTTATTTCGCACTGTTACTTTATTGATTCCCCGGTAATCAATGCAGAGTCGAAGACTGCCATCCTTCTTCTTAACAAATAGGACTGGAGCACCCCAAGGAGAAGCACTGGGTCTAATAAATCCTCGGTCTAGGAGCTCTTGTAGTTGATTCTTCAGTTCTTTTAGCTCAGCCGGGGCCATACGGTAAGGGGCCTTTGATATAGGCCCAGTTCCAGGAACTAGATCAATAGAGAACTCGACTTTCCGATCAGGAGGTAAATTAGTCAAATCCTCAGGGAAGACATCTGGAAATTCTCGAGCTATGGGAATATCCTCCAACTTGGTCTCTTCTTACTGAAGGTCCTTGACTACAGCAAGAAATCCTTGACCACCACTCATCAAATACTTTACAGCTTGCATCGCTGATATGAACACTGAGGCTAGGTGTTTATGACCCCCAATAAAACTGAACTCAGGCTGAGCGGACTAAGCCTGTAGAATCTGGTGCTGCAAGTCCCGTATCGACTGCACCATACCCGAGAGAACCTGAAGCATCTCGGTCTGGAGTTGCTGCTGATCAGTCCAACTGCATTGGCAGGGCAGCAGCTACAGTGACTTCTAGATCTTCCGGTTGGCAAGCATTGCTAACCTGGGAACTCTCATCATTTTGTCGACTTCTAGTGTGACTTGCCATTCTTATCTCCTGATAAATTAGTTGTAATTAATATCACTGTAAACATTAATTGTTAGGCTTTCAAAGCATAATTTCTGAGATTCTTTTAAATTTATAATTTGTCTCTATGCCACTCTAGTGTTTTGCCTAAAGTGTCATTATGTATATGTCCCTACTGTCATAACCTCGCTCTGATACCACTAAAGCTGTCACGCCCCAGACCCAAAAATTTGAGCTAGGGTGACAACCCGCCGCATGCCGGGCATGCAAGGCGTCTTGAACTTATCACATAAATCAATATAAAGCAAATTCCATATCCATGATTTGTTACAAACCAGAATTATCAGTCTTGGGCTATCTTCCCTACAAATAAATCTAAACTAGATCAAAATAATAAAACTTGATACCACTAAAGCTGTCACGCCCCAGATCCAAAAATTTGAGCTAGGTGACAACCCGCCGCATGCCGGGCATGCAAGGCATCTTGAACTTATCACATAAATCAATATAAAGCAAATTCCATATCCATGATTTGTTACAAACCAGAATTATCAGTCTTGGGCTATCTGCCCTACAAATAAATCTGAACTAGATCAAAATAATAAAACTAAGTCTTCTTAATAGAAACTCCTTCTATTTCAATTATCCATCTTCATTCCTGAGGCTCTGAAAAACATTATGAGAATTTTATGAGCTCACACTCAATAAGTAAGCCTAATATAATTTCAAAATTTCATTTATCAGGCTATCATTAGGTTCATGTCATCAGATCAATTAGCTTAATTCAATAACAATTACATTGTTTATACTGTCATTATTTATGTATCTCTACATTACATATCATGTGTAGCCCTCTTAAACATCCCTAAGAGGAAGGGTCCTGGTACCAGGGTCTGTCATCTGTCATCTGTCATGTACACATCATGTGTAGCCCTCTTAAACATCCCCTAAGAGGAAGGGTTCTGGTACCAGTGTCTGTCATCTGTCATCTGTCATGTACACATCATGTGTAGCCCTCTTAAACATCCCCTAAGAGGAAGGGTCCTGATACCAGTGTCTGTCATCTGTCATCTATCATGTACACATCATGTGTAGCCCTCTTAAACATCCCCTAAGAGGAAGGGTTCTGGTACCAGTGTCTGTCATCTGTCATCTGTCATGTACACATCATGTGTAGCCCTCTTAAACATCCCCTAAGAGGAAGGGTCCTGGTACCAGTGTCTGTCATCTGTCATGTGATAATGTGATAATCTATCATGGAGAACTGTCATGTGGGAATCTGTCATGTGAGAACCGAGGTGACACATAAAGTTTTACTGTTATTATCATGATTACATATTATCATAGCAATAACATGATTTTACCAATTAGCATAATTATATTTAACTATAATTTCACAGTTCACAAATTAAATAATTAATAAAATTAATACTTGACTTACTTACCACAGTACACGAATTTCACTTGATAACCCAGCTAATTGGACTCCTGGGCACCTACATAATCATTTTTCATTATTAAATTCCTAAAATCGGAATTATAAAATAATTCTTAAACTCTACCCAAACCACTTCACGGGCCCAACTTTGGCTTGAATATCTCTCAATGTATACACCCAATAGGGAAATAAAATTATTCCCAGAAACTAGAATAAATCCTGATTCGGACCATATTTTTATTTTATCATCTCGGTCCGATACAAGGCCCAAAACGCTGCTCAAACTGGCTCAGAAACAGCCCAACAGGGCCCCAAACATCCAACGGCCCAGCGGCCCATTATACTTTTTAACCCAGCTCCTCTGTTTCAAACGAAACAGAGGAGCCGGATGCCGTGCCGACGGCCAGGGCCGCCGCCGGCCAAATTGGAGGCGGTCCGGCCGCCGTTGGCCGGACCGTGGCCGGCCGCCACCGCGGCCAACCTCTCCCACCCTCTCTCTCTACAATTTTATTAATTTAAAGCTTTCTTTCTGATTTTTCTTCCGCGTGTCTTCCACGGTGCCGGCGCCAATTCCGGCCAAATTGGCGTCGGTCCGGCCGCCATTGGCCGGACCAAAGCCGGCCATTGCCGCAGCCGACCTTCCCTTCCTCTCTCTCTCTCTAATTTCTCTCTTATCCGTCTCTCTCTCTCTCACTGTTTCCGTGGCTATGGATCACGCCGGCGGCACGGCCGACCACCATGGCCGGCTGGACCTCCACCGGACGCACGCCCGGCGCCGGTGGAAGTCTCCGACCAAGGCCCAAGCCCGGCGAGGCGGCGAGCACACCGCGGGCCCGAACCAAGGATCGGACCGGCGTCGATTCTTTCACCGTCACGTTCTCCCTCCTCCTCCTCTCTCCTCTCTATCTCTTTGTTCTCCGGCACCCCACCGGACGCCGCCCCCGGTGCCGGT
>UESW01003974.1:2311552-2365727 GCA_900491605.1 Calamus simplicifolius | reverse complement strand
TACCCCCCAAGTGGTTTCCGCAAATACCTTCATGGATCTCACGGAGGATGTAGTCGACGTCTGCGGGGCCAACACAACTGAGGAGGGGATGAGAGAAAGATCTTCGGTACAGTTGTCCGTCGAACATCAAGAACCTATGTACTCGCCACTTGAAAATCTTGGCTTCAGCGGGATCGGCTGGGAGGGTACCAACGGTGAAGTATTGGGTGTAAGCATCCATCCAGGAAGGCTCCTAGCAGACTGGCATGGATTCTTCTATGCGTCAATGCTTGGGGCTTCCAAATGCTCCATGTAGGTTCTCCCCAAGGTCCCATGGCCGAGGTGGCTAGCCGGGACAATGCGTCAGCTCTAGTGTTCTCCTCTCGGGGAATGTAGCTGACACTGAAGTGGGCTAAGGGAGAGGCCCGTGACTGCACCCTACTCAAGTAACGGGACATAGTAGGATCCCGCGCCTCGTACTCCCCTTTGATCTGAGGAGATGAGCTGGGAGTCGATGAAGCCCCTAAGGCATTTCACCCCGAGTTCCCACGCCAGCCTCATCCCTGACAGTAAGGCTTCATACTCTGCCTAGTTGTTGGTGGTGGGAAGAGGAAACGAAGGGCGTACTCAATCACAACTCCATCTGGACTTGCTAGGATGAGGCCTGTCCCGCTCCTTTGAGAATTTGATGCCCCATCCACGTGAAGGATCCAGTCCTCCCCTTTCCCTCGATTGCAAAGCTCGAAGGGTTTACATGGGGCTCCTTCGGCTCTTCTGTCCAAGTGCACTCACTAGGAAATCTGCTAAGACCTGAGACTTCATGGCCGACCTAGACCGAAATGATAGGTCAAATTCCTCCAGCTTGAGTGCCCACTTTGCCAGTCGGCCAGAGGTATCGGGGAGAGAGGATTGCCTTGAGCGGTTGATCTTTGACCACCACAATCGGGTGAGCTTGGAAATAGGGCCTAAAGCGCTGGGCAGAGATGATCAATGCAAAGATAATCTTCTCGACTCTAGAATATCTAGTCTTCACATCATGAAGTACCTTACTGGTGTAGTACATCAGCTTTTGTGTCCCGTCGACGTCATGCGAACGAGCACGGAGCTAATGCTTTGGGAGAGGCCGCGAGGTACAGGAGGAGCTCCTCTCCCCTTGGTTTAGATAACAATGGCGGGTGGATAAGAACTCTTTTAATCCCTCGAAAACCTTTTGGCACTCCCTCGTCCACTCAAAGCCATTGACTTTACGTAGAGCCTTGAAGAAAGCAGACATCTCTTGCGGACTTAGATAAAAAATGGCTGGAGACCTCATGTCCAAGATGGCTCGGATCTTATCGGGGTTCCTCAATTCCATGCTGTGTCACCATGAAACCCAAGAATTTACCTGCTATCACCCCAAAGTGCACTTGCGGGGGTTCAGCCTCATCTGGTACCAACGGAGGTTGCCGAAGTCTCCGCCATGTTAACAATTTGGTCAGTGGTATGGATACTTTTGGATAGCATGCCATCTACGTACACCTCCATGTTACATCCAATCTGGTCTTCAAAGATTTATTCATCAGCCTCTGATAAGTGGCCCCCGCATTCTTTAGTCCAAACGGCTTCACCTTGTAGCAATATGTCCCCTTCTCGGTCACAAATGAGGTAGCTTCCTCATCCGCTAGGTCCATCTTGATCTGGTTGTACCCAAAAAAGGCATCCATAAAGCTAAGGGTCTCATGACGAACGTAGCATCCACCAACTAATCAATTCGAGGCAATGGAAAGCTATCCTTGGGGCATGCTTTATGAGGTCAGCAAAATCCACGCACATCCTCCAGCTCCTGTTAGCCTTGCGGACCATCACGATGTTGGCCAGCCAATCGGGGTAATGGACCTCCCAAAAGTGGCCTACAACCTTCGCTTGTGGATCTCCTTATCGATAGCCTTCTGCCGGTCTGAAGCGAAGCTTCTCTTCTTCTGTCGGACCGACCAGCACCCTAATTTGATGTTGAATTGGTGAGTAATTACCTCTCAGGGATGCCCGGCATGTCGAATGATGACCATGCAAAGATGTCGAAGTTGGCTCACAGAAACAAGAAGCTGATCGCGCGCTTCCTCTGGAAGTAGAGCCCAACCTAGAAGGTCCTCGTCGGGTCCTCCCCCAATGCGAAGGTCAGCAGGTGCTCGGCTGGCTCCCCCCTCCTCTCCAAGTCTCGGGGGTCAAGTGGCTCGGGCGCTATTGCCGACACTACCCTTGTGGATTGGGGGCTAAGTGGTAGCAGAGCGGCAGTGGGCTCTGCTCTCCCCTCATCTCTCTCCCTCTCCCCACTGCCGCTCTGCTCTCCCTCATCTCTCCAACTCCCTCTCCGGTGGGGAACTTGACGAGTAGCCTTTTGGTGGAGATAACACATCCAATAGGTTCAAACCGGGTCTCCCAAGAATGGCGTTGTAAGCCAATGGGACACGGACCATCAAAAAGTTCATGAGAACCATGCTCTGGCACGGTGAAGTCCCAGCTATAATAGGAAGAGTGATCTCCCCCTCGACCCTTACGGAATCTCCAGTAAAACCCATTAAGGGCGTGGTGACGGGTCAAAGGGAGTTGTTAGACAAATTCATCTGAACAAAAGCTTTGTAGCTCAAAATATCAACTGAACTTCCACTGTCTACTAAATTCTCTTTACAGGGTGCTTCGCTATCGTTATAGATACGACGATGCTGTCATCATGTTTGTTAACTACTTCTAAATCCCTCTTAAAGAAAGGAATTACTGAATCTACCCCCTCCTCATGTTGCCTTTTAGACTTGCTACCTGCCCCCCAGGAGATCATAGCTACCGTCTTCTCCATCGGGGCATTGTCAACACTAATCTGAGGTGCAGGAGGTGCCGACGGGCCTGAGGCAGCAGGGTTTCCTCTTCGAACGAACTTGCCTAGATGATCCTGCTGGACAAGTTCTTCGATGGCCTTCTTCAATAGGCGGCAGTCTTCTGTATCGTAGCCATAGTCTCTGTGGTATTGGCAATATAGCTCTTTACTGTGGGGAACTTCGGGCCTCATGGGAGGTGGAAGCCAGAGGTAGGGTTCATCCTCAATTTCTAACAGAATGTGGGATATTGGGGCGAGGAGAGGCGTGAAGTGTTCTTTGGGAACCAACGCCTGGGGTCGGTTATCTGGGTGACAAGGCGGCTCAGACTTTCTGCACCGTACTCCAGTAGGTTCCAAGGTACTGGCTTCTTGCTGGATCCTTTGTCAACCTCCCTCCTGGAGGAGCCTGCTTTGTCGGTGTGGATATACTTCTATGCCCGGCTCAGCAATTCAGCATAAGAACCGAAAGGATTTTTGTCCAGGGAGTAAGCGAACCTGGAAGGACGGAGTCCCGCTTCAGGGCCAAAGTGGCCATAGAGTCTTCAAGATTGTAGATCTTGAGCGCAGCCTCCTTGAACCAAGCCACAAAGTCCTTTAGGGTTTCACCGCTCCTCTGCTGGATGGCGAACAGTCTATCACCACCCGGGGAATCTTGCGGCACACATCAAAGTGGGCTAAGAAAGACCGCTCGAGCTACCTGAAAGAGTTGATACTACGTGGTCGTAAATGGGAATACCATGCACGTGTTGTCTTCCGAAGTGTAGCCGAGAAGGCAATACAGAGGAGAGAATCTATTGCCCCTTGGACTTGCATGAGGACTTTATAGCTCTCCAGATGATCTAGAGGGTCCATCGTGCCATCATACGGATCCAGCTAGGGAAGATGGAACTGGGGTGGGACCGGTTCCTTCATAATACGGTGAGAAAGCGGGGGGCGGTGGTCGTAGTCTATCCCGTGTGGGTTGGTGATTCTACGGCTAAGCTCCTCCAACCGCTGATGGTATTCGTCCAACCGTTGTCGGCTCAGCGAGCGGTCTTCCTATTGGTGTCTTCCTTTGAGGATTCGGAAGATGAATAGGGACAAGGCTGCCGGTGCAGGGCATGCATCTTCTTAGGTTCCTTCTCACCATGCCGCCTGGAAAGTGATTAGAATGATGGGAAGGAGACCGTCGTCGCTTGGAGGTCTCACGGCTACGAGGCTTCGGGGATGTGCGGTGGGAGGCCTCTGAAGGGGTCCTGCCACAACGAGGGTGGGAGGCTCTAGAGGGGTCCTACCACGGCGAGACCGGCTAGCTCCAGGACCCTCCATATGAGGCAGAGATATTGGGGTGGCAATGGCGTGGTGGCGGAGCACTGCTTCTGTAGTCCCCGCACCACCGCCATCAGGTCCTGAACCTGCTGGGTCAAGGCATTGAGCCGATCAGCTTGGTTAAACTGTAGCTGTACGGGAGGCAAATAGGGAGGTTGGCCTCTGACTGCTCAGCCCGGGGGAGGCATCCCCTGGCATGGCTGGTGGAGACCTCTTGTGCTTGTGTAACCATCATTTCTTCCTTGCAAGGTTGTGGGATTGCAGAAGCGTGGAAATGAACGTTGACACACCCTCTTTCCTGGCATGCCAATCTGTTGCTGCCAGATCACTTCTCAAGAACACTGGATGAGAAAAGGACTTCACAAACTTTCGTGAGATGATGACTGCCTCCTTTTAGCTGAAAACCTGCAAGAAAAGTCCCGGACCGATAGTTCCAGTGGGGACCCTTCGATGCTCAAGTCAGTGATTTGGAGAATAGGAATTAGGATCAAAGAAGAGATTCTCCCCTTCTCATTGTGAGTCGGGGGCTTTATATACCTATTCGGGGGTCCCTCTTACCTTTTGCAGATAACAGTTAAATCCAATCTTCCATTAAGATCGCCCCTAGGTGAGCGCACAGCTGCTAAACACGTGCCGTGAATATCGGTAACTGCACACAATATTTGTAACTACCCATGATCTTAACAAAAAATGGGTGAGCGGGCTACGCGACCATTTCTGGGGTGTTTCAAATTACCCTGTTCAATGTTCGGAGTTGATTTCACGACTGGAACTATGGATCGATAGTATACGAAGCCGAGGCCGAGGTCGAAGCCGAAGCCAAGCCGTAGCTGAGGCCAAGGTTGAGACCAAGCCGAGGCCGAGGCCGGAGCCGAGCTGAAGCCGAGGCTGAGGCTGAGGCCGAAGCCGAGGCTAGCTGAAATCATTACTTTGCTCGAAAAATCATGCAGGCTGTTATCGTACCGCCTGGGGGCGTGATTAGCCACATCAAATCCCTTAGGATCTTCTTTTACGATAAAGGAGGATTTATCTTTGAAGGTCCTCAAAAGAGTTCGCGATCAAATGATATACTATGATAGGACCATAGTGTTATCAATTATAGGATGTTGTATATCATATTTGTTGGTTGTCCTCTTAACCAAGGAGTGTAGAGACACTGGTATAACATATAGGTGAAAGTATAGGAGTACATTTCACCGAACGTAACTCATTTTCGGACACTCTGCTGTCAAGAGTTAATCTGAGAAGATATTGGTATAAGTATCCTTAAGACATGAAGATCACAACCAGTGACTTGCAAGCACTCATTGTACTTAGGTGCCAGACCATCTGGATTTTTAATCTAGCTATGAAAGGTTACTTGGTGCAGTCAAGTACTTATGGTAGTCAGTTGTTGATCAAGATGGAATTTGACCTATCCTGTTAAAAGGAGAAATGCTATGTTGCAACTTAGCAAGACCTTGGCCAAGGCACTTCATGTGAAGGTCACATGATCACTAAAGCTGAAATCACTTTATGGATTTGCTATTTAGAGTTGACACGCTCTTAAGCCATCCTTAACATTTGTGGTCAAAAGAATGAATTATATGGTAACTATTTCTTAGGGTTCTTGGAGTTTGCTCGGTAACTCTTCGACCTATCCGAAAGTTGGGTTCCATTGCTAGATGGGCACATCGATTAGTATAGAAAGTTGTTCCTATGCTACCGGCTTAGGATCAAACCTAGAGAGTCACACGCATTGAAGTTTTCCAAGATGATCTATTTGCTAATCAATGATTGAGAATCGTATATGATTTAATTAATCAATTTGATTGATTAAATTATTTTAATTGGGTTAACAAGTGAATAAGATTCAATTAGGTTTAAGTCTATTAGAATGACTAATTAATTTTAAATATTGATTTGAAATTAGACTTGATTTGGATTTAAATGGATTCAGGACTAGCCAAATTTGATGTGGGCTAGGACCATGATCTATGTAGGTTCAATCCAATAAATTCAAATCAGCTTAAACCAAAACCCAAACACAAACCCCATCTGTGAAAAGAGTTTTCTCGCATGAGGATCTCACTCATGAGAGATTAAATTCTCATACAGAATTTAATGTATAACCTTAATCTTCTCCAAATTGTTTCCATTGGAATTCTAACTGTTAGAATTCATATGGAATTAATGTACCTCTTTGAATTAACCAAATGATGGAATTCTAAGTGTTAGAATTCACATCTCTTTGTTTTTCACCGAACGTTAGAATTAACAAAACATTGGAATTCTAAGTGTTAGAATTCATAGGTTTTCATAAAACATCAGAATTAACCAAACATTGAATTCTAAGTGTTAGAATTCATGTCTCTTTGGTTTTCACCAAACGACAGAATTCTAAGTATTAGAATTCAATGGGCTAACGGCTGAATTGAGCCTATAAAATATAGGACATTCTTCATCAGATCATAAAAACATCATGTTATGGATTGAAATTCTAAAGAGTTAGAACAACATGATATAGTTCTAAGAGTTAAAATAGAAAATCCTGGTATGATTCTGATGTTAGCAAAAGTTTGGTGGATCTTGAAGGAAGATTCAAGTGAGAGAATTCAAGATTAGTAAAGTTATTTTTCCGCAAGCTAGCACTCCTGGGAATCCGATCATTCGGGGACTTTGCATGGACGATACTAGAGGCCGGACGATTAAACGGCTGCAGAGCACAAAGGATTTACCAATTGTTCTTAAGGTAAGTAATATATCCCTAGATCTTAAGGCAGGCTTCAAGACAAGTAGTATGACTTCTTATCTTGAAGATCAAGATATGATCTTGATTTTATTTATAATCATAATTTAGATCAAACGATCCTATAGTATAAGGCAAAGATATGATCTTGATGCATGTTAGATAGATCAATATTTAATCTTTAAGCTTCCGCATTGGTAATTGTTATCAAATTTTTAAAATATTTGCCTTGGAGGTAATTTCTCCCTACACTATTAGTTTCATTAACTTTTCTGTTAATGATCTTGTATTCCAAGTTATTAAATATTTTATTTATTTTTATTTTTATGTTTGTTTTTAATTTTATTTTTTTGGACTAATTTCTTTATCCATACCTGTCCATGAAGATGTGGGAACTCTGCTTATTTTTTGTCACACCAAAGTGCCAATATGACACATCACTTTTGCGAACCACTCTAATTGCTTATGCCATTTTCACTATATCTAGGGTTCGATGCATTGCGTCACTCCTAGGGAACTCCCTAACTTTATCAATTTTTTCTATTGGATTCATGTTCATAGGCTGTGACTAGTTAACCTACCATAACCTTTCTTTTTTGTTCGGGCTTGGACCAGCTATATATAAAAAACTCATACATAGATGGAGTTAATATGTGAAATGATTAAACTATAATTTTTTTTTATCTATTTTCCTTGTAGAGAAAGCAATCAATAGGATGGTTGTAGAACTCTAAAGGCGTTCACTATATGGCTTTTTATTAATTTCTCCATAACAATTATGATCTTTATTCTGTGCTCTCCCGTGTATTTTAAATCTACTAAGAAAGGAAAAAAGAAAAACTTTCATGTACTCAGTCTATGAAAACATGACATTCAAGATGTTAAGGCCATTTGGGATTAGATTTGACAGGAAATGGGGCTTATGAACTTTGTTACTTTTCTGTATGCATTCCAATTCCATAGTTTCTATCCCCTTCTTTGGTCAGCCATCCCAAAGATAGGGCAACAATTTTTATGTAAGCATTAAATAAAAAGTAGAAGTATATGAAAATCTACTTTGTTTATCCTATAGCCCACATTATTGGAGAAGATGATGAAAGATGCTCTATTGAAGAAGAAAATAGGATAAGAAACAAAAGATGACCCAAATCTATTGATTATCAAAAACTAGCTCACAGTCTCTTAATCGCATGCAGAGTATGTGGTACTGTCTCAAAAATAACAACTTCTCTTCCTATTAAAACTTAAAATTGAAAAAAGTAAAGGAAAGCAAGATTAAGAATGAGGATTGGTAAAGTTTCTATATTATTTGAATTCTCTTCAGAATAGAAAATTCTCTCAAGATAAAATTGGAACCACATTAAATTTCTAAAAAAGGCATTTAGAGTGGCTCTCTTTATAAAAAAACAACAGAGAAAATCATATATGTGAAAATCACTTACTTTTTTTATTCAAGCGAGCAAGTTGCGACAATCTTTAGATGAAACAAATATATCTTTAACCCAATTGAGCCTTTCGATATCTAGTTCCTAGTCAGCCATGTGGTCTATGTGGATGAGTTAGAGGTTCAACCTTCTAAAACACCATATTTCTCATAACATGAGAATAATGTAGCTACTTTCTTATAGTAGATATAGCTATCCAAATGTTACAAGCAATGTCCAGAAATCGATCAAGAATTTTTTTAACAAGATTTCCTGAATAATAAAACAATAAAGTAAAAAAGAAATCTGAATTTAGAAGCACTGTGGAAACAAAGCTACACTTTCTATTACCTTGTCCATCATGATTTTATTAAATTATTTGCATAACAATAATAATAAAAAACCAAAAGCAAAGGGAAAGTTAAGATAATTAATTGTGACTACCCTCCGAAGCCAAGCATGTTCATTTGTAAGGTTGGAAAGTGAGTGCAAAACACGGAGACTTTGAAGGGTATAGCAAAGCTGCCCTTCATTCCTGTGAGATGAGAGCAACGCAACAAGTTGCAAAGGGAGAGATGATGCCAGAATTTCCATATTAACCTGAAAGCTTAAAAAATGTCACAAAGTAGCATGATAGAAGATAATTTCAAAAACAAGAATCTTCGTATGATATTACCTCAATAAAAGGTGCCCCTTGTTTTCTACGTCGAACAATTAATTTGTTAGAATTATCCAGTAGCTCATTTATCTCTGAAGCAGCAAGTCGGCTCAATTTACGAACTACAGAACTTGAGTCAATAATCTGTCCAGGAAAGCAATGAGACTATGAATAAACAATTTTATATTAGATAGTAAGAAACATAAGGCCATGGTAAAGGCTTATCAGCAATAAGGAATTAAGCCAAGGAATATAAGCAAACATTGTAAGTATCTAAATAGTTTAGTCTGCTAAAACATGGGAAACAAAGAATGGACAATTGACTTTAATTTTTCTTAAGTAGCCAGTTAAGCTCACTCTTTTCATGCCCATTGCATATGACATAGCTCTTTATTAACTGGAATGTTAACGAATCTCCTTACAGCATTCAGAGGGGATAGCCTCCCATTTATTATTATCATGAATTTTATTCCTATTAGTTAACGAATAATACAACAACAAGATCAATAACAACTAAGCCTTAATCCTAAATTAGTTGGGATTAGCTACATTGTTGACCTTATATTAATTTTGATGATTACAAAATAATTAAGTAAGTTACTAATGAGTTTGGTATAAAATTTCAATGCAATATAGGTATATATTAGTCACCAAGATGAAGAAGATAGAGAATCCACAAGCTTCTAAGAAGGTCTTTAGTTTAAGAATGAAAGTTTTGAAGAAGAGCAAGATCAAAGAAAGATGTTTCAAACTTAAATTGATTGAATTTCATATGTTTGGGAGAATATTTGATGAGGAAATATCAAAATATGAGAACTAGCACACTTGAATTCATCAAAACAAGTTGTTGTCACAAGCTTGAAATGAGTTTTTGTGTTTTGAAGCCATTAGCCAACTCTCATGCCAGTTACTGATAGTCAAAATTGAGTAAATAGAGAGTTTGAAGTCATTAGCCAACTCCCATGCCAGCTACTATTGTTTAAAATGGTGTAAGCAGAGAGTTTGAAACAATTAGCCGACTCCCATGCCTGCTAACGAAAGAAAACTGTCAGAGAATTTTTTACAGAAGCTTGGAATCAAGTAGTCAGCATGGTAGCCAACTTCTATGGGTGAAACAGAGAGCATTTCAAAAGTAATCAGCATGGTAGCTGACTACTAGCCCATTAGTCAGCATTGTAGCTGACTAATCCTGGAACTGAGCATATTAACGGCTAGTTCTGACACGTTTCAGTTGATGCAAACTTTAATGTAACTGTTCCAAACGATCATAAACAGCTAGTTAACATTCTAATCATTTAGAAAACTATAAATACAAGTTTAAATGAAAGATTTAAATACGATTTTGAAGAGATTTAATTGGGAAAAAGAGAAAAAATCAAGAAAAAAATCAGCCTTCTTTATTTAAAAGAGTTGATGTGCATCAAAGCATTGAAGGTTATTAAAGCTCATTCAAGGCTCCATCCAACAACTGTAGAAGCTTCTCTAAGTGCTCAAAGATCCAACATTTCAAGAAAGAGAAGTCTATTTAAGGAGGAGACCTATCAAAATCTTTAAAGTGCCTTAATTATTTCATTTGCTCATATAGGAGCTCTTTTATTATGAAACTTGTATCTTTATTTACTTGTTTGAGTTTCAACTTGGTTGAAACTTGTGTTGGGTGTGCTAAACTCAAAATTAATGATTTGTAAAGCTCCTTTGTGCCTGGTAAATAAAAAACTAGTTGGGTTAGCTAGGATTGTAATTGTTAGAAAAACGATTAGTTAAAAAAATTCCCAAGGGATTCTTGGAAAGTAGACGTAGGTGCAAGGATTGACACCAAACCACTATAAATCTTTGTGTTTATGTATGACTCTTCTTTTATGCTTGACTACTCACTTATTCTCTTGACTTCACTTTACACTTACACAGTTTTAATTGTTTTTAAAATTGCACATGTTTGCTAAAAATTTTCAAAGAACTTAATTCATCCCCTCTCTTAGGTTGCTTAGTTGGGCAATAAGTGATATCAGAGCAGATGCTCTTGGTCCTATTTGTCTTAATTGACTAAGAGCAAAAAATCTATGGTAGCCCAAATTTGTTACATATTGACTGAAGGTCAGTCCACAAATAGACCCCATCTTTTTAATGGCACAAACTATACTTATTGGAAAACTAGAATAAAATTTTTTATTCAAGTATTGACTATGATCTATGGAGTATATAGTAAATGGCCCTCACACACCCACTCTTAGAACTAATAGTTTTAATGTTCCCAAACCAGAATCGGATTAAGATGACCATGATAAGAAAATGTCACATCTCAATTTAATCATATCTCTACTTTTGTTTCTACTAAGAAATTTAGGAAAGATATATATTACTCATGAAGGAACTAATCAAGTTAAAGAATCAAAGATTAACATGTTTGTTCACAAATATGAATTGTTTAATGGATTCAAATGAATCTATAACTGAAATGTTTACTTGCTTTACTGATATTGTGAATGGTTTCAAAAGTCTTAGCAAAGCATATACTAACGGTGAGCTTATGAGGAAAGTTCTTAGATTTTTGCTCAGGTCTTGAGAAGCCAAAGTTACAGCAATATAAAAGGCAAAAGATCTCAATGTTCTTCCACTAGAGGAGCTGGTAGGATCCCTCATGACTCATGAACTTCAAATCAAGCAACATGTTGACGAGAAAGAAACAAAGAAGAAGAGAACCATGGCTCTCAAAAGCTTCGATTAAACGGAAGAAAATGACGTGTCTTTGGATGAAAGTGATGAGGATGATGAACGTGCACTCATCACTAAAAATTTAAAAGATTCATGAGGAGAAAGAAGAAAGAAACAAAGAGGAGACCCATGATGAAAGGAGCATCCGTCAAGAATAGAGAAAAGGAGCAACCCCTTATTTGCTATGAGTGCAAAAAGTCAGAACATTTTAAATCAGATTATCCTCAATTGAAGAAAGGTCCTAAGAAAATAAAAAAGAAAGCAATGATGGCAACAAGGAGTGATAGTAAAGACATAAGTTTAGATGAAGAAAAGAAAGAAGTAGCTAACTTGTGTCTAATGGCCGATGAAGAGGAGGTAAGTCTTAACTCTCTAAATGATTTCTCATTTGATGAGTTAGATGCTTTTTATGATTTGCTTAGTGAATTTAAAAAGTTAGGCACTAAGAATAAAGATTTGAAAACTCAAGTTCAAAATTTGATTTTGAAAAAAGAAAAGCTTTTAAATGAAAAATCTATTTTAATAAAGGAAAATCAGAATTTAAAAAATGAAGTTGACAAAGTTAAACACATTGTTGGAAATTTACTCTGAGCTCTCTCTACAAGATTACAAATTATTCTTGATAGGCAAAGAGCCGTTCCCAATAAAGCCGGTTTAGGCTCCAACCCCTTGAAGAAATAAAAATATTTAAAAAATATTTTTATTCCCTCAAATGATTTACCTAAAGTCATCTATTGTAAATGTGATAAAGTAGGACACAAAGTTTATGCATGCTATTCTCATACTAACAATAATCTTAAGAAAATATGAGTTCCAAAGGGAACCATCATCATCACTAACCCCAAAATGCATGACTTAAATCCATGATTACAAGTGTGTCTTGTGACCCGAGGAACAAAAAGGAGATGGTACCTAGATTGCAGGTGCTCAAGAAATATGACTGGTGATGAATTTCAATTCATCACTTTGAAAGCTAAAGATGGAGGGATGGTCACCTTTGGAGACAATAGCGAAGAAAAAATTATTGGCATTGGAAAATTGGTATCACTCCCTCTACTTTTATTGAAAATATGCTTCTTGTTGATGATCTTAAACATAATTTATTAAGTATTAGTCAATTATATAATAAAGATATTAAAGCTATCTTTGAATCATCTTTTTGTATGGTTAATAATCCTACTGATAATTGCATAAAATTTATTAGTCATAAGCATGGTAATGTTTACATTATAGATTTAAATGATTTGAATGACCAAAATATGGAATGCCTAGTTGCCATGAATGTTAAAATTGATTAAACTAGTTAGTTATGGCATCGTAGGCTTGCACATGTTAGCAGGATTCACTTTCAAAATTAATCAAAAGAGATTTAGTCAATGGTTTACTAAAGCTAAATCTTGATAAAGATAAGATTTATGATGCATATCAATTTGAAAAATAAACTAGAGTCTCTTTCAAATTTAAAAATGTGGTTTTAACTACTAGACCTTTGGAACTTTTATATATGGATTTGTTTAGACTGACTAGAACCATAAGTCTAGGTGGTAAACGTTATGGTTTTATAATTATCGATGATTTCTCTCGTTTTACTTGAGTTTTATTTCTAGCAAATAAAGACGAAGCTTTTTTAGCATTTTTGAAGCTCTTTAGAAAATAACAAATGAAAAAGGTTTTCAAGTTTTATCAATTCGAAGTGATCATGAAAAAGAATTTGAAAACCAAAACTTTAAAAAATTTTGTAATAAAAAGGGTATTAATCATAATTTTTCTGCACCTAGAACTCCTTAACAAAATGGTATTATTGAAAGAAAGAATAGAACTCTTAAAGAAATAGCCCAAACCATTCTGTGTGAAAGTAATCTCCTAAAATATTTTTGAGCTAAAGCAATTAACACAACATGTTATGTTTTAAACTATGCTTTGATTAGACCTACTTTGAAAAAGACTCCCTATGAGCTTTGAAAAGGTAGAAAACCCAACATTGGATATTTTTATATTTTTGGATGCCGATGTTTTATACTAAATAATGGTAAAACTAATCTTGATAAATTTGATGTTAAATATGATAAAAAAAAATTTCTTGGTTATTCATATTCTAGTAGAGAATATAGAGTATTTAATAAAAAAATATTGGTGATAGAAGAATCAATCTATGTTGTATTTGATGAAACTAATGATCTTCCATCAAGGAAGAGAGAGATAATTGATGATGCCGGTATACTTAAAGATGAACTAAAGGAGCTTACACTAAAGGAGAAGGAAAGTGTAGATGATCAAGTTAACCAAGAAGATGGTAATGAATCATTTCAACAAGTTGAACCTTAAGGTATTCATGATTTGTAAAAGGAATGAAGGTATGCTCATAATCACCCCAAAAAACTTATTATAGGTAGTCCATCATATAGGGTAAGAACTAGATCTTCTTATAGAGATGCATGCAATCATTTAGCTTTTGTCTCTCAAATTGAACCTAAATTTTTTGATTAAGCAAAAGATGGCATTGATTGGATTAATTACATGCATGAGGAATTGAATTTCCATGCATGAGGAATTGAATCAATTTGAAAAAAATAATGTGTGAACTCTAGTTGATAGACCTAAAGACTATCCTATAATTGAAACAAAATGGGTGTTTAGAAATAAACTAGATCAGCATGGAAATATTGTTAGAAATAAGGCTAGATTGGTAGCTAAAGGTTATAATCAAAAAGAATGCATTGATTTTGATGAAACCTTTGCACTTGTAGCTAGATTAGAAGCCATTAAACTTTTACTTGAATTTATATGTTACATGAATTTTAAATTATTTTAAATGAATGTTAAAAGTATATTTTTAAATGGATATATTACTGAAGAAGTCTATATTGAGCAATCACCCAATTTGAAAGTCGTGAATGTCCAAATCATGTTTTTAAATTGAATAAAGCCTATATTGAGCAACCACCCGATTTGAAAGTCATGAATGTTCAAATCATGTTTTTAAATTGAATAAAGCTTTATATGGTTTGAAGCAAGCACCCTATGCTTGGTATGAAAGATTGAGTAAGTTTTTTAATTGACAATAATTTTGTTAGAGGAATTGTTGAGACTACTTTATTCATAAAGAGAGAAAATGATGATATGCTAATTGTACAAATCTATGTGGATGACATCATTTTTGAAGCCACTAATGAATCTTTATGTTAAGATTTTGCTAAGCTCAGGCAGGGAGAGTTCAAGATGAGCATGACAGGAGAACTTAACTATTTTCTCAAACTTCAAATAAAACAAACTGAAGATGGAATCTTCATCAGCCAAAGCAAGTATATTAGGGAGATACTGAAAAAATTTGGCATGAAGAATTTCAAAAGTGCTAGTACCCCTATGAGCTTATCATGCAAATTTGATCTAAATGAATGTTGTAAAAGTATAGATTTAAAGCTTTATAGAGGCATGATAGGTTCCTTATTATATTTAACTACATGTAGACTAGTTATTCTATTTAGTGTATGCATGTGTGCTAGATTTGAAGCAAATCCTAAGAAAGTATATTTAAAATACCTAAATGGAACTAAAAATCTTGGCCTTTTGTATGCAAAATAATCATCTATTAATTTAATTGGTTATTCTGATTCTGATTTTGTTGGTTGTAAAATTGATAAAAAATTAACTAATGAAACTTGCCAATTCCTAGGAGTTAACTTAATTTTATGATTTAGCAAGAAGCAAACTTTAGTGGCACTATATACGGCTGAAGCTGAATACATTGCAGCTAAAAGTTATTATGCTCAAATTTTGTCGATTAAACAATAACTAGAAGATTATAGCATCAAACTTAATGATATCCCCATAAGATATGATAATACTAGTGCCATCAACTTAACTAAAAATCTAATTCAACATTATAGAACTAAGCACATTGAAATAAGACACTATTTAATAAGAGATCATATTCAAATGGAGATGTATTGCTTGATTTTATTTGTACTAATGAGCAATTAGTTGACATTTTCATAAAACTCCTTGATGAAACCATATTTTATAAAATTAGAAGAGAACTTGGCATGTTTGACCTCCTGGCCTGATGAGTCAGCTAGACAGTTTGATATTTTAAATTTTTGGAAACATAATTTTAATGATTAAATTTTATGAAAATTAGCCTAACTAAATCCTTTAGAAGATTCCACAACATGTAAGTTGCTTGGAGACCATTTTGCACTAAAGTCCCTTGATTTTTTGGATACCTGGCATCATTTTATCCTATATTAGCTAGCTTGGTAGCCTACTAATGGGCTGTTAGTCGGCATGGATGTCGACTAGCACCTAGGAACGCTCAGTTTATAAGAGAAACTGATCTCCCCTTCCTCTCCCACTCTCATTTCCTCTCCAAGCTCTTCAAAACCTTCTCCCAAGCCAAGAGACTTTCAAATCCTTGCCTCCACCCTCTCTAGATCCTCTTCATCTTTCAGATCTAAAAGCCCTAGCACCATGGCACTGTGGATGAGGCTTCTTCACTCATGGCTAGGCGAGTCCTCCATAGATCCTCGCAAGAGAGCAGCGTCTTCATCGCAAGCTCCTCTTCCTGCCTCTTCCTCCTGAGTCTCTAGAGCTCATCCTATGGCTGCAAAAGCTATCTCTGTTGACCCAATTGATGATTTTGATGATTAACAAAACTATTTGAGTATAACAATTGAAGGCTCTAATGATTTTGATTAAGTTTTTCAGAATATAAGTCGATTGAATGATCAAAATCAGGAGTTAAATCTTGTTCTGGATCGAATCTAATGTCTAGGTAAGATTGCAGACATTAGAGTCGACTCCGAGAATCACAGAGCCGACTCCAGTATCTGGCACGGAAGTTAGAGTCGACTCCGAGACTGTTAGAGCCGACTCTAACAGAAAAGATAGAACGTTGATTTTTCTGGTCCCAACTTAGAGTCGACTCCGGGTCTGTTAGAGTCGACTTCAGAAAAGTTTCTTGTCGACCCCAGAAAAGTCAGAGACGACTCCAGAATTAACGGATTAAAGTGTTTCGAGTTAGAGCCGACTCCAAAAAGTTAGAGTCGACTCCAACCCACCTGGAACGAAAAATCAAATTGCCAGATCAGCTCTAACGGTAATATTTCTATCTTACTTTATTTCTAATGGATATATTTTGTTGCAAGGTACACTCCAACGGATAGTTTTCTTCCAAAAAGGTTTGAAAGAAATCTATAAAAAGGGAAGACTATCATTCAAAAATAAGTACGAAAAAATAAAGAAGAAAAACGGAAATAGAGAAATCCCAATTCAAAAATCCAAAAAGAGAGAGCCTGAATCTCAAGAGAAAAAACCTTCTAGCTCAAATCCACTCCACTCCAAAAAGCTCAAGAGGAATCCAAGGCATTCAAATCAAAGTTTTGGTGGATTTCCCAAATTGAAGAAAGAGGATCAGTTTCTTGCTTTTCAATCCTTCTCAACTGCTTCAACTGTGAAGAATCGGAGCTAAGGCTTGATTCAATCTAGCAAGGAGAAGAAGAAAAGAAGAAAAGCTCAAAAGCCAACCAACTACAAATCAGGCTTTTCTAAACCTTGTTCATTTACTTGATTATTTGCTCATTGAGGAGCTGTGTACTTGAAAAACAATATTTCTTTTGTTTGTGTCTAGTTCAATCTGGGGGATTGAACTAGTGGAGGTAGTCTTACCTCGGTACAAGCTTGGTATAGCTTGTGTTAGGGTTTTTGTGCTGGTGAGCCCGGAAAACCGGCTGGGTTCGTTGTGATCCTGGGAAAACAACAAGTTTGAGTTGTGAGCTTGTAAAATAACTCGGCTGTAATCAAGAAAGATTATAGTGTGGACCCAAGTGAATCTTGGGAGTGGACGTAGGTGTTGGATACACCGAACCACTATAAAATCTTTGTGTTTGCCGTGTCTCCTTTATCTCTATCTCTATCTCTATCTTATTGATTTTATTTTGTTTTTGCATCTGCATTCACTTTCACTCACACTAAGCAAACAAATATTTCAAAAGGTTTAATTTTTTTTTAAAGAACCCAATTCACCCCCCCCCCCCCCCCTCTTGGGTTGTCATCTGGGCCAACAATTGGTATCAGAGCTAGTGCTCATTAGATTTTGATCACACGATCAAGAGCTAAAGATCTAAATGGCAGCTCAAGTTGGATCATTTGCTGAAGGTCATTCTACAAATAGACCTCCACTATTTAATGGTTCAAATTATTCATATTGGAAAGCTAGAATGAGGATATTCATTCAAGCTTTTGACTATGAACTATGGGGTGTTATAATTAATGGACCTAGTACACCCACAAATGTTATTGATGGCACTATTGTTCCTAAGCCCGAAAGGGACTGGAATGATAATGATAGGAAGATGGCACAGCTTAACACTAAAGCCATGAATGTTTTATATTGCTCTTTAGATGCAAATGAATTTAATAGAATCTCCACATGTAATTCCGCAAAGGAGATTTGGGATAGATTAGAGGGTACAAACCAAGTAAAAGAATCTAAAATTAATATTCTTGTTCATAAATATGAGTTGTTTAGCATGGAACAATCTGAAACCATTGCATGCATGTATACTAGATTTACAGATATTATAAATGGTTTAAAAAGTCTTGGTAAGACATATACTAACTCAGAACTTGTTCGAAAAATTCTTAGGTCACTACCAAGATCATGGGAAGCCAAAATGACAGCAATCCAAGAAGCAAAGGACCTAACACTCTGCCCTTAGAGGAGCTTTTAGGATCACTTATGACCCATGAGTTGACAATGAAGCAGCACGTAGAGGAGGATACAAAGAAGAAGAAAGTGATTGCCCTCAAAGCTGCAAAAGAAGAAGAGAGCAGCAGCGATGATGATGATGATGATGAAGAGACTGCTCTCTTAGCTAAAAAGTTTAAAAGATTCATGAGGAGAAAGAAACCCTTCCACAAGAAGAAATTTGGAGCAAAGTGGGAAGGAGAAAAGGATAAGAACAAGGACAAGGACAAAGAAAAAGAGAAAGACCCCTTGACTTGCTATGAGTAATAAATCGGGGCACTTTAGGAATGAATATCCTAAATTAAAGAAAGCCTACAAAAAGAAAAAGAAGGCTTATGTGGCGACTTGGAGTGATAGCGAAGAATCTTCTTCCGAAGAAGAATAACAAAAGGAAGTCGCAAATGTATGTTTTATGGCGGACTACAACGATGAGGTAAGTTTCGATAACCCTTGCGATGAGTTTGCATTTGATGAATTATTTAATGCTTTTAATAAACTTGTCGGCGATTTCAAGGTTTTGAAAAAGAAATACAAGCTTTTGAAAAATGAAAATTCAACTTTCATTAAAGAAAAGGAAGATCTTAATAATGAAGTTAAGAAACTTAAATCTGAAAATGGAATTTTGGTAAAAGAAAAAGAATTAATTTCCAATGAAAATGATAAACTAAGGAAAGAGGTTGAAAAATATAAGAACATAGTTGATAAGTTTATCTTAAGCTCAACTAAATTGAACATGTTATTAAATAGTCAAAAACAGTTTTTGACAAAGTCGGATTAGGGTATAACACTTTTAGAAAACAAAAATCACTAAAAATATTTTTGTGCGTGCTGGCCAAAGTAATTTTACATGCTTTAAATGTAATAAAAAAGGACATAAATCTTATGAATGTAAAATTCTAAAACCTAATAAAAACTTAAATATTAAAGGAAAGAAAATATGGGTTCCAAAAGGAACAATTTTTATTGCTACTAACCATGAAGGACCCAAGAAAGCTTGGGTACCTAAACATAAAACTTGATCATCTTTGCAGGAGTGTCTTGCGGCCAAAAGATCAAAGCGAAAGTGGTATCTTGATAGCGGCTGCTCAAGGCACATGACGGGTGACAAAGATCAATTCATCACCCTCGAAAGCAAAAGAGGAGAGTAGTTACATTTGGGGATAATGGCAAAGGCCAAATCTTGGGGCTTGGTAACATTCAAATAACTCCCTCCACATATATTGAAAATGTCTTATATGTTGATGGTTTGAAACATAATTTAATTAGCATTAGTCAATTATGTGACAAAGGTTTTAAAGTATCATTTGAATCTTCTATATGCACAGTTGCTAATCCCATTGATAATAGCATTGTTTTTATTGGAAATAGAAATGGCAATGTATACTTGATTGACTTAGACAATTTGTCTACTAATAATCATTGCTTAGTTGCTAATAATGCTAATATGAATGAGATTGGTTGGTTGTGGCATCGAAGATTAGGTCACGCAAGCACACACCTGATTTCAAAACTAATTAGAATGGATTTAGTAAAAGGACTACCTAAAATAGATTTTGAAAATAACAAAATATGTGATGCATGTCAGTTTGGAAAACAAACGAGAAGTTCTTTTAAATCTAAAAATGTTGTTTCAACTTCTAGGCCATTAGAGCTACTTCACATGGACCTTTTTGGACCAACTAGAACCACAAGTCTAGGAGGAAAGAAATATGGTCTTGTGATAGTAGATGATTACTCTAGATTCACTTGGGTAATGTTTTTAGCTCACAAAGATGAGACTTTCTCGATATTCCTGAAATTCTTCAAGAAAGTAACAAATGAGAAAAACACTACCATAGTGTCTCTAAGAAGTGATCATGGAACTGAATTTGAAAATCACTTATTTGAAAGTTTTTGCAATGAAAATGGTATTAATCATAATTTTTCTGCACCAAGAACCCCTCAACAAAATGGAGTAGTTGAAAGGAAAAATAGAACTCTAGAAGACATGGCCCGTACCATGCTATGTGAAAGTAAACTCCCGAAATACTTTTGGGCGGAAGCTATTAACACAGCATGTTACATCCTAAATAGAGCATTAATAAGACCTATTTTAAAGAAAACACCTTATGAATTATGGCATGATAGAAAACCCAACATTAAATATTTTCATGCATTTGGTTGTAAATGTTTTATTCATAATAATGGTAAAAATAACTTAGGTAAATTTGATGCAAAATCTGATGAAGGAATATTCTTAGGTTATTCAACAACTAGTAAAGCATATAGAGTGTTCAATAAAGGAAGTTTAATTGTTGAAGAATCTATTCATGTAGTTTTTGATGAATCTTTAGCATCAAGTTCCAAAAGGATTGATGATGAGGAAGATACAAACATTCTCGAAAACAATCTTGAAAAACTTAATATTGATGTATCTTCAGATCATGAACAAGAAGCTAAAGATAATGATTCGCCTAATGCTGATGTTATTAATACTAATCATAATGATGTAGATCTACCAAGAGATTGGAGATACGCTTATAGTCATCCCAAGGAATTGATTATAGGTGATCCATCTCAAGGAATAAGAACTAGATCATCTATGAGAAATATTAGTAATCACCTTGCATTTGTTTCTCAAATTGAACCTAAAACCATTGAAGAAGCTGAAAAAGATAATAATTGGATGTTAGCTATGCAAGAAGAATTAAACCAATTCACTAGAAATAATGTATGGACATTAGTGGAAAGACCTAAAGATCATTCTGTTATAGGATCAAAATGGGTTTTTAGAAATAAACTAGATGAAAATGGCATAGTAATTAGAAACAAAGCTAGATTAGTTGCAAAAGGATATAATCAAGAAGAAGGTATTGATTTTGATGAAACCTTTGCACCTGTAGCTAGATTAGAAGCCATTAGGCTATTACTTGCATTTGCATGTCACATGAACTTTAATTTATTTCAAATGGATGTCAAAAGTGCATTTTTAAATGGATTAATAAATGAAGAAGTATTTGTTGAACAACCACCGGGATTTGAAGATCATGAATTTCCAAATCACGTTTTTAAATTGCACAAAGCTTTATATGGTTTGAAACAAGCACCTAGAGCTTGGTATGATAGACTAAGTAAATTTTTGATTGAAAATGATTTTACAAGAGGAAATGTTGATAAAACATTGTTTTTGAAAAGAAAAGATAAAGATTTACTTGTAGTTCAAATTTATGTTGATGACATTGTATTTGGTGCTACTAACAATCTTCTATGTCAAGAGTTTGCTAAGTTAATGCAGGGAGAATTTGAAATGAGCATGATGGGAGAACTCAATTTCTTCCTTGGACTCCAAATCAAACAAAGCAAAGAGGGAATCTTTATCAACCAAACAAAGTACACAAGAGAAATTCTAAAGAAGTTTGGTATGGAATCAATCAAACCCCTCGGAACACCAATGAGTCCTTCATGCAAGCTGGACAAAGATGAAGAAGGTAAGAAGGTTGATCAAAAATATTATCGAGGTATAATCGGATCCCTACTTTACTTAACTGCAAGTAGACCAGACATAATGTTTGCTGTTTGCTTATGTGCTAGATTTCAGTCTGAACCTAAAGAATCACATTTAATTGCTGTTAAAAGAATTCTTAGATACCTTAGTGGAACAAAAAATGTAGGTTTATGGTATTCTAGAGACTCAACATTAAATCTGATTGCTTATTCTGATTCTGATTATGCTGGATGTAAGTTAGATAGAAAAAGCACAAGTGGTGCATGCCAATTTTTAGGAAGTAACTTAATCTCATGGTTTAGCAAAAAGCAAAATTCGGTTGCATTATCTACTGCTGAAGCAGAATATGTTGCAGCTGGAAGTTGCTGTGCTCAAATCCTATGGATTAAGAGACAACTTGAAGACTATGGTATCACACTTGATAAGACACCTATAAGATGTGATAATACAAGTGCAATCAATCTAACTAAAAATCCAATTCAACACTCAAGAACAAAGCATATTGAAATTAGATATCACTTTATAAGAGAACATGTTGCCAATAATGAAATTTGTCTTGATTATGTGAATACTGAAGAACAACTGGCAGATATATTTACAAAACCCTTAAGTGAAGAGAGATTTTGTTATCTTAGAGGAGAATTAGGAGTTTGTGATCCTTTGGAATAATTTTCTGAAACTCTTAAGAACAACTATCTAGATTTCATCAATTTCTTGAAAAATCTCGATATTCAATAAGGAAATCTATCTAGATCTTGATTCATTGTTTCCCCAATTGCTAAGGAACATTTATCTAGAGTTTGATGATTAATTTGAATAGTTTCAGATCCTTGAAACTTGATTTTTTATCTCTGAAACTGTTAGAGTCGACTCTAACAGTTTGTGGAGTCGACACCTTAGTTTTTGATGTTCTGTCTAAGCAATTAGAGCCGACTCCGGCTTCTGTAGAGCCGACTCTAATTCGAGCGCTGACAGACTTTCTGGTTCGGAGCCGACACCCAGTTTTCGGGAGTCGACTCTAGGTCGAACTAGGTCAAAAATAAAAAGGCGGAGTCGACCCCAAATCATTTTATCCGTCTCCCAAAACCCCTCCAAGGAGTTCCAAAGCCTTTCCAACCTCCCCAATCTTCTCAAAACCTTTGATTACACATTCCAATCAACTCAATGGCACCCAAGAGGCGCGGTTTCGTCGGAGGAGCGTCCGTTCCCACGAGGCGACGCACGATTCGGAGGCAACCCTCGCCATCCTCCTCTTCGGCCACTCAAGAAGATTCCCCTCCTTCACCCTCTTCACCCAAAGTAGATCAACTAGCCGGTAAGACTATCACAACTGGAAGGAAGGTCAACTTTGATTTCTTTGAGTCGGAGGGCTTCTCAATAGGAAGATGTTTAAAAGAAATGGGGTGGGAAAAGATTTGTTCATTAGATATCCCCACTTATCCTGCCCTAGTGAGAGAATTTTACAATGATTTGAGTAGAGGAGAAGGCGGTTTAGTCAGTATTGTAAGAGGAACTAGAGTTGTAATAACTGCTGAAATCCTTGGAAATCTGTTGGAAATGCCCACAATTGGTATTATGGAATATCAGCATGATGATAGAAGTGGTGCATTGTCAAGAATGTTAGGGAGGGATGTAACCGAGTTTGAGGAAATTCTTGCTAATCAATTAAATCTGGAGCTCAGGTTACTACACAACATATGTGGAAGAATTTTATTCCCCAAAATTGGTAGATTTGAGTACGTCTCGGAGCGAGACATTCTTTTGATGGATTGTATTATAACTGGAAGGCCAGTCAACCTAGCTGGCATGATGATTGGTTATATGGCAGAGGCTGCTACAAAGAAAAGATCTACACTGCCATATGGTATGGTTCTGACATTGATCTTTAGAAGCCAAGGTGTGCTAATTATGGATAATGAACCCCTAAGGAAATTAAGGCACACTGACTATTATAGTATTTCTACTATTCATCGGATGGGCTTCAAGAAGTTAAATGGTATCTGGATGAAAGGAGGACGAGAAGAAAGAGCTGAGAGAGATAGAACTGAAGAGGCCAGAGTAGAAGATATCCCTGGACCATCCACTGCGGGACCATCAGTCCCTGATCCATTTATTGCGGGACCATCTACAGCTGGACCTTCAGAAGCTGGACCGAGCACAGTTCCCTCTCCTCCACATCTGTCTGTTACTGCTTCTGGGAGATTCTCTGATGAGCAGATTGGTCAGTTGAGAGCCTTGCTTGCTGAATATGACAGTCAGAGATCTCATGAGATTAATCAATTAAAAGAAGACTTCAATCAGCTAAAAGAAGAACTTAACTCGAGACTTGACATGATTTCCTTTTCCATAAGCAATTCTGTTGAATCCTTTGGTGCTGAACTTCACAAAATCTTTGAAAGGATGGAAGGCATTGCTGATGGCTCGGGATCTTATGTTCATGCAACTGGTCAACTGAAGAAGGACATTGACCTTGCAGTCTCACAGATTGAAGCTTGTCTTGAAAAAATTTGTATTCAAACATATCTGACTTTGATTTTGATTTTGATACTCTTTTGTATCTTAGGTTCTCCAGGTTTACTTTATCTTGATAGTTTGTATTTAGGAATTTGAGTATCTAATGTATCTCACTTTGGAATGTACTTGAATCAACTTATGTAATGTTTCTTACTTATGTAATGCAATTACACATTTTCAAATCTGTCTATGATTGACTGCTTGAATCCCTATGTCTTATTGAACCAACAATTTTTCTCTAATAACTTTCTTTATCTAATACTCTCCTTATTGCTGATAACAAAAAAGGGGGAGAGATGGTTGAATATGCAAAAAAAAAAAGACTTGAAATTTTAATGAGAGATGGTTGAATATGCAAAAAGAAAGAAAGAAAGGGGGAGAAATGATTGTTTATGCAAAAAGAAAGAGACTTGAAATTTTAATCAGTTCAATTAAAATTTGATTTTTATATATAGGGGGAGCTATTCAATGCAGGGGGAGCTTAACAACAAGCTTAATTGCAATTTTCTGTACATTTAGTTTAAATGTTCATAATTGATGGCTTATATAGAACTCATGCATAATTTTAAAAGTTCACTTTGAATATTGGCATCAAATCCTTCATTAAAAATGTTTTAAGCTTTAAAATGACTATAATCTTTAGTTCGAATGAATTTTTTGAATGCATATACTCAAAGTTTTTGTTATCATCAAAAAGGGGGAGATTGTTGACCCAATTGATGATTTTGATGATTAACAAAACTATTTGAGTATAACAATTGAAGGCTCTAATGATTTTGATTAAGTTTTTCAGATTATAAGTCGATTGAATGATCAAAATCAGGAGTTAAATCTTGTTCTGGATCGAATCTAATGTCTAGGTAAGATTGCAGACATTAGAGTCGACTCCGAGAATCACAGAGCCGACTCCAGTATCTGGCACGGAAGTTAGAGTCGACTCCGAGACTGTTAGAGCCGACTCCAACAGAAAAGACAGAACGTTGATTTTTCTGGCCCCGACTTAGAGTCGACTCCGGGTCTGTTAGAGTCGACTCCAGAAAAGTTTCTTGTCGACCCCAGAAAAGTCAGAGACGACTCCAGAATTAACGGATTAAAGTGTTTCGAGTTAGAGCCGACTCCAGAAAAGTTAGAGTCGACTCCAACCCACCTGGAACGAAAAATCAAATTGCCAGATCAGCTCTAACGGTAATATTTCTATTTTACTTTATTTCTAACGGATATATTTTGTTGCAAGGTACACTCCAACGGATAGTTTTCTTCCAAAAATGGTTTGAAAGAAATCTATAAAAAGGGAAGACTATCATTCAAAAACAAGAACGGAAAAAAAAGAAGAAAAACGGAAATAGAGAAATCCCAATTCAAAAATCCGAAAAAGAGAGAGCCTGAATCTCAAGAGAAAAAACCTTCTAGCTCAAATCCACTCCACTCCAAAAAGCTCAAGAGGAATCCAAGGCATTCAAATCAAAGTTTTGGTGGATTTCCCAAATTGGAGAAAGAGGATCAGTTTCTTGCTTTTCAATCCTTCTCAACTGCTTCAACTGTGAAGAATCGGAGCTGAGGCTTGATTCAATCTAGCAAGGAGAAGAAGAAAAGAAGAAAAGCTCAAAAGCCAACCAACTACAAATCAGGCTTTTCTAAACCTTGTTCATTTACTTGATTATTTGCTCATTGAGGAGCTGTGTACTTGAAAAACAATATTTCTTTTGTTTGTGTCTAGTTCAATCTGGGGGATTGAACTAGTGGAGGTAGTCTTACCTCGGTACAAGCTTGGTATAGCTTGTGTTAGGGTTTTTGTGCTGGTGAGCCCGGAAAACCGGCTGGGTTCGTTGTGATCCCGGGAAAACAACAAGTTTGAGTTGTGAGCTTGTAAAACAACTCGGCTGTAATCAAGGAAGATTATAGTGTGGACCCAAGTGAATCTTGGGAGTGGACGTAGGTGTTGGATACACCGAACCACTATAAAATCTTTATGTTTGCCGTGTCTTCTTTATCTCTATCTCTATCTTATTGATTGTATTTTGTTTTTGCATCTGCATTCACTTTCACTCACACTAAGCAAACAAATATTTCAAAAGGTTTAAATTTTTTTAAAGAACCCAATTCACCCCCCCTCTTGGGTTGTCATCTGGGCCAACAATCTCTAATGAGAGGTTAGTAGACTTTGGATTCTTGCAAGGGAGGGTTTTGTCATTGGAAGGTTAATTTAGCTCCAAGGTTGGTCTTTTATGTGCAAAACTGAGCTTGCAATCTACCCTAAGCTGGTGAGGGAGTTCTACAAGAATCTTAGTTTTGATCTTGACTATGCCTCCACCATGGTTAAGGGAGTAAACATAGAAATTGACCATGCTTCCCTGGTGAATATTTTGAAAGTGCTTGTTGGTGGAACTCAAGAGGATTTTCCTGATGAGAGGGCACACTGGATTGAGACAGTTCTTAGAATTGATGATGAGGAGGGAATTGATTAGATTGAGGCAAATTTTAGGATCTTTGTACCTCGCACTGGTAGCTTCTACCTAGTTACTAAGAGGGATCTATGCCTGATGTACCATATAGCTAGTGAGCTCCCTTATGATTTTCCTAATTTGATGCTAACCGTAATAAGGGAATTGTGAACAGAACTAAGGCAGCCCTGCCCTATGGTATGTTGCTTACTCATATTTTTAAATTCTTTGGAATAAGACTTAAGGGTGATGAAGCAACCAAGTTGCACCATACAGATTTCTACAATGTCCATTTTCTTCACCTTATGGGTTCTACTAAGGTCAATGGTCAGTGAACTAAGGGTAGAGGAAGGGCAGATGAGGTAGATGAGCCTGCTGAGGAGGAGGGTCCATCATCACCCCATGCTGAGGTTGGACCCAGTTATGGGCTTGCTGCGGAGCCTGTATTTCCACCAGTTATACCCTCTAGAGCTGATCATTTTCATTCTTTTGAGAGGTTAGACTAGTGCACATCTATTGAGCTCAATTAGGAGCAACTATAGTATATTATGAGAGAGGTGAAATCTGCTCTATCTGGTAGGAGATTTGGGGATAGTAGTTCTTCATCTAGGGATTTCATGATGGTTCCCTACATCTCTACTTTGAATGAGTCGCTATCCCAGATGATGATGCACATGGAGAGACTAGAGCACTCCATGGTTATTCTTAATGGTAAGCTTATAAAGCAGGATTTGAGAAGGCAAGAGGTGGGACTGAGTCAAGATTCTGAGGAGATTTCTTGGATGTCTGAGGAGATCAAGCAACTCCGAGCTTAGATTATGATTTTTGGTGGTTGGTCCCAGAGACTAGAGAATTCCTTAGACATTTTTCATCATATAGTCCCTAGGCATTTTTTGTGGTTGGTCCCATAGACTAGAGAATTCCTTAGGCATTTTTCATCATATAGTATCTAGGATTAGTGAGTAGTGACTCCTGTAGCTGTTCAACCACCTCCCCAGCCTTTCCAGCCTATTTTCTCTCATGTTCACCTTCACTTTAGACCACCTCATGCTTCTTCCAGGCCACCTCATGTTTATTCCATGTCATCGACACGAGGTCATGGAGCATCATCTTCTTCCCATCCTTCTGTTGTATCATCCTCAGATGAGGATTAGATTTTTGGACTTTTAATTGTTTGTTTCTATTTTTAGACTATTGCTATTTTGTGTGAACAAAATGAATTGATGATATACTTTTTGTTGTAGTATCTTGTTTGTATGTCATCTGTGTAGGCAACTCCATGTATGAAACTATTTGCAATGAAATGTTTATCTTTTTGATATGTGGCCTCTTTATTTAAATTGAGCTCTAGCATGATGAATTAATGAAATGCTTATTTCTTATAAAATGTTCACTTTATATTGTGTATGAATTTTCTTCATTAGTTGCATGAAACTTCTTTTATATGAGAGCTATGTTTGAAATTTTAAGGGGAAGACGTACAGTAACCAAAATCATTTTTTTCTTCACCTCTTTTGATTGATCATAAAAAGGGGAAGAAGAATATAAGCATATGTAGAAGAATAAAAATATAAAGTTTCAACAATTTAGGGAGAGAAGAAAGTTTTTGAGATTGGCTTTTAAACTATTTTTAAAAGCTTTATCACGAAAAGGGAAGAAAAATGATTTCAAATCAAAATCAGTGTTTTGGTACATTAGCAGTTTGAAAACTATACCTAGTTTGAAGTTCAGCTTTTTGGCATGAAACTTTTTGGTATGAAAAGAACATTTCTTGACATAATTTAAGAGGTGTGACACAAAAATTCAGCTTTTTGGTATGAAAACTTCTTCAAATTACTTAAAAATTTGAATTTATCTAAAATTTTTTCTGAATTTTTTGGAATTTTCATGAAAAAATTGCATATCTTGTTAAAAATAATGAGTTCTGACATAAATCTTTTGTATTTTGATGCAAAGTTTTATTTTTAGATATTGTAACTGAGACTACTAGGTGATGAGAAAGGCTCATCTCCCTCCTACATCTGGCAAACTAGTAATCTTTCTCCTTCTAGCATCCCTCTCCATCTTTATAGAGTCCTAAAACATACTTTGATGCCTTCTAACTATTTATTTATTACTCTAAATGAGGTGCAAATAGATGTGGTATGTGAAGGTATTTTTGTTTAACATAATTTAACCAAGTGAAGAAATGGGCATCAAGAGAGAAGGGGATGTTCAAAATATAGCAATTATTAATATATCATGATGTTTAAATAAATACTATAATTAGATTCCATGCATCACATAGTACAAGTTATGGTTTTATATAAATAATTATTAGCCATATGTCTCCTTCAAAAATATTCTAAATAAAATTAGGTTATGTATATTTATATTTTTGTGTGCTTCCACATTCTTTTATTTCTATCACATTCTGATTATTAAGGCAATAGTTTCAAATAAGATAACCATATTCAGTCAATTAGAGTGTATACTCCAAAATTTATCCGTATATAATTTTAAACATTTATATGGATTAATATATTGGCTTTTCCATTTCTATGATCATATAAATGGTATAGGGAATGTGCCATAAATTGATCATAGAGCCAAAATAGAGTCTACATGTACTTTAGAGGATTTATCCAAGTGGATGAAGTGTTTCTGATAGGAAAGATTGCATATTTATAGGTGCTCAAAAAATATTCATAACTGTGGGTGAGGTTGGGCATTGCATCTCTAAGGTTGTTAAAGGTGGATAGTAATTTCATTTAGTTTTTACTTTATTGAGGAAGACCATCCATTGATAGCAGAGTGAGCCATCATAGTAAACAAGCAATTTAACTCATGAAGCACCATTAGAGATAGAGATGAAAACTATATGCACAACCATATAGTAACCCCTTAACTTGAAAAATAAGATACCTTTCTATATTCTAGAGGTCTAGTAAATTTAGGACCAAATCATTGTATTAATATTGATATCATGCATTATATCTTTTATAGGAAGCATTATGGTTTACCAGGTTTAGATGTGGGTATTGGTCTAGCTATATGATATAAAAATGATAATAATAGCGCAATGCCTATATTAAGATAGAGACATGGTCAGACATGCAGTACACATGGCCTAAGCAATAACCTAAAGTGCTTTTGAAAATTATTATTTTCATAAATTATTATGATACATAACTAATTTTGAAAAAATTACCATAAATATTTTAATAAAATGATGTTTGATATGATTGGTGATTCTAGTGTGTCATGACATCATATTACTAAAGTTTTGATAGTATAATACTTGATGGTCATATAAGGATAGTGAAATAATGGGAGACTACATTATATGATGTGGCCTATTAGCCTATATAGAAATGGGGAGACCAAGTGGCTTTATCTTATCTTACTTATCAAGATATTTAGTAATGTATTATGGGCTTTATATCCTTATATTAGACTATATTTCTTATGTACAATCAAAGGAAACGTGAAGGAACGAGCCATTGGTGATCAGTCATAATTTGAGTTAACCTATCTTGGTAATTCATTTAGCATAAGTCATTTGTCTTTAGGTCAATTGGAATAAGATTCCAAATGAATATTCTCTCATAGATTGGAATAAGAAATATCTGGATATTGTTAGAGAAGAACTTGGGTTACAAAATTACCTACTAGGGATACAAGGCTTAGATTAAGTCAAGTCAAGTAAAACTAGACTTGTGACAAGCCTAGGTACCTTTTGAATAGGATCCAAGTGGGAGCAATCAATCAAGGAAGGTGACCACTACCCCTACCTAATGTAGTGCCAACTACATGGCACACTACCACCAAGCTCATATGCATATGAAACAAGGGTAGCATAGCTCAAGATGGTCGGTGCCCCTTTTCTCTTATTGGAGTCTTGTGAGGATTAAGGGGCAGCCTTGTATAGCCAACACCACTTATCCCTATCATCACTCAAGATAGAATTTAATTAGGACTTTAGAAGATGCCTTTCCTCTTTTATAAAGAGGAGGTATCAAAAGAGTTGGGACGTAAGAAACCAATCCTCAAACCACCACTATCACATGCCAAGGGATAAAGGCATAGAGAAAAGGTTGAGGGCTCTTATTTTAGAAAAGTGAGAGAGAAATAAAGAGAGATGTAAAAGAAGTTTTTTTTAAGGATGACAATTTAAATTCATAATGTGAATACCCATTTCGCCCAGCTGCATTCAGGGTGGGATTCCTGCCTTATGCAAGGATGGGGATGGAGATAATTTTTGTCCCTATTAGGTAGGATGAGGCTAGAATGGAAATAAGTATATCCTCACCCTAGCCTGCCCCATTGTTTCATCAACTTGCCCTATCCCATCTCTGCTTCATTGGCCTCATAATTGTACTATAATAATTTTATATTTATATGTATATATACTAAGGTTCTTTCATATATTAATATTTTTTTATCAACCTTAATTTTTCTCTTCCATCATCTTTAATTTTTAGCTATATCACTAATTTGTAATTTTAACTAAAATATATATATAACTTTGGGTGGGATGGAGACCCAGTGAGGTGGAGATTTATCATTCTCAATGGGGTAGGATGGTGATGAAAAAAAAATCTCGATTTACGGGGATGGAGGAGGGAAAAAATTATTTTTTTTTGGCAAGCATGAGGACGAAGATAAGGATAGGGATCTTCTTAGCTTGCAATTCATGGAGATTTAAAGCAAAGTAGAGCTTAGGAAGGTTAATACACATACTTAAATAGGTAAGGCTAGTAATCTTAGAGGGTTATGCACTTTTGTGACCTTAATGTCTCCAAAGAACATGAAGATCAACTTTGGAATCACTAAAATGGGAAGGTATTGTTGCTGCCAAATCACTTGCGATGAGCGTCGGGTGAGCTGAGATCTCCGCAGGCCTTCGAGGATGCAGAGAGGTCACCATCTTCCTTCTAGAACCTGCAAAAAAGTCCCGGACCGGTGGTTCCGGTGGGGACCATCCGACGCCCAAGTCAGTGGTTTGTAGAACAGGAATGTTTGATATCAACAGAGCTTGAGGGAAAGAGAGAGAGATCCCCTTGCATTGAGCTCGGGTCCTGCTCTTATACCTGTCTGGGGTCCCGTTTACCTCGTTCCGTTGGAACCATCGAATCTTCCTTGTTGGGATAAGTTTCTCTGAACGGTAGGTGGTTACGCCGTTGCTGGATGAGGGCCGCTTGTAGCGGTAACTGCTGAACGTGCTAATACTTGCCCGTGATTTCAGTGGGCGAGGTGCACGGCAATAGTCCTCGAATCACAGGATATGTTGTATGAGACGAGTTATTGTGCATGTGAAAGACCAAAGCCATTGTCGGAGGCCGGCACTGGAGGCTGACGCTGGAGGCCGACGCTGGAGGCTGGAGCCAAAGGCCAGCGCTAGAGCTGGCGTTGGAGGCCGATGCTGGAGATCGGCGCTGGAGGCCGACGCTGGAGGCCGAAGCCAAAGGCCAGCGCTGGAGCTGGCGCTGGACGCCGACGCTGGAGATCGGCACTGGAGGCCGGCGCTGGAGGCTGGAGCCAAAGGCCAGTGCTGGAACTGGCGCTGGAGGCCGACGCTGGAGGCCGGCGCTGAAGGCCGGAGCCAAAGGCCAGCGCTGGAGGCCGACGCTGGAGGCCGACGCTGGAGGCCGAAGCCAAAGGCTAGTGCTGGAGCTGACGCTGGACGCTAGCGCTGGAGCTGACGCTGGAGGCCGACGCTGGAGGCCGGAGCCAAAGGCCAGTGCTGGAGCTGGCGCTGGAGGCCGACGCTGGAGATCGGCACTGGAGGCCGACGCTGGAGGCCGGTGCTGGAGGCCGGAGCCAAAGGCCAGCGCTGGAGACCGGCGCGGGAGGCTAGCGCTGGAGCAGGCACTGGAGGCCGACGCTGGAGCTGTCGGCCTTGGAGCTGTCGGCCTTGGAGCTTAGAGCAATTTTGTGCACGTGGCTTTGAGGCCATAAACGCTACAGTGGCCGAAGGATCCTTTGGAGGCCAAAGGGGGGCTCCGTCGGTTTCCTTTCTTCACGGTTCTCTAACGGCGATGGATCAGCCACATCAGATGCCCCCTCGCCCCTGAGACAAAGCGGGCCCACCCCAGCAAGGCGAAAGGGGCGTTACCTCTCAAGTGGCTGATCCCCACCTGACTTTTGGGTCTTCAACTTTTGACATGATGTTTGGATGTGGGTCCCCGTCCACATGCCATGGTGGCAGAGAGCCAGTGAGGCCGCAATGATGCTCCTGAGGTAGAGGGAGATGCTGAGCCTTTTTCCTAGATATTTGCCTTTGCATCGTGTTTGATGTCGACGTCGATTACAGGCTTGAGAGCTTGGGAGTGGATGCCCGTCAACTATGAGCTGGGGAGTTGGCTTCTCCCAGCTGAGTTGTCTTGGGGCTTCTCAGTTATATGTTGCAAGTGTGTAATTTAAACAAAGGTATTACCCGATTGGCCGTTGGCCGCTGATACAGAGTTGAGGCCGTTGAGGCCGAAATAAAGCTGTTGAGGCTGTAACGAAGCCGCTGAGGTAAAGTTGAGGCCGTCGAGAGCTTTTTGAACCCTGGAGGATGACCCGAGAGTCGCTGGAATTCGACCATGCTCGGGAGCCTTTAACCCCGGAAGGTGACCAGAGAGTTTAGAGTCGTCAGGTGCCTTTTCACCCTGGAGGGTGACCTGAGGGTGCTTGGACCAAGCTCTTTAAAGAAATTGGCCTCCTCCTGCAGAGTTGATGACCTGCCCCCCAGGGAACCGTGTTGATTGAAGGCGGGGGGGGGGGGGGGGGGCGAACCAGTGCTGAAATCCAAGGGCAGCTGGAATGGAATCCGCAGGAGGTATTGGGCTTGGATTGCCGACGCGGAGCCGGGCTTGGAGGTGCTGACGCGGAGACGGGCTTTAGTGTGCTGACGCGAAGCCGGGCTTGAGTGCGCCGATGCGGAGCCGGGCTTGGAGGTGCCGACGCGGAGATGGGCTTCGAGGTGCCGACGCGGAGCCGGGCTTGGAGGTGCCGACGCGGAGACGGGCTTGAGTGTGCCAACGTGGAGCCGGGCTTGGAGGTGCCGACGCGGAGCCGGGCTTAGCTGTGCCGACACGGAGCTGGTCTTAAGTTGCTGGTGCAGAACCGGTCTTTGGTGCCGACGTGAAGCCGATCTTAAGCTGCCGGTGCGGAACCAATCTTTTGTGCCGACGCGGAGCCGGTCTTAAGTTGCCGGTGCGGAACCGGTCTTTTTTGCCGACGCAGAGTCGGTCTTAAGTTGCCGGTGCAGAACCGATCTTTGGTGCCGGTGCGGAGCCGGTCTTTGGTGCCGGTGCGGAACCGGTCTTTTTGTGCCGACGCGGAGCCGGTCTTAAGTTGCCAGTGCGGAACCGATCTTTTTTGCCGATGCGGAGTCGGTCTTAAGTTGCCGGTGCAGAACCGGTCTTTGGTGCCAGCGCGGAGCCGATCTTTGGTGCCGGTGCGGAACCGATCTTTTTGGTGCCGGTGCGGAACCGGTCTTTAGTTGCCGGTGTGGAACCGGTCTTTTCTGCCGGTGCGGAACCGGTCTTTTTTGCCGACACGGAGTCGGTCTTAGGTTGCCGGTTCAGAACCGGTCTTTGGTGCCGGCGCGGAGCCGGTCCTTGATGCCGGCGCAGAGCCGGTCTTTGCTGCCGGTGCGAAACCAGTCTTGAATGCTAATGCAGAGTCGGTGGCGCCTGCATGACATTTTTAAGTATCAATGAAAGAAATACTATCTTAAGTGCAGCATACTTAGCTCTTGCAGGACCCCTATTTTCCTTCTACAGACTTGAGCGCTCCCGCTGGTGGTCTACCCCTCGGGGAATCAAATTGGTTGAAGTGAAGGTACCGCTGCCCTTACTTGGGCCTCCCTCTGTGTCGCCGTCCATAGGAGAGAAGGCTGCTTGGGCAGCGAGTGATGGCTCTCTGAGCTTTAAGTTGTTGGTGAGCTTGAGATGGTGGACCTCTTGCTGGGAAGATTCCCAGCGGGATGAAGGATGGCTGGCCTGAGCAGCGAACCAAGAGCAAGCGGGAGCCTTTGCTCGTTGTGTGTGGTCTTGACATATTGCTTCTGATGCTTATGCTTAGCTCGCTGAAGGTACCCCCCAGCATAAGTAGTGAAAGCTTTTTGATTTTTTTATCACTACCTTTATGATCCATCATTTTGATTAAAGAGGGACGAGGATCTAAAAACTAGCATCGCTGATCTGCCGCCCCCCTATCTGGCGCACCAATCTGTTGCTGCCAAATCACTTGCGATGAGCGTCGGGTGAGCTGAGTCTCCACAGGCCTTCGAGGATGCAGAGAGGTCACCATCTTCCTTCTAGAACCTACAAAAAGTCCCGAACCGGTGGTTCCGGTGGGGACCCTCCGACGCCCAAGTCAGTGGTTTGTAGAACAAGAATGTTGGATATCAACAGAGCTTGAGGGAAAGAGAGAGAGATCCCCTTGCATTGAGCTCGGGTCCTGCTCTTATACCTGTCTGGGGTCTCGTTTACCTCGTTCCATTGGAATCGTCGAGTCTTCTTCATTGGGATAAGTTTCTCCGAACGGCAGATGGTTACGCCATTGCTGGATGAGGTCCGCTTGTAGCGGTAACTGCTGAACGTGCTAATACTTGCCCGTGATTTCAGTAGGCGAGGTGTACGGCAATAGTCCTCGAATCACGGAATCTGTTGTATGAGACGGGTTATTGTGCATGCGAAAGACCGAAGCCATTGTCGGAGGCTGACGCTGGAGGCTGACGCTGGAGGCCGACGCTAGAGGCTGGAGCCAAAGGCCAGTGCTGGAGCTTGCGTTGGAGGCCGACGCTGGAGATCGGCGCTGGAGGCCGGAGCCAAAGGCCAGCGCTGGAGATGGCGCTGGAGGCCAACGTGGAGATCGGCGCTGGAGGCCGACGCTGGAGGCCGGCGCTAGAGGCCGACGCTGGAGATCGGCGCTGAAGGCCGACGCTGGAGGCCGGAGCCAAAGGCCAGCGCTGGAGCTAGCGCTGGAGGCTGGCGCTGAGGCTGACGCTGGAGGCCGGAGCCAAAGGCCAGTGCTGGAGCTGACGCTGGAGGCTAGCGCTGGAGCTGACGCTGGAGGCCGACGCTGGAGATCGTGCTAATACTTGCCCATCGGCCTCCAGCGTCGGCCTCCAGCGCCGATCTCCAGCGTCGGCCTCCAGCGCCAGCTCCAGCGCTGGCCTTTGGCTCCAGCCTTCAGCGCGGGCCTCTAGCATCGGCCTCCAGCGCCGATCTCCAGCGTCGGCCTTCAGCATCGGCCTCCAGTGCCGGTCTCTGACAATGGCTTCGGTCTTTCGCATGCACAATAACCCATCTCATACAACAGATCCCATGATTCGAGGACTATTGCCGTGCACCTCGCCCACTGAAATCACGGGTAAGTATTAGCACGTTCAGCAATTACCGCTACAAGCGGCCCTCATCCAGCAACGGCGTAACCACCTACCGTTCGGAGAAACTTATCCCAACGAGGAAGATTCGACGGTTCCAACGGAACGAGGTAAACGGGACCCCAGATAGGTATAAGAGCAGGACCGAGCTCAATGTAAGGGGATCTCTCTCTCTCTTTCCCTCAAGCTCTGTTGATATCCAACATTCCTGTTCTACAAACCACTGACTTGGGCATCGTAGGGTCCCCACCGGAACCATCAGTCCGGGACTTTTTTGCAGGTTCTAGAAGGAAGATGGTGACCTCTCTGCATCCTCGAAGGCCTGCGGAGATCTCAGCTCACCCGATGCTCATCGCAAGTGATTTGGCAGCAACAGGTATAATCCTTTTTAACTTATATACATGTTTCTTTATATAAAAATATCATGAACAAAGATCCTTAACATTCTACTACAAGTACTCTGATGATCCTTAGGATTCCATCACCCATCTCAGATATTTTTACATATTAGCATTCTAAAACTCCTAAAACTTGACAAAATATGCTCACATTCTTTTATATCATTCATTTAATTAATCAACATTTTTTGTTCATTCCATATAAAATCAAGTGGTGAAAGAAGGTCATTATTTATATGCATAGAACCTTAAGACAAAAGTAGAGTTAGGGAGAAAAATCATATAAATGGCTTTTTAGGTGATCTCAAATTGTATTAAAATCTTTATTAACATTTTCTTCATTTCCTCATTACAAAGAGAAAAGTTAGCTATCAAAAGTCTAAAAATACATAATAAAAGAAATGATAAGCCAATGATCTATTCCACTACGAAGTGCTATATATAGAAATATAATAGGGAAAAAGGGATTTCTAGAGACTTTGAGCATCATTAAGATCAAGACCTTTATAAAGCTGATAAGTGATAACTTAATAAAATGAGCCATACAAGTGGAGATGGAAGACATAGTGGTTGAAGCTAAGAAAGTTTGGAGAGTGCAAGAAGGCTTCTAGGAAGAGGCAAATAGAATCGAAAAAACATGGATTTCCCAAGGTGATGCAAAAGAAGGTAGAGAATATATAGGAAGTAGTGAGTAAGGTGATGATCTATAGAATGATAGATGAACCTCAAACATGTCAACATAGAAAGGCAGTAGGTATGCTCATATTAGGAAAGAAAAAAGTTACTATATTCATAGAATGTAAGGAACCGTGTGCATATAAATAGTAAAAATATGGTACATACATTAGTTCACATGGGAAAGGAGAGTGTATAAAATGTTAACATCTTTCTTAGAATAATTTTATGTCACAGCTTTATTATAATATCAATTATAACCATGATTATTTTAATTAAAAAATGGTGCATTTTAGGCAAATAACAGCTACTATAACTATTACATTGATCAGTAAATATAGTATCAAGCTAGATTAGGCAATCTAGACCAAATCCATCACTAAATGGCTTCTAATTTAAACATAACCTTATAATGTACGAGTCATATACTTAAAAGTATAAAATAAAATAAAGTATGTAGCTTCTAATACAATCCAACTTTAAACCAAACTAAGATTAAATTATATGTAGATGTGTGTGTATAATTGTGCTTAGAATTGTGTTTATGCCTTGCTTTCAAATATGATAAATTAAACACTATAAGCAAGTCCTTCATCGCTTTGAAAGCAAGTGTTATTGAAGCTTGAGTCATATTAAGGGTTGTTATATGCATTAACAAACAATGACCAAGTAACAAAAATTTTACTCTCATCCAATACCTAGGGTTTGGATATTACATTTAAAAGCCTTGGATTTTAAGTTAAAACATCTATCTTAAAGTTTCACTTAAGTAGATATGAGGAGTAATTAGGTCAACTTTATCATAGTTGTTCTTATAATGATGATGGTGATGATGATGGAGTGCAAGTCAAAAGTAAAAACTATGAAAAAAATAAGAAAGGTATTGTATTTAGTCATAGAAGTACAATTAGAGACTATTTTAGCAACAAGGTCTTACAATGTTCCTTGTTTCGCTATTAAATAATTATATTGTTATCTTTATTTAAATTTCAATGGTTTAATCATGTTAATTAATAATTGCATTTTATCTCATAATAGTAACCTTATTTAACCCCCTAAAATGTCTCCAATTATGGTCAATAAATCTCTTTCCAACTCTCTCATTCCCTTAAGTAACAGTTCACTTGAAATAATTTCTCTATGAAGGCCTAGTAATAATTATGGCAACGTAAAACATGCAATTCATGACAACTATTGTTGATTGTTAAAATTTACAAGTTTTGGATAATGTTTTGTGATAGTGAAAATCTTATCAAAATTTGATAATTTTAGGTGAAAATATCTTAATTGTTATCATGAAAGGTTGTCACTAAAGTTCTCGAAGCCGGACCAAATTATTGAGGGAAGAAAGAATTTACCTTTTGGTGACAAGAATTGAATTCTTCAATTCTTGTCGCAACTTTTCTATGATAAGAATTATTATCACAAGTCTTCCATGACAAGAATTGTTGTCACAATATCCCATGTAGATGAGCAATGTGACAATATTTTTGTCATTTTGAAATTCTCTAAGGTTTTTTTCATCATAAAATTATTTTTTTGACATACAATAGATAAAATATTACACTCAATGTTTGGTGATTAAAAGTTATTTGTCATCATTAAAGATCTTTGTGACAAAATAAGCCATCACAAAAACTATGATTTTTTTTTGGTAAACAAGTTTCTTATAATTGTAAATGATCCTTCTTTGATGTATTCATACTTCCCCCCTAAACTAAAAAAAAAAATTGCAATTGACTCTCTAATTATGATTTAATTTGCATTTTATTAGTACTATTTAAATAGGCATTAAAATTAATAAAAAAATGGCCATGTGACTATAATAAAATTGAAGATCTATTCTTAGCTCTTACCTTTTTGCTTTAGTTATGAATGAGCTTACTAAACATATATGAAATGATATTTCATGATGCATCTTATTTACAAATGATGTAGTAATAGTGATAAAATTAAAGTTGAGGTCAATCATAAAATAGAATATATTAGAATCTAAGGTTTAAAGTTAAATAGGATAAAGGTAGAATACATAGAATATAATTTTAGTATGATTAGAATACAGATGAATGTAGAGCAAAAATTGAGAACCACGAGGTTCCTAAAAGTGATAACTTTTGAAATTTAAAATTGATTATTTATGAGAAAAAAGATATTAAGAATAATATTATCTAAAGAATTAAAGCAGGTTGGATAAAATGAAGAAGTGTAACTCAAATACTATGTGATCGTAAAGTACCTACTAAATTAAAGGATTAGTTTTATAGGATAATCATATGATCGACTATGCTTTATAGTATAACATATTGGATAGTTAAAAAATTACGTAAAAAAAAGATAAATAGGACTAAATAAGAATGTCGAGATAGATGTGTAGTAATACAAAAAATATAAAATAGGAAATGAGGTTAACTCGTAAAAATATGAAGATAGTACCAATTAAATACAAATTGAGGAAAGGACAACTTAGATGGTTTGGACATACACAACACAACATATTTCTACAGATGTATCTATGCGAAAGAGTGATTTATATATATATATAGACTAAAAACTAAATAAGAAAAAATAATAAAGAAATATTTAAAATCATTGCACTTATAAAAAATATAACTTAAAATCAAGTAGAATAGAGAAAAAAGATTTATATAACTGACCCTAACTAGTTTGAGATTAACGCTTTCTTATTGTTGTAGTAATAGTAATTTCATGTAGTTCCTCCTTTATCAAGGTGAGAACACAAACTACCACTAGAGTATACAATAATAGTAAGTAAAAAATATTATCAATCAAACTCATAAAATACTGTTTGGAATAAAGGTATGAACCATGTGCATAAGCTTGCAAGTTATCCCTTAACCTAAAGGATTGGATACCTGTTGTATTCTAAAGCTCAATAAATTTGCAGCCAAATTTGTATCAACAATAATACTATAGACTATCCTTGATAAGAGTACAATGATTTATTAGGTCTAGGTGTGGCTAATGGCCTACTTAACTAATATGGAACCCATAATGATAGCATAATGTCTATACTAGAGTAAAGATATGGTCATACATATAAAACCTCAGGCCTAGGCAGTAACTCATAAGGTCTTTAGAAATAATTATTTTTATAATTATTATGACTAACAATTAATTATAATAAAAAAGGTTTCATGCAAATAGTTTTTATAAAATTATGACCGCTATACAATATTCTTTTATTGGATCAAAAGACATTGTATGACTAAATGTTTGACAGTGAAGTACTCAACTATCATAGGAAGACAGTAAAATGATTGGGGATTGGATTGTAAGGCATAGCCTATGCCGGAATAGGAAGACTAATTAATTTTATTCTGCCCATCAAGAGATTCAGTAATGTATTATGGGTTCCATATTACCATATTAGTCCATTTGCTTATGTTTGATTAAAGAAAACCTAAAAGGATGAGTCATTAGTAAGTCAAAAATTATGTTAACTTATCTAGATAATGCATCTAATATTTGTCATTTGTCTCTAGATCTCAATTGGAATATAGTTTCAATTGAATATTCTTTTATAAATCTAATCAAGATATATTTGGATTGGTTGGAGAAGAGATTAGAGTATAGAAATAGCTCGAATATAAGGATTGAGTTAAGTGAAATCATGCAAGACCAGACATGTGCAAAGCCTAAGAACCACTCAAACACAATCCAAGTGGGGTTGACCAGTTAGGAAAGATGGCCACCATCAAAGCCTAATATAGTCCCTACTAGATGGCACATTCCTACTAGTGATGTGAGCACCTAGAAAGGGGGGTAGCATAGCTCAAAAAGTTTGATGCCCTATCTCTAAGAAGAAGCAAATATGACCAACACCCCTTATCCTTGTTCTCTTTCAAGGTAGAGTCCAATTAAGACTCTTGAAGGCATCTCCTCTCCTTTATAAGAGAGAAGGTATCACAATGATTTGGCATAAGAAATCAATCCCTAGACCTCCACTTCTACATGCCAATAGAGAGAGGTGCCAAGAAAAGTTTGAAGATTCTACCTTCTCCATGAAAAGAGAGAGAAAGAGACAAGAAGACTTGTGAGACTAATTCTTTTAGTAGAGTATCTTTTTGGCTTGTATTTTCTAGAAACATAGAGCAAAGCAAATCTCTAAAGAAAATTGACATATGGATTTAAGTGGCTATATATAGTAATCTTAGAGTTTCACATATCTTCGCAACTCAATGTTTCCAAAGAATAAGAATATCAACTCCAAAATCACTAATCTATGAAGCTATAAAACTTTTTAATATATATGTACACTTCTTTGTGTGAAAATATTATGAATAAATTTTATAAAAATTCCACTATGAATACTCTAATGATCTCGAGGATTCCATAACCCATCTCACTTTATTAGTACTTTAACATTCTAAAAGTCTTACAACATGGAAAAATATGCTCACATTCTTCTATTTCATGCATCTAATGTAGGACCTTGTGTGGTACTCCAAAGCCTCAACTAAGAAAAGGAAAAGCCCAAGGTTTGTGATCCATGAGGTGTTCATGGGATTCTAGGGCTAATTTGAGCCCTAGGGTGAAAGATTTCAGCCTTCATGGTTTTTAGGTCCATAGGATTAGGACCTAATATTCTTGAGTCCAGATAATTGGGCCTTGAGAGGGCTAACCTATCATTGGGCTAGGGTTGGACCCAAGGTGAGTGAGTCTAATCACATGTGAGTTAGCTCAAAGGAGTTTTTTGTTAAGGTTTGGTTTTTATTTGACCATGTATAAATACTTTATTTATTGGCATCTTATATAGGCTAAATTGAATGAAAACCTTTTTCTCCCTGAAGTCTCTCTTCTTCTCTCTCTTTTTCATGTGGTTTCCTACTGCCTCTTGCCAAGAAAGAAAAGAAATCAAGGCGTCCAAGGAGGAGAAGAAACCCTAGTGGCTTTCTCTTGAAGAATCCTTGTGGGACTAGAATTGTTGCAACCTATTCCCACTTGAAGTCACCCCTTTTGAATTTCTAGAGCAAATCCAGATTTTCCAAACCCAAAAGGAGAGGATTCATGTTCTTCTCTTGCTATTGGTGAAGGAAAAAGAAAGAAAACTAGTTGCCTACATCGGCAGGGGGTGCACCAAGAGCGAGATTCGAATCATGCTACTACAAATTTTTTTTGCAACAAGTTCATCTTGTTTCCGCTTCTCCACATGCCTTGGCATTAGTCTATTGTGTGTCACGCTCCAAATAAAGATCGAAGACGTGACCCTTGACATCTAGTATCAGAGCCTTGGTTGATTCGGTGAAGAAAATATTAAACTTTAGCTGAGATTTTGGTAAGGTGTCGAAACAGATTTTTTTATTAAAGTAGATTTTTTTTGTTCTGTTCTGTTGTTTGTGTTTTTTCTTGTTTGGGTATGGTATCTAGTAGTCTAAAGATGAATTTTGAGAAGTATGGCGGCAAAGGAAACTTGACCTATGGCAACAAAGGATGAAGGATTTGTTGGTACAGCAGGAATCTACAAGGTCTTGGTGAAGGAAAGATCGGATAGCATAAGTGCTGAAGATTAAGAGGAGTTGGAGGAGATTGCCTTTAGCACAATCGTATGTGTTTGGTCAATCAAGTCTTACCAGAGATCTGTATAGAGACCATGGCGAAGGGGCTCTAGGAGAGATTAGAGAACATATACATGGAAAAAAGCACGACAAACAAGATGTGGTTGAAAAAAATAGTTTTACAGCTTGCAGATGCAAGAAGGAGGAGATCTTGTTGCTCGCATTCAGAAATTTAATTAAGTGTGTTCAGAGGTTATGAGTCTTGATGTGAAGATTGATGAGGAGGTTAAGACTTTTATACTATTATGTTCGCTTCCATGTTTCTATGATGGTTTAATCACACCTTAGCATACGGGAAGGAAACACTAAATTTTAAAGAGTTATGGATGTTTTTCGATCAAATAAACAAAGAGAGAAGATCCGCATAGGAAGTTCTAACACAAAGTTCTTGTTGTAAATGAGAGGCAAGGAAGACCTTGGGAAAAGGTTAGAGACAAGTCTAAAGGCAGATAAAAGTCTCGAGGCAAGTAGAAGACATGAAAGTATTACAAATGCCATCAGGTTAGTCACCTAAAGAGGAATTGTCCACTTGGCATTTCCAAGGGTAGTTCGGCAGCAATGGTGATGCAAATTCATTTGAAGATAGTAGGGATAATCTAAAAGTAGTTTCAATTGGGATCATGAAGTATGACAGGTATTAGACATTGGATTCAGTATGTTCTCACCACTATATTTTGTATCGAAAGTGGTTTGCAACTTATGAAGAATATGATGGAGGGAGTGTAAGCCTTGGTGATAAGCACCCTTGTAAGGTTGCTGATGTTGGTACCATAAGGGTGAGAATGTATGATGGGGCCATAAGGACTTTGACCAACGTCAAACACATGCCAAAGTTGAAGAAACATTTAATTTCCTTAAGCTACCTGGAGAAGCATGGTTATGCTTTTGAAAGCCAACTGGGCAGCGGGTGTTTGAGGATTACCAAGGGTGCATTACTGTGGTGATAAAAGGGAGAAGGTTAGAAAATAATCTCTGTTAGATGGAGGGCTCGATTATGACAGATTGTGCAGAGGTGCTTGCTGCAACACAAGAGGAATAGTTGGCATATAAACCGTGGCACTATGGAATGGGATACATGAGTAATAGAGGGCTCACAGAACTTAGTAAAAAGGTCTGATTCCAGCACTTAAGGAGGAAAATGACCTTTATGAGTCTTGTATCTATGGAAAACATAGGATAAAGTTTTCATAGTACCAAGCAAAGTGAAAGCATTCTTAAGCTAGTTCACTCGAATGTATAGGGACCAACCCCTGTTTGATCAAAAGGTGGGGTTAGATATTTTTTTACATTCATTGATGACTTCTCCAAGAAGGTATTGGTGTTTTTTATAAGAAAAAAATTAGAGGTGTTTGTCTGGTTTAAAGCTTGGAGAGTTGAAGTTGAAAAGGAGATAGGGAAGCCAGTAAAGTGCCTAAGGCCTGACAATGGAGGAGAGTATACCAGCAGCGAATCAGAAGCTACTATGAGAAGAATGGCTCAAACACCATTACATAGTGAGGATGACTCCCCAACATAATGGTGTTGCCAAAAGGATGAACCAATATTGACAGAGAAGGCTAGAAGCTTAAGGCTGCAGGCATCACTTCTCAAGTTCTTTCAAGGTGATGCGATAACTTTTTCTTATTTTCTTGTTAATAGGTCCCCTAATTGCAAACTTGATGGAGGCATTTCAGAGAGATTTGGAGTGGAAAGAAGATGGAGGCAACCAAAAGGAGCAAGCTAGACCCAAAATCATATAAGCTAATTTTCATCATATATCCACATGGAATCAAAGGCTAATTGTTATGGAATTCTAATTCTCAGAAGTGTATCATTAGTAGAAACATTATCTTTGATGAGAAGAGCATTTTGAAGAAGTTCGAGATTGCAGATAAGGCTAAAAAGGCTAGACATGACAGCAATGGATAACATTCGCTAACAGGTAATGTACTTTCTTCTTCTACTTCAAACGTCCTTCTTTTGAGGTGGAGTTTGATAAGTGTGTTTTCACATATGTGAAGGATCATCTAGGAGAGCCATCAGTCAAGGAGGAGGTACGGATAGAGTCACATACTTCAGATTTGGAGAATCATCAAAGGGGAGTGGCACTATACAAGCCAAAGCACAACATCTACAAACCTGATCGGTATGGCATTGATGAGACCATCTCCTATGCTCTCATCACTGCTAATAGAGATCCAGAGACCTTTGAAGAAGCCATGGAGAGTTCTGAATGGGAATCATAGATGCATGCCATAATGGACGAGATAGAGTCACTGAAAAATAACAAGATATGGCATCTAATGGATTTACCTAGAGATGCTCGGGCCATTTGTTCAAAATGGGCATTCACGAGGAAGGAGGAACCTTTAAAGAAAGGTGGAGTTAAATACAAAGCAAAGCTTGTTGCCTAGAAGTTCTCGCAGAGAAAGGGAGTGGATTACACAGAGGTATTCTCTTTGGTGGTATGTCATGCTTTGATTTTGGTGTTGCTGTCTCTTTTAGCCCAGCGTGATATGGAGTTACAGCTATAAGGGAATCTAAAGGAGAGAATCTATATGAAGCAACCGGATGGATTCAAGCAGTTTGGATTGAAGAAAAGGTTTATCTACTGAAGAAATCTCTCTATGTTTGAAGCAGTCACCCATCAGTGGTACAAAAGGTTTGATGCTTTCATTTTGAGCATTGGGTTTTCTAGATATGAACATGATAATTATGTGTATGTAAAAGATGTGGATGAAGATGATTCACTATATCTACTTTTGTATGTGAATGATATGCTCATTGCTAACAGGAGTAACAAAGCAGTGAATGGGTTGAAAATTGCATTATCATCAGAGATTGAGATGAAGGATTTAGGTCTAATGAAGAAGATACTTGGGATAGAAATTTGCAAAGATAGGACCAAGGGTATTCTTCACTTGTCATTGAAAGGATACATTCAGAAGGTGTTAGAGAGGTTTGGGATGGATAAGGCCAAACTGGTTGGAACACCTTTGCGAACCATATGTCTCTTTCGAAGCTACAAAACCTCCAAATAGATAAAGAGAAAGAGTACATAGAGAGAGAGTTCCATATGCTAATGTCGTGGGTAGCATTATGTATATTATGATGTGTTGTAGGCCAGATATATCATATACAGTGAGGCAGGTGAGCAAGTATATACAAACCCATGAAAGGAGCACTGAAAGGCACTAAAGTGGATCTTGTGGTATCTTCAGGGAACTCGAAGTCTTGGTCTGGTTTTTGGGCAGCATGAAGGACCTAAGAACAACTCCATATCTCAAGTAATTGTTAGGTCCATTGAAAGGGTTTGTTGATGCAAATTTTGTAGTGATCTGGATACAAGGAGGTTTTATACAAGTTATATGTTTAGTATGTATGGTGGACCGATTTCTTAGAGATCAACCCTTCAACCTATCATGGCTTTGTCTACAACAGAGGTAGAGTATATAGATTATAGAGGTTGCTAAGGAGGCTCTTTGGTTGAAGAGACTCATTGTGAAAATGGTGGTAAAGTAGGGTACAGTGTTGCTGCATAGTGATAGTCAGAGTGTCCTGCAGTTGGTTCAAAACCCAGTCTATTATGCATGCACAAAGTATATAGATGTAAGGTATTATAGGATCAAAAAGCTGATGGAAGAAGGTGAGGTGAAGCTGGTGAAAGTTTATACAAAGAAGAACTAGTCAGATGCACTTACAAAGATTCTTCTGTGGGATAGTTTTTTCTCATGTGCGACACTAATGGGTCAGAAGGAGTATGCAGATTTTATAGTGGCTTTGGAGCACCAAGATGGAGATTATAGGACCTTGTGTGGTACTCCAAAGCTTTGATTGGGCAAGGAAAAGCCCAAGGTTTGTGATCCATGAGGTGTTCATGGGGTTCTAGGGCTGATTTGAGCCCTAGGGTGAAGGATTTCAGCCTTCACGTTTTTAGGTCCATAGGATTAGGAACTAATGTTCTTGAGTCTAGGTAATTGAGTCTTAAGCGGACTAACTTATCATTTAGCTAGGGTTGGGTTCAAGGTGAGTGAGTCTAATCACATGTGGGTTAGCCTAAGGGAGTTTTTTGTTAGGGTTTGATTTCTATTTGACTATGTATAAATACTTTATGTATTGGCAACTTGTACAGGCTAAATTGAATGAAAACCTTTTTGTCTTTGAAGTCTCTCTTCTCCTCTCTCTTTAATTTTCACGTGGTTTCCTAGGGTTTGCAGCCGCCCTTTGCCAAGAAAGAAAATAAATCAAGGCGTCCAAGGAGGAGAAGAAACTGATCTAGTGGCCTTCTCTTGAAGAATCCCTGTGAGACTAAAATTGCTGCAGTCTATTCCCACTTGAAGTCATTCCCTTTTAAATTTTTGGAACAAATCCAGACTTTCCATGCCCAAAAGGAGAGGATTCATGTTCTCTTCTTGCTGCTGGTGAAGGGAAAGGAAAGAAAACTAGTTGCCTACATCAACCGGAGGGGTGTACCAAGAGCGAGATCCAAATCCTGCTCCTACAGAAATTTTCTGCAGAAAGTTCATCTTGTTTCTGCTTCTCCACATGCCTTGGTGCTAGTCCATTGTGTGCCACGCTCCAAGGGAAGATCGAGGACGTGACCCCCGACATCTAATTAAACACCATTTTTCATTGCTTTCATATAAGATCAAGTGGTCATCGAGGTCTATGTTTATGTGCATAAAACCTTAATTGACTAAATTATAGGTAGGAGGAAATCAAAAGGAATATCTAGGTGACATAAAACTGAATTCAAAATTTTATACAATTTTCTTTATTTCCTTGCTTCAAAAGAAAAGTTTGCTACCCAAAACCAAATAATATGAAAAACAAGAAATCATAACTGATTGACCTGTCATACTAGCTAGAGAACGCCACATATAAAAACATAGAAGGGAAAAAGGGATCTCTAGATGGTTCCCACCTGTTCTATCGTCCTGGAAGACTGCCCATGAGAACTCATCTTGGAAAACCTGGAACCAAAATTGGAGACTTTGAGCATCATTGAGATAGAGATCTTTATAAGGTTAATAACTAAATATAAGAAGCCTTACTGGTGGAGACGATGGACTATATATAATAGTTGAAGCTAGGAAGATTTGTAAAGAGCTTCTAGGAGGAGGCAAAGCAAACAACCGAAGGTGATATGTAGAAGAAGGGAGATAATGAGAAGTGGTCGGCAATAGGATAGTTAATACAAATGGAATGAGAAGGATTTTACCCATATAAACAATAAAAGCCTGGTGCATGCATCGGTTCGCATGGAAGAGGAGAGTAGCAAAAGTGCTATTTTTTTAAAGATCTATGAACCAAAGTTTTAGATAGCGACATTAATTACCATCATTATGGCTACCAATGCCTTACCATAATGGCCATTATAATAAATTATTTAGCATTATGATCGATGATTTGTTGCATCATAAATTGTTAGAAACAGTATCCTTGAAATCAGATATATTTATACTTTTTGATTTTCTGAATTAATAAAAGAAGTAATTTTATTCAATCTTGCACTAAAAAAAAATAAAATATTGCGACGCCCAAATGCGTCGCAATTGCGTCGCTAAACATGCTATTGCGACGCAATAGCGACGCAATGACGGCGTCGCTCAGATGTCCGTCGCAATATCCATTTGTCACAATTGTGTCGTAATATTGCGATGCTCTGCGACGCAACATTGCATCACAATATTGCGACGCATACAAATGCGTCGTAAATTTAAAATTAATTTTTAATATTTAAAATTATTATTAAATATTGCGCACTCAATTGCGTCGCAATATTGCGACGCATTTAGTTGCGTTGCAATATTTAATAATAATATTTTTGATATAATAGCGACGCAATTTGAGTCGCTAATGCGTCGCAAATAAAAAATTTTTTAAAATATTACGACGCAAGGTAATTGCATCGCAATATTTATTAAAAATATTTTAGATATAATAGCGATGCAATTTAAGTCGCTAATGCGTCGCTATTAATTTTTTTTTATTATTGCGATGCCAGGTCATTGCATCGCAATATTTAATAATAATATTTTGAAAATATTAGCGATGCAATTTCAGTGGCTAATGCATCGCAAATTAAATTTTTAAAAAATATAAAAAATTAAAAATTAAAACGGTTAATACAATTTCGTTAAATTTAAATATTGATAGAAACATTCTTCACTCATATTGATCCAAACAATAATCAATTTCCAAAAATAATTCATATATTAAAATTTTGAAGTTTTCATGTACAACATAAAAAAAGAAAAAAAAATACATCAAGAATCTGGGCGATCATGTGGAGGCTGTGGAGGCTGAAGACTCTGCGACAAGCGGCTAACCATATCCCGCAAATAATGCATCTCATCTCGCATGTCTGCAATCTCCTGATCCCGGCCTCGCATACGATCCTCGAAATCCTGCTGACCTCCTGCCGAACCTCCTCTGCAATAGATCTACGAAGGTCGTGTAAACGCTCGGAAGGAATATAACCAGAAACTCGCGAGCTGGAGGCCTGATGGGGAAAATATGTAGAAGCTCTAGTGCCCAAACCATAGACCCTGCGGTCTCGCGGCTGGGCACCAACAGCCTCCAAAAACACACGCCGACTCTCCTCTGCTGAGAGTTCGACGGGCGTCTCCCCATCAGTAGAGTCGACCTGCGATGCCTGGGAGCGAAGCTCCTCGACTCGTGTCTTTAAATTATGAAATCAACAATAAATGAGTTAATAAATTTCTTGAAATAAAATTTTAGAAATTAAACAGATACTACATAAATCTAATTTCTTACCGCAACCTCCCGTGATCGCGTGTCGACCCAGGAACCGTCCCTCCTGGTATGTGTCGCCCTTAATAGACGAAACCCACCAGGATCTCCGCCCTCCTGCTTAGACTATAATATTAAAAAAATGATATTAATACAAATATTTGTAAATAACTGAAATAGCAATTAAAATATTTATGTTTTCTTACTATACGCCGTCTGTGCTCCTGAATCGAAATGGAGCCCGAAGTCCCTTCTCAGATCGGTGGTTCGTGCTGGCTGATGCGGACCTCCTGCGCCAGCCATCGGACTGCCAGGCCTGCTGCCACTCGTGCCAAATACCCTTTAGCAAGTGCGCAGGACGCTGACCCGATGACCTCCAACGATGAAGCATGTCGGAGTATCGGCGTCCCGTCAAAGCCTTTCATGCTGCCCTAATGGCATCATGGCTGGCAAGATCCCACGTAAACTTTTTCTGCATTAAAATAAACAGTTAGTTTCTGAATTTATTGTATTAAGTTTAAGAAATTTTATATCAGTGATAAATTGTATTTAATAAGTTTACCTGAAACTCAGAAAAATAAAACTCCCTCGTGGCTGGAGATACGTGGCGCCAATCGTAGCCACTGGGATCTGCACGCCTCTGAAATACGGCGCTGATGTGGCTGGATACATGATGCTGCTCAATGAATCTGTTAAAAAAATGCATGTTTATAAGTAATTGACTTAAAAACATAAACATATATTTTTAATTAGTATATACTTACAGCCCCTGAGCATCAAGTCGAAGTACGGTGCGGCTGATGGTGGAAGAACTCTCGGAGGTATGTGCCGATCGGCTGGATGGTAATACTGCTGGAGAGATCGAAGGCTGGCGACTGCTGGAGATCCAAACTCTCCATCTCCGATGCTCATGTGATCTGATGTAGCAGGGCTATGTCCCTGCTCACTCCGTCTATCGTCGGTAGATCTACTTCTGCCCGTCATACTGAAAATACTAAAGATTCATACAATTAAATTACGATTAATGATTGACTATGTAAAAATTTAACACTTATAAAAAAAAGTTAAATTTTAAAAAACCTCTATGTTTAATCGGTCTCATTTGTTTCGTGAAATGTTGGTTCAACATCCGATGTCGTATCGGACTGCGATTCAGTTTCATTATCATCAGAAGGAAACTGAACATTTGCATCCGCAATTTCTTGGACATCACCATTTGGATCTCTAAGTGATGTTTCAGGAGCCCTTGTGTCGTCCTCAATTGCATGCATTTCCATCTCATCCTCTTGAAATGCAGGGCACTTGGCTGATTGACTTGATGAACTCTCCTCTAATACGATTGTTGAACGTGGGACGATTTTAGAAATGGCCCACCAATCTCGCTTGTCGTTGCGCAAACTTGGATATCCGCAGTAAAAGACTTGCTGAGCTTGGATGCAAGGATGAATGGGTCATATTTCTGCAATCTTCGTCGATGGTTCACTTCAACCAAATTGTAGTCGTTATGAACCCTTTTGCCCACAGGAACTGTCGGATCGAACCAATCACAACGAAACAATACGGTTCGTTTCATAGGCCAACCGGGATATTCAACAATATTTCCTCCTGCATATTTTCTCCAACACTTTCTCCCTTAACACACACGCCCCAGTTCTGCGTGCCTCTTGAAGCTGCTAATCGTTCAATCTGAAATTTGTACCCATTTACAAAATAGCCAGTAGAGGTTGTTACGGTCTTCAATGGCCATTGCGATAGACATTTAATGAAAATATTATCGGTTGTGGACCATGGACCGTTGACCTATAAATTAATAAGCTATTCACATCCAATTCAAAAAATAAAAGCCATTATCGAAATTGATTGAGTGATACTACTCACAAATTCATAAAACCAATAAGCAAACTCCGTTTCTAATTTCTGCCCAATTGCAACTTGACTGATGTCGGGATTCATCTGTCGTTGTCTATCACAAAACATCCTTATGGGATGAAAAGGATGAAAACTGATGTTAGCAATTAAATATTATGGTATATTGTAATTTAAATTAAATATTCCAATTTAGCATTGAAGTATACACTTACTCAATATATGGATCGACTTCTCTACAGTTCATTAGGATGTAATAATGTGCTGCATTATACTCCATATCACTAAGATTTCTTGACTTCTGCCCACCAAATGAACGGCCGATACCTTTAAAAATTGATATTCTACCGTCATTAGGTTCTCCTTCGTCCACACATACGTCATCGTTACGACCAAGATTTCGGCTCCTCGTATGGACGTGACCCTCAAAGTAATGTGAGGCAAAAGCTGAAACTTCTTTGACCAAGTGTGCATTGCATATAGAACCTTCAACCCTTGCCTTATTACGCACATTATTTTTTAACTTCTTAAGATACCTATATGTAAAGTTGAAACAAAAAATTAACCAATTTTCTTGCAATGAAATAATATTTGAAATGTCAACATATCTTAATCATGTATATATTTACCTCTCGAAAGGATACATCCAGCGATACTGCACGGGACTAGCTATGCTCGCTTCGTATGGCAAGTGAACCGGTAAATGCTCCATTGAGTCAAAAAAACTGGGAGGAAATATTCGCTCAAGCTTGCATAAAATAATTGGAATATCCTCCTCAAGCCTTGCCATGGATGCAGAAGTAATGACTGCGGCAGATAACTCCTTGAAGAATAAACTGAGCTCTGTAATTGCCTTCCAGACATGTTGCGGAAGCAACTCACGAAAAGCTACAGGTAATAACTGTTGCATGAAAACATGGCAGTCGTGACTCTTCATGCCGAACAACTTAAGCTTATGCATGTCAACACACCTACCGATATTTGAGGCATAATCATCTGGAAATTTTAACCCTCTAAGCCAGTTACATAAAACTTCTCGTGAATTTCTGTCAAGAGTGTAACAGGCTTTAGGATAGGTCCCATCGGCACTCCTTCTCAAATCACCTCTTCTACAGTACTGATTAAGTTCTTCTCTTGACTTTGAGTATCTTTTGTTTTTCCCGGGATGTTTAGCACCGTGTTAAATATGTTATCAAAGAATTTTTCTCGATATGCATAACATCCAAGTTGTGCCGGATGATTTGTGCTCCAATAAGGCAAATCCCAAAATATACTTCGCTTCTTCCAGTTATGTTCTTTACATATACGGCCATTTATTCTATCTGCATCTGGTTCCCATGCATACATCAACCCCAAATGCTCTATAGTATCAAATATATCCGTGCCGGACCTAACCGGTTCGGCGAATTTTGTGACTGCTTTGTTCTTCCGGAAGGCGATCAAGTTACGCCTGTAAGGATGATTTGGGGGCAAGAACTTCCTATGGTTATCAAACCATGACTGCTTACCACTCTTCTGCAATGTAAATGCATCCGAATCATACATGCAATGAGGGCATGCCAGACGTCCAGCAGTGCTCCAACCAGACAACATTGCATATGCCAGGAAATCACTTATTGTCCACATCAAAGCAGCTTTCATGATGAAATTCTGTTTCATAGAAATGTCATAGGCTACGACTCCTGTTTCCCACAACATTTTCAATTCGGCCACCAACGGTTGCAGAAAGACATCAATCTTTTCCTTTGGATTTGGTCCTTGAACCAAAACGGTTAAAAACATTGCAGTATCTTTCATGCACTTCCACGGAGGAAGGTTATATACAGTCAATATCATAGGCCAACATGAATACTGTTGCCCCGCTTGACCAAATGGTTGGAAGCCATCGGTACAAAGACCTAATCTCACATTCCTTATATCTTCAGCGAAATCAGGATGATTTTCATTGAAATGCTTCCAAGCCTTTGAATCTGATGGATGCCGCATTTCATCCTCTTTAGATTCATGTTCGGCATGCCATCTCATATCAGCAGCTGTTGCCTCAGATTTGTATAATCTCTGCAGGCGTGGGGTAAGAGGAAAGTAATGCATCCTCTTGTAAGGCACACTTTTCCTCCTACTTGTACTGGCTCCTCCTTCGCTGTTTTTGTACCTCGATTGCCCACAAATCTTACACCATCTCAGCTCTGAGTCTTCACCCCAAAATATCATACAATTGTTCAAGCAACAATCGATCTTATTTACTGGGAGCCCAAGCCCACGCAACAACTTCTTTGTTGCGTAAAAACTGTCTGCCGCAACATTGTCATTTGGCAAAATTTCTTTGATTAACCCAGCTACAGAATTGAACGCCTTTTCTGATAATCGATGTTCTGCCTTAATATTCAACATTCGAGCAGCTGTAGACAACTGGGAATGACCCTCACAATCAGGATACAATTCTTGATTTGCAGCAACATATCATAAAATTGCTGTGCATCTGGATTTGGTTCTTCCATAAATGTATTCTGATTGAATTCATTACCCGATGCGTTCATCACCATTTGTTCATATATGTTTAAATTCACAAATGGTTCATCTACGAGAATTGACTCCTGTTGGCCTATAACAGCTGCTGGAATATCCTCTGGTTCACCATGACAGTACCAAACATAGTAATCAGGAACAAACCCCTTCTTACACAAATGCACCTTAACAGTTTCCACATCTCTGTAGGCTTTATT
>UESW01003974.1:1987383-2307864 GCA_900491605.1 Calamus simplicifolius | reverse complement strand
ATATTAAAGAAAACACCTTATGAATTATGGAATGAAAGAAAACCAAATATAAAATACTTTCATGCATTTGGATGTAAATGTTTCATTCATAATAATGGTAAAAACAACTTAGGAAAATTTGATGCTAAATCTGATGAAGGAATTTTTCTAGGTTATTCAACAACTAGTAAAGCTTATAGAATCTTTAACAAGAAAACCTTAATTGTTGAAGAATCCATACATGTAGTGTTTGATGAATCTTTAGCAACTGGATCTGAAAAGATTGATGATGAGGAAGATACAAACATAATTGAAAAAGATCTTGAAAAACTTAATATTGAAGTATCTTCTGATCATGAACAAGATGCTAAAGATGATGATTCACATAAGGACGATGATGTCAATATTGATCATAATGATGTAGATCTTCCAAGAGACTGGAGATATGCTCATAGTCATCCTAAGGAATTGATTATAGGCGATCCATCTCAAGGAATAAGGACTAGATCATACATGAGAAATATTAGTAATCATCTTGCATTTGTTTCACAAATTGAACCTAAAACTATTGAAGAAGCTGAAAAAGATAATAATTGGATGTTAGCTATGCAAGAAGAACTAAATCAATTTACAAGAAATAATGTTTGGACCTTAGTTGAAAGACCTAAAAACCATTCAGTAATAGGATCAAAATGGGTTTTTAGAAATAAACTTGATGAAAATGGCATTGTAATTAGAAACAAAGCTAGATTAGTTGCAAAAGGATATAATCAAGAAGAAGGCATTGATTTTGATGAAACTTTTGCACCTGTAGCTAGATTAGAAGCTATTAGGCTATTGCTAGCATTTGCATGTCACATGAACATTAATTTATTTCAAATGGATGTTAAAAGCGCATTTTTAAATGGATTTATAAATGAAGAAGTTTATGTAGAACAACCACCTGGTTTTATAGATCACGAATTTACAAATCACGTTTTTAAGTTACACAAAGCATTATATGGTTTGAAACAAGCACCTAGAGCTTGGTATGATAGGTTAAGTAAATTCTTAATTGAAAATGAATTCACAAGAGGAAATGTTGATAAAACACTATTTTTGAAAAGAAAAAGTAAAGATTTACTTGTAGTACAAATATATGTTGATGACATTGTTTTTGGTGCTACTAACGATTCTCTATGTCAAGAATTTGCTAAGTTAATGCAGGGAGAATTCGAGATGAGCATGATGGGAGAACTCAACTTCTTCCTTGGACTCCAGATCAAACAAAGCAAAGAGGGTATCTTTATCAACCAAACAAAGTACACAAGAGAGATATTAAAGAAATTTGGTATGGAATCAATTAAACCCCTCGGAACACCAATGAGTCCTTCATGCAAGCTGGACAAAGATGAAGAAGGTAAAAAGGTTGATCAGAAGTATTATCGAGGTATAATCGGATCTCTTCTTTATTTAACAGCAAGTAGACCAGATATTATGTTTTCTGTATGTCTATGTGCTAGATTTCAATCAGAACCTAAAGAATCACACTTAATAGCTGTTAAAAGAATTCTAAGATACTTAAGTGGAACAAAAAATGTAGGTTTATGGTATTCTAGAGATTCCACATTAAATCTAATTGCATACTCAGATTCTGATTATGCCGGATGCAAGTTAGATAGAAAAAGCACAAGTGGTGCATGCCAATTTTTAGGAAGTAACTTAATCTCATGGTTTAGCAAAAAGCAAAATTCGGTTGCATTATCTACTGCGGAAGCAGAATATGTTGCAGCTGGAAGTTGCTGTGCTCAAATCCTATGGATTAAGAGACAACTTGAAGACTATGGTATCACACTTGATAAGACACCCATAAGATGTGATAATACAAGTGCAATAAATCTTACTAAAAATCCAATTCAACATTCAAGAACAAAGCACATTGAAATACGATATCACTTTATAAGAGAACATGTAGCCAATAATGAAATTTGTCTTGATTATGTGAATACTGAAGAACAACTTGCAGATATATTAACAAAACCCCTAAGTGAAGAAAGATTTTGTTATCTTAGAGGAGAATTAGGAGTTTGTGATCCTTTGGAATAGTTTTCTGAAACTCTTAAGGACATCTATCTAGATTTCATCATTTTCTTGAAAAATCTTGATATTTCAATAAGGAAATCTATCTAGATCTTGATTCACTGTTTCCCCAATTGCTAAAGAACTTAAATCTATAATTTGATGATTAATTTGAGTAGTTTCAAATCGTTGAAACTCAATTTTTTATCTCTGAAACTGTTAGAGTCGACTCTGACAGTTTGCGGAGTCGACACCTGAGTTTTTGATTTTCTGTCTAAGTGATTAGAGCCGACTCTGGCTTTTGTGGAGCCGACTCTAATACGAGCGCTGACAGACTTTCTGGCTCGGAGCCGACACCCAGTTTTCGGGAGTCGACTCTAAGTCGAGTTAGGTCAAAAATAAAAAGGCGGAGTCGACCCCCATTCATTCCAATCGTCTCCTAAATCATTCCTAAGAGCTCCAAAATTTTTCCAACTTCCCCAAATCCACTCAAAACCCTTGATTAAGCTTCCAATCTCTCAATGGCACCAAAGAGGCGCGGATTCGTCGCTGGAGCATCCGTTCCAACGAGAAGACGCACGATTCGAAGGCAACCATCGCCTTCTTCCTCTTCGGCCACTCAAGAGGATTCTCCACCTACACCCTCATCTCCTAAGGTTGATCAATTAGCTGGTAAGACCATTACCACTGGGAGGAAAGTTAATTTTGATTTATTTGAATCAGAGGGTTTCTCTATTGGACGAAATTTAAGGGATATGGGATGGGAGAAAGTGTGCTCACTAGACTTGCCCACATATCCAGCATTGGTAAGAGAGTTTTATAATGGATTAAGCAGAGGAGAAGGAGGATTGATTAGCACAGTGAGAGGAACTAGGGTTATGGTAACAACTGAAATTCTTGGAACCCTTTTAGAAATGCCCACTGTTGGTTTATTGGAATGTCAACTTAATGACAGAAGTGGTGCACTATCAAGGATGCTAGGAAGAGATGTGACTGAGTTCGAAGAGATCTTTGCAAATCAGTTAAACCTAGAACTCAGATTATTACACAATATATGTGGTAGAATCTTATTTCCAAAATAGGAGATTTGAGTATGTCTCGGAGCGAGACGTTCTGATGATGGACTGCATTATAACTGGAAGGCCAGTCAATTTAGCTGGCATGATGATAGGATACATGGCAGAGGCAGCCACTAAGAAAAGATCAACTCTACCCTATGGAATGATTCTGACATTAGTTTTTAGAAGCCAGGGTGTACTCATAATGGAAAACGAACCTTTAAGAAAACTGAGACACACTGATTATTACAGCATTTCTACTATTCACAGAATGGGATTTAAGAAAGTTAATGGTGTTTGGATGAGGAGAGAGGAAAGAACAGATAGGGATGGTGCAGAGGGAACCAGACTAGAAGAAATCCCGGGACCATCTACTGCGGGACCATCAGTCCCTGATTCATCTTTTGCGGGACCTTCGTCTGCTGGACCTTCGGAGGCCGGACCGAGTTCTATTCCATCACCCCCACATCAGCCTATAACAAACTCTGGAGGATTTTCTAATGAACAACTTGATCAGTTAAGAAGCTTACTTGCTGAGTATGACAGTCACAGGTCAAATGAAATTAATCAATTGAAAGAAGACTTTAATCTGCTGAAAGAAGAACTAAATTCGAGACTGGACATGCTATCCTTTACCTTAGGCAATTATGTAGAATCCTTTGGAGCTGAGCTTCACAAGATTTTCGAAAGGATGGAAGGCATTGCCGATGGATCGGGATCATATGTTCATGCAACGAGTCAATTGAAGAAGGATATTGACCTTGCAGTCTCTCAAATCGAAGCCTGTCTTGAAAATTTTAAGAAGTCACAAAAAGATGATGTAATGGAGATAATTGGTCATCTAAAGAAAATTGTATTCAAGCATATTTGATCTTATTTTAAAGTTTAATAGCTTGTACTTAGGAAGTTTGTAATTATCCAATGTATTTCATTTTGAAATGTAAATGAATCAACTGATGTAATGGTTCTTGCATATGAAATACAATTTCACTTTTTCAAATTTTGATTGATTGGATTCCTATGCCTTGTTGAGTTTATGAATTTTTTTTACTCTCCTTATTGCTTATAACAAAAAAGGGGGAGAGATAGTTGTGTATATGCAAAGAAAGAAAAGTTTATATATGCATAAAGAAAGAAAGAAAGGGGAGAAGGGAGAATTAATTGTTTATGCAAAAATGAATTGAAATGATTAATCTGTTACAATTTGATTTTTATATATAGAGGAGCTACTCAATGCAGGGGGAGCTTAACAAAAAGCTCATTTACAATCTTATGCACATTAAGTTTAATAATTCAATGGACTGTACAATTTTAAAAGTTTACATTGAACATTGGCATCAAAACCTTAATTTCAATGGTTTAAAGTTAAAATGACTATAATCCTTAATTTGATTGAATACTTGAATGCATATACTCAAAGTTTTTGTTATCATCAAAAAGGGGGAGATTGTTGACCCAATTGATGATTTTGATGATTAACAAAACTATGTGAGTATAATTTTTGAAGGCTCTAATGATTTTGATTTAGTGTTTCAGCCTATAAGACTATTGAAAGATCAAAATCAAGTGTTACAATGTGTTCTGGATCGAGTCTAATGTCTAGGTAAGAATTGCAGACATTAGAGTCGACTCCGAGAATCATAGAGCCGACTCCGGAACTGGCACGGCCATTAGAGTCGACTCCGAGACTGTGAGAGTCGACTCTCGCAGACGGAGCAAAAAGTCAATTTTTCTGGCTCCAACCTAGAGTCGACTCCGGGTAAGTTAGAGTCGACTCCGGAAAAGCATCTTGTCGACCCCAGAAAAGCCAGAGATGACTCCGGAAATATCAGTTTGAAACGCCTTGAGCTAGAGCCGACTCCAGAAAAGTTAGAGTCGACTCCAATCCACCTGGAACGAAAAACGAAGTTGCCAGATCAGCACTAACGGTAACTTTTCTATTTTTACTCATTTCTAACGGATATATTTTGATAGAAGGTACACTCCAACGGATAGTTTTATTCCAAAAGAGGTGTAAAAGAAATCTATAAGAAGGGGAGTCTATTGTTCAAAAAAAAGAGAGGAAAAGAGAGGAAAGAACGAAAAATCTGAAAAAGAATCTGAGATAGACAAATCCCATTTCAAAAAATCCGAGAGCCTGAATCTTGAAAGGAAAACCGTTTAGCTCAAATCCACACCACTCCAAAAGCCTCAAGAGGAATCCAAAGCGCTCAAAAATCAAAGTCTTGGAGGATTTCCCAACTTGAAGAAAGGAGATTCGGTTCTTGCTTTTCGTCCCTTCTCCACTGCTTCAACCACGAAGAATCGGAGCTGAGGCTTGATTCAATCCAGCAAGGAGAAGAAGAAAAGAAGAAAAGAAGAAAAGATCAAAAGCCAACCTATCTACAAATCAGGCTTTTCTAAACCTTATTCTTTAATTTGTATATTTGCTCATTGAGGAGCTTTTGTATTTACAAACAAATCTCATCTTATATTTGGCTAGTTCAATCTGGGGGATTGAACTAGAGGAGGTAGTTTTACCTCGGTTTAAAGCTTGTTTAAGCTTGGGTTAGTTGTGAGCCCGTGAAAAACAACGTGTAGGGTTTTGTGCTGGTAAGCCCAAGTAAAACCAGCTGGGTTCGTTGTGCACCCGGTAAAACAACAAGTTTGAGTTGTAAGCTTGGAAAACAACTCGGCTGTAATCTAGAGAGATTATAGTGTGGACCCAAGTGAATCTTGGGAGTGGACGTAGGTGTTGGATACACCGAACCACTATAAAATCTTTTGTGTTTGCAGTGTCTTATTGTCTCTTTATCTATCTCTATCTTACTCACTGCACTTTATAGTTATCTTGCATTCACCCTCATTAATCTCAAGCAAACTAACTATTTAAAAAGGGGCTAAAATTTTTAAGAACCCAATTCACCCCCCCCTCTTGGGTTGCTATCTCGGCCAAGGCCATCCCAGGCCAGCCCGACTCGGCCCCGGCATCTCCAGCCCCGCCGAGTCGGCCAAGGCCATCCCTGGCCGGCCTGACTCGGCCCCAGCATCTCCAGTCCTGCCGAGTAGGCCAAGGCCATCCTTGGCCAGCTCGACTCGGCCCCGGCGTCTCAATTCCCGCCGAGTCGGCCAAGGCCATCCTAGGCCAGTCCGACTCGGCCACGGTGTCTCCAGTCCCGCCGAGTCGGCCAAGGCCATCCCTGGTCGGCCCGACTCGTCCTTGGCGTCTCCAGTCCCGTCAAGTCGGCCAGGGCCATCCCAGGCCAGCCCGACTCGACCCCGGCATCTCCAGTCTCGCCGAGTCGGCCAGGGCCATCCCAGGCCAGCCCGACTCGGCCCCGGCATCTCCACTCCCATCGAGTCGGCAAAGGCCATCCCTGGCCGGCCCGACTCGGCCCCGACATCCCCTGTCCCGCCGAGTCGGCCAGGGCCATCCCAGGCCAGCTCGACTCGGCCCCGGCATCTCCAGTCCCGCCGAGTCGGGCAAGGCCATCCCAGGCCAGCCCGACTCGGCCCCGGCGTCTCCGGTCCCGCTGAGTCGGCCAAGGCCATCCCTGGCTGACCCGACTCGGTCTCGGCATCCCCTGTCCCGCCGAGTCGGCCAAGGCCGTCCCCGGCCGGCCCGACTCGGCCCCGGCGTCTCCGGTCCCGCCGAGTCGGCCAAGGCCATCTCCGACCGGCCCGACTCGGCCCCGTCGTCTCCAAGTCCGTCGATTCGGCCCCGCCCCGGCACTGCCTTACCGGCTGGACGGGCCCCAGCCATCTCAAGTCGACCCAGCTCGGCCCTGACAAGACGGGACCCCCCGGTTCCCGCCAGATCAGCCCCAGCGGCTCAAAAAACCACCTCTCTGATTCGCGCCACCCGACAACGTCAGACGCGCGACGCGCGCCGCCTGACAACGTCAGACGCGCGCCGCCCAACAACCCAGCTGCTGATGGGACGTAACCCACCAACCAGCCCAGATTCACGCAACGGCTCAATAGACCTTCTGACTTCACAAAAACCCATGTGATGGTGCCTGCATCAACCCCTATAAAAGGGTAAATTACGTCGAGAACCAGGTAACACATATTTTTACGCACTTGATGCCCTAATTCTCAAAGGAACTACCGATCCTTCTGAGACCTCTCCCTCCTCAAGAGCTCTCTCGAGCTCCTTCTCTACTGTGACCTCTGTCACTAACTTGGGTGTCGGAGGGTCCCATCGGAGAACCCTTTCCGGTCTTGGAACTTCTTTGCAGGCAACCCTGTGAAGAAGAAGGGCCTCCATTCCTGACGTCCAGGAGGGATGATCGAGCATCATCATAATTTATATTATATAATTTATTATATAATATAAATTATATAATAATAAGATTACGTTCGACCTATCCGCCATCAAAGAGAACGGCTCTAACGAGTTCGCACGGTCGAACCAAATCACCGAGTGAATATCCACGCTCTTTCTATTTCCCGTGGTGGGATCGGTTTCGATTGCGTTGACGGGCCGCCAAAAAAACGGCAGTGAGAATAGAATTTGACGGGGGCGGAGCATAATGAGCTTACGGTCCAACAACAGAAGCAATAAAGAAAGGCCTCTTCGAAACATTTGCCTCCTCTCCCTTCTCTCTCACGCTCGGTGGAAGATTCTAACCAAAATCTCTTATTCAGCACCTTCCTCTGACTTGATCCTATTACCAATCTCCCCTCGTCCTCCTCCTTCGCTCGCATCATCCCGATCGCACGGTACGGCTATAAGATCACCACGCTTCTTTCGATTTTTTTTTTAAAGATCGTTTCTTTATTTATTTGATTGTTTCTAGGATGTCGTTATTGCTTTATTCTCGTGGTGAATCGACGAAATCTTGGACTTTTTTTTGGGTTCAATATTAATCTTGTTGTGGGGTTCTTCATGATGCTTTAGTAGTTGTTATTTTTAGTTTTTCTTTTTTTTTAAAAAAAAATCGATCTTTCTCCGAGTAGTTTTACTTTTTTAAAAAATCGATCTTTCCCCGAGTGCATCTCTGTATGGGAATCTTGATTCTACTGCTTGGATATTTTCCCAAGATTCAGCTGGTTAGACTTAGACAGGAATCGGACTCGCGGTGTTTGCCGATTTTTTTTTTTTTCCCTTGTATTTCCGGGTTAATTTCTTGCTCGTCACTAGTGGTTTCAGCAAAAAAGAAAGGTGCGTCTCCATCAAATGGGCATGCGGAGGCAGTACCCGAACTCCGATGCAGCGTACCAAAAGAAAAACTCGAGTGCATACTGGGCTTCTTTCAATTTTTTAATTTTTTTTATATTTATAATTTTGCAAACTTATTATTTACATACAAATCTTTATATATTATTATTTTTACATATCTTTCCTTACTAAAAGCATATATTGCACGTAAAAATAAATAATTTATAAGGATATACTTGTACATAGTAAATTTTTTAGGATATATAAACAATTTTAGTATGCAGAAAAAAATAATTTATATTTATAAAAATAGAAGCATAATATATATATATATATATATATATATATATATATATATATATATATATATAATAATTCAAATTGTTTCAGCTTTCTTCATTTCTTTTATCGAGCGAATTACCAAGCAAACATAATAGTGTATAAGAATAATAAGAATCACGTGTGAGTGTGGTCCCTCTTTCCCTATTTATTTTTTCCTCTCTTCTCTATCTTCAATAGGTCCCTCCTTCTCTATTTATTTTTTCCTCTCTTCTCTATCTCCAATCGTCCGATGAGACACATTTTTTCTTTATCTTTCGCATACAAGGATCTCAATATTTCTATATGGCTTGTATCAGTTTGAAGACATGCTTTAAGTGAGGGCGCGATGCATAGACGGCGTCGACCGACGAGGCCTACTCCTTTGGAAGGAAGTCAAATGTAGTATTAAGAGTTGTTGGTTCTCTATTTATACTTGTTGAGGCCTCTCGGGGTTTCAGTGTGATCTCTTATGTCTAGATGTAGGGTTCTCGTGACTCCAATAATAAAAATATTTTAATTTTTTTTATTACTCTCTTTAACCTGAAAGCAACTCAGACAACTGCTCTCTTTATCCCGAAAGCAATTCAGATTGGCACTCGCATGCGCCTGCCAGCGCCCACCATGTGTCTTGTCGCGTTTTTTTCGCATCTGCCACGTGTCTTCACATGTCCGTTACGTGCGCCAACTCCCTCGCGCATCCCGGCCATGCAACATGGGGTTGGCGCACGTGATGGGCACATATGGACACGTGGCTGATGAGGAAGCGATGCGACAGGACACGTAGCGGGCGCTGGTGGGCGCATGCATGTCTTTGAGTTGCTTTCTGGTTAGGATGAATTGTGTTGCTTCCAAATCACTTGCAGAGAGCATCGGATGAGAAGAGAGCTCGTAGATCTTCAAAGAGATGGCAGGTCTGCCTTTTTTAGCCAGAAACAACAAAAGTTTCGGACCGGTAGTTCCGATAGGACCCTTCGATGCTCTAGTTAGTAGTATGGAGAACAGCAATAGAGATTGAGTAGTAGAGAATGAATCCCTTTTCTCGTTGTGAGTCAAGGTTTTTAGACCTGTTCGGAGGTCCCTCTTACCCTTGATGGATGACTATTGATTCACGTCGCCCATTGGGAGCGGCGCAGTAAACAGTAGGTGGGCGCGCTGCTGCTAGATGTATGCCGTAAATAACGGTAACTGACCATGGTCTTAGAGATAGTGGGTTAGTGGGCCATGTGGCAGCTCTGGGCACTTGTGTTGGGAACTAAGTTCGAGGTTGGTTCCGAGGCCGAGGCTGGGCTCGAGGCTGAGGTTGAAGCTGAAGTCGAATTCGAGGCCAAGGCCGAGGCCAGGCTCGAGGCCGAGGTCAAGGCTGAGGCTCGAGGCCGAGACTGAGGCCAGGCCCGAGGCCGAGGTTGAAGCTGAAGTTGAATTCAAGGCCAAGGCCGAGGTCAGGCTCGAGGCCGAGGCCAAGGCTGAAGTTGAAGTTGAATTCGAGGCCGAGGCCGAGGCCAGGCTCGAGGCCAAGGTTGAAGCTGAAGTTGAATTCGAAGCTGAGGCCGAGGCTGGGCTCGAGGCCGGGGCTAAGTCTGAGGCTGAAACTGAGGCTGAAGTTAACTCCAAGGATGGGGCCAGATGCCACATTATTGCTTGGTTCCGAAAACTGTGCAGTCTATTAATCCGCTGCCCATGGAACGTGAATAGCCACATCAGATGCCCCCCGCCCCTGAGATGAGTGGGCACACACCACCAATAAAAGGGGTGTAATATCACCTATTGGCTGATCTTTATACGCTAACGATTGCCATAAGGGCACGTGTCCTCGAAGGCCATACTTCCTTAATATCGAGGCATCGGGTGCTGCAATGCCACCGCTGTCTACTTCCACCATTGGGATAGAGGAGGATTCTCCTCGAGTACGAAACTGCGTAAAGGCGGGCATCATCATTGCGGTGAGGTCACTGTTGTCTTATCATTGGTTGCGCCCCTTGCGTTCTATGCTCCGGATTGTTGCCGAAATGCCGAAACATCTTCTCCAATGGCAGGCGAGCACGTGGCCAATCTGAATCAGGCGGGATGATTTGAAACGGTGAGGCTTTAAAAGGGGAGTCATCTTGGACCTTGGTCTTTTACTTCTACCGCACCTACATCTTCTTCCCAGTCTGACTCTCTCCTGAGATTCCATCTGCCCTTCTGGTTCTATTCTTCTTCCCAAGTCTCGTCCCAGCTCTCACCTTCTTGATCTTGCTTTTTCTAGGTTAGTTTTTCCTTCTGCTTTCATGGCTTCTTCCTCTTCCTGTTCCATTTCTGTTTCTGGGGGTTATTCCCCAGAACCCTCACGACCTTCCCCATCTCCCACACCCAGTTGGTCATCTTCCTCCTCCACCGATAGGGTTCCTCTAGCGCAGCAATGCATCATCGGACGTTCTCCCACCGGGAGTCATCCGGCCACCGATCGGGCCCCTAGTCGACGTCGTTCGGCCATCGCGAACCCAGTTTCTAACAAGAGGGAGTCCTCTGAGTGGACTGCCTTCACCATGACCACCCAGAAAATTGTCAACCTAAGGGCCAAATATGACATTTTCATCAACCTTTCTTTATTCCGTCCTGCCCCTGAGGATAGGGTGACCTCCTTTCGACCTGGTAGAGTCGTCCTGTACGAGACTTTCTTCAAGACCGGTCTTCATTTACCTCTTCATCCTTTCATCCTTAACCTATTGGATAGATACTCATTGGCGTCGGCACAATTAGTTCCGAATTCTATTCGGACTATTGTTGGTTTCTTGGTGCTATGTCACCTTCATGGGATAGAAGCTAGGATCTCCCTTTTTTGAAGCTTCTATACCCTTTGCAAACAATCAGGGTGGTGGTCCTTTGCTCCCAGACCAACCAAGGCCCTTAGATTGTACCTACCTACATCCATTAAGGGGTGGAAAGACATGTTTTTCTTTGCTCATGTCGAGGGGGTGAGAATAGTTTGGGGGACATCGAACACCAAGCTGAACAAGGATCCATCAGTGCTCCTGAGGGATCAAGAGGTATTCGGGCAGCTGCTGACTACCAACGTCCCCCGCTGTAACCAACTCTTAGCCGAGGAGAACCTTCGGCTCATGGGCCTCACACGACCCTTCCCCTTTTCACCCCACCTTCTTTTTCTCTTCTCTCTCTTTTTTTTTTACTAAGTCCTTTCTGATTTGTGCAGACATGCTACCACTAGCTCAAGCAGTAAGAAAGGTGGCGGCCAAGAAAAGAATGGCCAAGGCAGATGGAGCCTCCGCCAAGAAGAGGGCTAAAGCCGAGGAGGCCAGAAGGAAGAAGGCAAAGGCTAAAGGGGCCAAGGAGAAGAAAACTGAAGAGGCCGAAGGGTTAAGGAAGAGGCCTCGATCTTCGTCGCCGACGCCATTCCGGCCCCCGACTCCTCTCATCCGCAAGCCTCGAGTGGATTGGGAGGCGCACATCGACCTTACCATCGACACGCCCTTGGAGGAGTCGAGGGCAGATGTCTTACCATCACCACCACTGCTCATTCCAGAAGCGGGGTCGGCCGAACCGGCCAAAGGATCGGCTCCGGAGGTAGCCCCACCAACAGAAGAGCCAACGGCCGAAGAGCCCCCTAGAGTGGCAGTGTTGACGGAAGAAGGGGTGCCATCAGCCCCTGACACGATGCCTAGGGCTCCAGCGCCTGCCAGAATTGTGGAGGAGGATGAAGCCATGGCAACTTCTTTCCGATCCATCCTTGCACACAACGGCCGCTAGGTAGAGTGGATGATGGCGCGGGTGTGCATGCCTGAGCTCCAAAGAGATCTCCAAAATCAAGGGACCTCCTCCTTCTTCCGCGATGCCTTCGTGGCTCACCTCTGGGTAAGTGTTTCCCTTTAAGAGTTTCTTTGTTAAGAGTTTCCTTGCCACCTATCCAGCTGTCTTATGTAGGCGGTAAATTCCTTGGCCGCCGTGAAGAGTATCCTATCCCAGGCTGAGGCCACTCTCGGCCACTCACATGAAGAGGCCAACCGAGCTCAGGCCCAAACAGATGAGGCCGAGAAGGCCCTGGAAGCTGCCCAAGCCGAGAGGGCCAAAGAGCAGGCCTGGGCAGAGAGGGCCAAGAAGGCCTTGGAGGCAGTCCGAGCTGAGAGTCTAGCCTAGACGGAAAGGGCTGAGGAGGCGATAGAGGAGGCCCAACGCTAGGTGGTCCATGAGCTAAATAATGCCCGAGCAGTCGAGGAGAAGAATAAAAAGGTGGAGTTGGATCTGCTCATGCACCAGACTCGACTGCACGCCACCAACATCCAAATAAGTGCAGCCAAGGAGCGGGCGAAGAATGCCGAGGAGATCGCCCGCCGCTCCAATGCGCAGGTGGCCGAGGTGATGGCAGAGAAAAAGGCCACCGAGGCTGTAGAGAACTTTCGGCAGTCTACTAGCTTCGGTGAAGAGTTGGCCGAGGTCATCGCCTACACCTACAACTTGGGCTTCCAAGATTGCAAGGCCAAAGTGGGAAGAGTCTACAATCTCGAGAGGCTCGACGACTTGGAGCCGGATGAAGCAACGGAGGAAACACCAGCGGAACATCCTTCCTCCGACAATAACCCAGCGTCAGCCGAGCCCTGAATGCCTTATCTCTTTTTATTTTTTATTCTTCCTTGTAATGGAGTCCGACTGTAGTCGGCAATTTGTAAACCTTTTACAATCAATGAATATATCTTCTAAAATCTTGCCATGCTCTTTATTGATACTTTGCTTCCGTAGTGGCCAAGACAAGCTAGGTTGTAGCCGAGACTTAAGTCGAAGTTGAGACTGAAGTCGAGACTCGAAGTAGACATCAGGACCGAAGTCGAGACATGAAAGAAGTCAAAATTGGATTCTGTGACTTGAGTGTCGACATAGATTCGAGCTTGAGTGCCAATGCGGAGTCAGACTTGAGTGCCGACACGGAGTCGGGCTTGAGTGCCGGTGCGGAGTCGGGCTTGAGTACTGGTGTGGAGTCGGGGTTGAGTGCCAGCGCGGAATCGGGCTTGAGTGCCAGCACAGAGTCGGGCTTGAGTGCCGACATGGAGTTGGGCTTGAGTACCGACGTTGAGTCGGACTTGAGTGCCGGCGCGGAGTCGGGCTTAAGTGCCGACGCAGAGTCGGGCTTGAGCTGAAAGAGTTAGACTGCTCGAGGATGCTTTTGTTAGTAAAAAGAGGTAAATGTCATTCCAATATATAAGAATGCTCAAGTCTATGATGTCAGTGTACATTACTTGTAATACCGACGAAGATTGTCAGCATTCCAAGTGCGAGGGAGCGGCTTCCCGTCAAGTCCTTCGATCCGGTATGCTCCGCGATGAAGTGCGTCGGTGACCCGATAGATAAGGCCCTTCCCAATTGAGTGACAATTTGCCTCCTTTCGTGGGTTTGGAGACCTCAGCTCGCCTGAGGACTAGGTCTCTAGGGAGGAATGTTCTGAGGCAAATTTGGGTGTTGTAGTACTTTTCAACTCTTTGGTGGTAAGCAGCCATCTTGAGTCGTGCTCGGTCACGGGCCTCTTCAACAAGGTCAAGGTTGGCTCGCAACTACTGGCTTGAATTGTTCCCCTCATCATACGTTGTACTTGGGGACTAGGAATGCCAATCTCTACCGGAATGATAGCCTTTGATCTGAACACAAGGCTGAAGGGAGTTTCTTCCGTGGGGGTTCGTGGTGTCGTGTGATACACCCACAGCACGTTCGAGAGCTCCTCTACCCATCTTCCTTTGAAATCATCCAGGCATGTCCTAAGCCCTTGAAGGATGGTCTGATTTGTCACCTCGGCAGCTCCATTTGATTGTGGATGACCGACAGAAGTGAACCTCTGGCATACGCCTAATTCGGCGCAAAACTTTTGAAAGGGAGCATTGTCAAATTGCCGACCGTTGTCAGTAACAAGGGTATAGGGTAGCCCGAACCGACAAATAACAGACTTCCAAAAAAAGGCCTCACCTTGGCTTCAGTGATTTTGGCAAGTGCTTCAGCCTTTACCCACTTAGTGAAATAGTCGATGGCAACGAGCAGTGTGATAACAGAGGGGTACCAGGTTCCGTTCCCTGCAAATCTCCCCGACTCCCTTGTTGGTAGGAAACTGTACCAATAGCCTTTTTGTAGAGATAATGGCATCTACGAGGTTGAGACTGGGCCTTCCAAGAATAGTGTTGTAAGCTAAGGGAACTCGGACAACCAGAAATTTTATGAAGACTGTGCTTTGGCGCGGTTCCGTTCCGATCGTAACCGGGAGGTTGATTTATTTCTCTACCCTTACATAATCCCCAGTGAAACCCATCAAGGGAGTGGTCACAGGGCGAAGAAGACTAAGAGACAGACTCATTCGAACAAATGCCTCGTACGAAAGAACATCAACTGAGCTTCCACTATCGATGAGAATTTGCTTTACAGGATGTTTAGCTATCGTCATTGAACGATGACGCTATCATCATTAGGGTTGTCGACCCCTTCTAAGTCCCTTCTAAAAAAGGGAATTACATAGTCTACACCATCCTCATGCTGCCTTTTAGGGTTGCTGCCTGCCCCCCAGGAGATCATGGCCACCGTCTTTTCTATCGGAGCATTATCTACGTCAATCCGGATAGTAGGAGGTGCCGATGGGCCCAGAGCAGTGGGATTCCTCCCTCGGAGTAAAGGTCTTTATTGCGGGGGGCTCCTGGCCTCATGGGAGGCGGACACCAATGATAGGGCTTGCCCTCAATCTCCAGCAAGATATGGGATATTGGGGCAAGAAGCGGAGTGAAGTGCTCCTTGGGTACCAGGGCCCGACGTCGGTTGTCTGGACGATGAGGAAGCTCAAACTTTCTAGGCCGCGCTCCAGCAGGCTCCGGATGCGATAGCTTCATACTGGACCCCTTGTCGACATTCATTCTGAAAAAATATGCTTCATCATTGTGGATATACTTCTGCATTCGGCTCAGCAATTCAGCATAAGAGTCGGAAGGCTTCTTATCCAGAGAATAGGCAAAGTGGGAGGGACGGAGTCCTCGCTTCATGGCCAGGGTGGCCACGAAGTCCTCAAGATTATAGACGTCGAGCGCAACTTCCTTGAATCGAGCTACAAAGTCCTTCAAGGTTTTGTCGCTCCTCTGCTGGATGGCAAATAAGCTATCAGCCATCCTGGGGATCTTTGGGCATGCATCAAAGTGGGCCAAAAAGGATCTCTCTAGCTACCTAAAGGAGTTAATGCTACGTGGTGGCAAGTGGAAATACCACGCACATGCAGCCTTCCGGAGTGTTACTGGGAAGGCAATGTAGAGGAGAGAATCCGTTGCCCCCTGGATTTGCATGAGGACTTTGTAACTCTCCAGGTGATCCAGAGGATCTATGGTGCCATCATACGGGTCCAGCGAAGGTTGACGGAATCAGGATGGGACCAGTTCTCCATGATATGGTGAGATAATGGGGGGCGATGGTCGTAGTCCACCCTATGAGGGTTGGTAATTCTGCGGTTGAGCTCCTCCAGCCGCTGATGATACTCATCTTGTTAGTGTATGCCCTAGATCCAATCGGATTGGATGCTATATACATTCTATGAATACAAATCAAATAAAATGGTTTCTTTATCTATCCAGATATATTTTATAATATATTTGATATATATGTCTATGAGATAAAGTCCAAAAGAATGTGAACCATGCATATGGAATTTGTAATAGAGATTATAAATTGTGAGATCCAAATTGCACGTTATGGTTCGATTCTTTAAACTTTCCTAGTCGATGTGTAGATGGGACTGGACACCATTGAATACCGTAAGACTAGCACACATTGCATATCCTCACCCTTGGGTGAGCAGCTGATTTCACAAGCTAAAGTATGAAGATACTTGGATAGGTGTGTGGATGCTTGTTATTGTAATGATGCATTGGATGACCCGTACAGAGATCCCATATGGATATTCTATATAGTGTCGATGGTTGATCTCTAATGACGGTGGTATGAGTGATCCTTTGACTTAAGATCTTCATTGCATTTCATGTGTAGAATGTCATGCTTTGACGGCATCCAAACGTCACTCTAGCCATGGGTGGCAAATATGGTGTCGGTTGGGTATGACATGAAGCACATGAAGATGATGTTTGATCAAGACATGATTCGTCTCCCTTGATAGAAAGGGTCATATCCCATGGCCACTTGATGGATTAAATTGATTGTTAAATCCTTGCAAGGTTGAGTTGGAATTTGAAATGGTTTTAAAGTTCTAATTCATATAGTTAATTTTTTCTGAGATCAAGTAAACAAAGATCAATTACATGGTTGACACATTCCATACCACTGATTGATCTGTGATATGTGATGAAAGGATTTGATTATACGGTAACCGTTCATGGACAGGTATTGATGGTCACGTCAACAAAACCTTTAGCAGTTGGGTGGTCATGATGCTTTTCTAGAGGCCTCTCATGATCTATAATCATGTTGTTGACTTGGACAAAGAGTTGTCCAATCATTCCTAGAGTCTATGATTAGGACATGATTATTGCCAACATGTTAAAGAGCCTAATGGGTCACACGCATTAAGGAGAATATTGGATGAATTTAAATGAGAATTAAAATAGATTTAATTTAGATAAGATGATCAATTAAATAATTGGGTGAGACCCAATTTAAAGAAGATATAATAATAATAGATACGATCCATTATAATAGAAGGAATGTTAAGAAGAAATTATTTGTATATATGATGAACAAATAATTGGATATCGATATGTGACTTGATCCATGTAATGGATGGCTCTGATTATTCAGGTATGGATGTCCAATCTCAGCCATGTGAAGATGGAATCATGCCCATGGGATGAGGCATGATGAATCTCTATGGTTCGATGATGAACACGTACAAATTAGGGCATGTAGTTATGGGATAACCAACTCCTAATTTCAAAGGCTGAGATTGTGACATTTGGATTAATCTTACCATGAAGATGGGAGTTTCTTACCATGAAGATGGGAGGAGTTTCTTACCATGAAGATGAAACTTTTTTACCGTAAAGATGGAAGGAGTTTCTTACCATAAAGATGAAAGTTTCTTACCATAATGATGGGAGTTTCTTACCATGAAGAGAGGTCTCTTCCTCTTTGGAACGTCTCATTTTCAACTATAAATATAGCTCCTTCCTACCAAAAAAGGAGAGCATGAGAAGAAAAGATTAGACTTTTCTTCAAAGATATCTTCTGTAAGGGGATTCAAGAGGCGCTAGCATCTCTCTCTCCCGTGGTGTCATCTTCATACCTTGGAGGTCTTCATCCCTTCTTCTCCACGTGGATCACCGTTAGAGGCCGGACACATGGACGGCTAGTAGCAAAGGATTAACCGGCTTCATCCTCATCCACATCAATAAAGGACTCAGGTATGAATAAAATTAGATTTTATTTGAGATATAATGAATTTGTTCCTAAGGATCCTGGGCATCTGGGAATTTTATATTATACCTTCTGCAATGTTTATATGAATTTGATTCATATCTTGTATACATAATTCCCATCAGTGGTATCAGAGCCCCCTTAGGCTACAGATTTATTAATCTAATAGGATACTTGAGTCAATATGATTGATAATATGATTATGCTTAAAATCATGAAGAGTTTTCATATGCTGCTAATAAATCTAAAATATAATAAAATATTTATTATTTGATTAGATTTATGCATGTTCATTATCATGTTAAAATAGAGTACTTTGAATGTAATATCAGAGATAAGGATTTATTATATGATAATAAACAATAATTCATTTAGATTTAATCATATATGTGTCATGTTAAAATAGCAATTATTATTTATGCATGATAGATACTATATGCTGAAATCCTAGAAATCAGGTTTAGGATTTAATTTTAGCATGATGATTGATATGATTAAGATCTGATATTCTTATGATAATGAACATTGAAAACTTTAGGGTTTGTTAGAGACATTAGGATTTACATGGGATGTGAAACCGACATGTCATAATATGTAATTAAATGATGAGAAAATTTAAAATTTGAATTAAGAACTCTTATCATAACACCCTAGCTAGATCACTATCTAAAGTTATCATAAAATGTAATTGATGATAAATATTTAGGAAACTTAGACTTAACTATGTCATTGTTTGATCCTATGATCCCATAATTGATCTAATCAATTGAGCTTAACTACATTGGTGTCTAGAAAGGTTTGATCATGGTTTTTAATTATCCATTCGCTGCCTGAAAAAACCCATTCAATAGGATCGAAGGGTATGCTAAATAGGACTTCATTGATCAGCTGATCTGGCTATTGTTAAGGAAAGCTCTTAATTGATTAAATCAATTAAGATTGATCGGGATGGTAGCAATTGATTTGGTCACATAATTAGGGTTCCTAAATTAGATAGTGATCAGGATCCTAATTTGATTAGGAGTCCCAATCATATATTGGATCTTATGAAATTAAGGTTAATTGAGATTAATCTAAAATCTACGTATAGGATATGTAACCTAGTATAGTACAAATTTTGTAGATGTAGATGGAACCTATATGCGCTAAATCCCTCCACGAATATTAAGTCATAAGCCTTCCATTGTTCACATGATACAAAATCATTAAGTCATGAGATTTATCGTGCCAAAGCCGAGGTCGAGTGTACTTATGAGGAGTTGATTGTGGAACAATGGGTTGACTTAACTAGATTAGCTGGCATAATTGGCCAAAGTCAGGGTCAGTCTAATCTAGAGGCAAACTTTAAGGTGATCACATATGGATGTAATTGACAAGGCAATGTCCCCTAAATGATTTAGGAGTCACATTAGATGTGATTGATGATAATCTATCAAATTTGGCTTACCGAGATTTGTTGTGCCAAACCTAAGGTCAAGGTAATTCAAATAAGGATCCTAGCCCACTAAGAAAATTGAATGCCAATTTCTCGAGATTAATAGAGAGGGCCATTAACCTTGATAAAATAGTGGGAGAAACTAACTTAATTAAAAATTTAAAATTACCATATTAAGTTGGTGATTAGTATTCATAATAATTGACTCGTTCTAATTTTATGTAGGTTATCAGAGAAACCATGAGTGTAAACATCAACCTTAGGAATATTTTAGAATCCAACAAATTGACTGGACTCAACTTCCTGATTGGCTAAGGAATGTAAGGATCGTTCTTCGATCTGAGAAAATTCTTTTTGTCCTAAATGAGGTTGCACCAGAGGTCCCACTAGCGGATTCTCCGATTAAGGTTCATGTGGCATACAACCGGTATAAAGATGCTGAAGATATGACCATATGTTTGATGTTGGCCTCGATGTCACCTGATCTTCAGAAACAGCATGAGCATATGAATGCTCAGGAGATTTTGATGGACTTGCAAGAGTTGTTTGGTACACAGTCTCGATATGAGAGGTTTCAAACTTCTAAAGAGCTGTTTCAGTGCAAAATGATTAAGGATTCATCAGTGGGTGCCCACGTACTAAAATAATCAATTTGATTGAGAAGATAGCACGATTGGGTTTTGTGATGGATCATGAACTAAGTATTGACTTGGTTCTACAGTCATTACCTCCCAGCTATTCGCAGTTTGTTCTTAATTTCAACATGAACAAGCTAGAGACATCTCTACCTGAGCTCGCGAATATGCTGATGAATGCCGAGCCCAACATTAAGAAAGAAAAGGGCAGATTATGGTCGTGGAGTCTTCCAGCGCTCGTAAGAAGTCGCCAAAGAATAATAAGGTCCAAAAGGCCAAGGCGACTAAACCAAATAAGGGCATCAAGAAAAATAAAGTAGCCAAGGGGAAATGTCACTTCTGTGGGAAGGAAGGACATTGGAAGCAAAATTGTAAAGCTTATCTGGCTAGCCTGAAAGAAAAGAAACATACAGATGCTTCTACTTCAGGTATATTTATGATTGAGATATTTTCTTCTGTTACTTCTTATTCCACTTGGGTATTGGATACCGGTTGTGGATCTCATATTTGTATTAATATGCAGATGATAAGAAGCAGTAGAAAGCTAAAAAAAGATGAAGTGATCCTGCCCATAGAAATAGAGCAAAGGTTGCTGCTTTAGCTATTGGATCTTGTTCTTTGTCTTTGCTCACTGGGCTTGTAATGGAGCTTAATAATTGTTACTATGTTCCAAACATAAAAAAACATTATTTCCGTTTCATATCTTGTAAATGATGGATATACATTTGAAATTGAAAAATAAAGGAATTTCAATTTTTAAAAATGAAATGTTATTTGGTTCTGCTGAAATGTTCAACGGGATTTATGTTTTGAATTTACAATGTCCTATTCTCAATATAGAAACTAAGAAATTAAAATCAAATAATTCTAAAAACTCATTCCTATGACACTATCGTTTAGGCCATGTAAATGAAATACGTTTAACCAAGTTACATAAGGATGGCTACTTGGACTCATTTGATTGGGAATCGTTTGAGGAATGTGAGTCATGCTTACGTGGCAAAATGACTAAGTCATCCTTTACTAAAAGAGGTGAGCGAGCAACTGAATGTTTAGGACTAGTACATTCGGATGTATGTGGTCCTATTAATATTCAAGCAATAGGAGGTTTTTCTTACTTCATCACATTTATAGATGACCATAGCAGGTATGGTTATGTATATCTGATGAAGCACAAATCTGAAGCCTTTGAAAAGTTCAAAGAATTCAGATTCGAGGTAAAAAAACAAAGTGGCAAAAGTATTAAAATACTTCAATCAGATCAAGCTGGGGAATACTTAAGCCATGAGTTCTTAGAATATTTGAAAGAGAATGGGATTCTCTCTCAGTGGACTCCTCCTGGTATGCCACAACATAATGGTGTATCAGAAAGAAGAAATCACACATTATTATATATGGTGCGATCAATGATGAGCCTTGCAAATCTTTCAAAAATGTTTTGGGGTTATGCCCTACACACAGCCGAATACACTCTAAATCGAGTTCCATCTAAGTCGGTCAGTTCCACTCCCTATGAGATATGGCGTGGAAAGAAACCAACCCTTAGTCATCTAAGGATTTGGGGTTGTTACACTTATGTAAAGCGTAATGAGTCAGACAAGTTGGGAGCTAGATCCAACAAGTGTAATTTTATGGGATATCCTAAAGAAACAAAAGGATACTACTTCTACCATCCACTCGAGCAAAAGGTTTTTGTCTCAAGGTATGCCATATTCCTAGAGAATGAGATTTTTCTAAAAAATGACAGTGGAAGAAATATTGAGATTAGTAAAACTTAAGAACCACAAATTGACAAAGATCGATTAGATGACATAGAGCAAATGCCAAATGCAGTGGGAGTTGAGCAGGAGACTCAACTCACATTTAGGCAACATTTACGTGAGCCTCTATCAGAAATGGTGGAGCCACAGGTAGCTCCAAGTACACATCAGCTACGTAGGTCTAGTAGAACACATCATATTCCTGAGAAATATGGATTTCTTATAGAAGATGATGAGCCTACTAACTACAAGGAAGCAATATGTGACATTAACTCCAAGAGATGGCTTGAAGCCATGAAGTCTGAAATGGACTCCATGTACGACAACCAAGTATGAACTTTGGTTGATCCACCTGAAGGAATAAAACCCATTGGGTGCAAAGGGGTCTTCAAGAAGAAGACATACATGGATGTTAATGTGATTACCTATAAGGCGAGGCTAGTTACAAAAGGTTACAAGCAAAGGCAAGGTGTTGACTTTGATGAAACCTTTTCACTCGTAGCCATGCTTAAGTCCATAAGGATTTTGCTTGTGATTGCAGCCTATTACGATTATGAGATATGACAAATGGATGTCAAGACCACCTTCCTAAATGGTGATTTAGTGGAGGACGTGTATATGATACAACCTGAGGGTTTTGAGTCCATTGATTCTAAAAAGGTATGCAAGCTGCAAAGGTCCATTTATGGACATAAGCAAGCCTCTAGAAGTTGGAACATCCATTTCGATGAAACAATCAAAAAGTTTGATTTTATCAAAAATGAGGATGATCCATGTGTGTACAAGAAGATTAGTGGGAGTGTTATTGTTTTCCTGATATTATATGTAGATGGTATATTATTGATAGGAAACAATGTATCCTTGCTACAAGAAGTGAAGGAATGGTTGTCCAGCAAATTCTCCATGAAAGATTTGGGAGAAGCAGCCTACATACTGGGTATTAAGATCTATAGAGATAGATTTAGGAGGTTGCTTGGATTGTCCCAATCAACGTACATAGATAAAGTGCTAAAATAGTTTAGCATGGAGGAATCCAAGAAGGGTTCTTGCCGGTATCGTATGGGATACATCTCTCCAAGGACATGAGTCCTAAGACCCAAATGGAGAGAGAGCATATGAATAGGATTCCATATGCCTCAGCAATTGGATCCATCATGTATGCGATGCTATGTACGAGACCTGATGTTTCTTATGCATTGAGTATCACTAGTAGATACCAAGCAAACCTTGGTGAGAAACATTGGATAGCCGTCAAGAATATCCTTAAGTACTTACGAAGGACTAAGGATATGTTCTTGGTTTATGGAGGACCCGAACTCATAGTTCAGGGTTATACGGATTCTAGTTTTCAGTCTGATAAAGATGATTATAAATCTCAATCAGGCTATATCTTTACACTAAATAGTGGTGCAGTTAGCTGAAAGAGTTTCAAGCAAGAAACGACTGCCAACTCTACAACCGAGTCCGAGTACATTGCAACATTAGATGCAGCCAATGAAGCTGTTTGGATCAAAAAGTTCATCACTAAACTTGGTGTGGTTCCAAGTATTGCTGATCCAGTACACTTGTATTGTGACAATAATGGAGCTATTGTGCAAGCTAAGGAGCCAAGGTCTCATCAGAGGTCCAAACATGTACTCAGGAGATACCATGTAATTAGAGAGATTACTGGTAGAAATGATATAAAAATAGAACGAGTCCCTATGGATGATAATATTGCTGATCTGTTTACTAAAGTCTTGCCACAGCAGAAGCATAATGGTCATGCTGAGTCACTTGGTATTGGATACATGGGTGATTGGCTCTAGTGCAAGTGGAAGATTGTTAGTGTATGCCCTATATCCAATTGGATTGGATGCTATATACATTATATGAATACAAATCAAATAAAATGGTTTCTTTATCTATCCAGAAATCTTTAATAATATATTTGATATATACGTTTGTGAGATAAAGTCCAAAAGAATGTGAACCGTGCATATGAAATTTGTAATAGAGATTACAAATTGTGAGATCCAAATTGCACATTATGGTTCGATTCTTTAAATTTCCCTAGTCGATGTGTAGATGGGACTGGACACCATCGAATACCATGAGACTAGGACACATTGCATATCCTCACCCTTGGGTGAGCAGCTGATTTCACAAGCTGAAGTATGAAGATACTTGGATAGGTGTGTAGATGCTCGTTATTGTAACGATGCATTGGATGACCCATACAAAGATCCCATATGGATATTCTATATAGTGTCGATGGTTGATCTCTAATGATGGTGGTATGAGTGATCCTTTGACTTGAGATCTTCATTGCATTTCATGTGTGGAATGTCATGCTTTGACGGCATCCAAACGTCACTCTAGCCATGGGTGGCAAATATGGTGTCGGTCGGGTATGACATGAAGCACATGAAGATGATGTTTGATCAAGACATGATTCGTCTCCCTTGATAGAAAGGGTTATATACCACGGCCACTTGATGGATTAAATTGATTGTTAAATCCTTGCAAGGTTGAGTTGGAATTCGAAATGGTTTTAAAGTTCTAATTCATATAGTCAATTTTTTCTGAGATCAAGTAAACAAAGATCAATTACAGGGTTGACACATTCCATACCACTGATTGATCTGTGATATATGATGAAAAGATTTGATCATACGGTAACCGTTCATGGACAGGTGTTGATGGTCACATCAACAAACCTTTGGCAGGTGGGTAGTCATGATGCTTTGCTAGAGGCCTCTCACGATCTATAATCATGTTGTTGACTTGGACAAAGAGTTTTCCTATCATTCCTAGGGTCTATGATTAGGACATGATTATTGCCAACATGTTAAATGGCCTAATGGGTCACATGCATTAAGAAGAATATTGGATGAATTAAAATGAGAATTAAATTAGATTTAATTCAGATAAGATGATCAATTAAATAATTGGGTGAGACCCAATTTAAAGAAGATATAATAATAATGGATATGATCCATTATAATAGAAGGAATGTTAAGGAGAAATTATTTGTACATATGATGAACAAATAATTGGATACTGATATGTGACTTGATCCATGTGATGGATGGCTCTGATTATTCAGGTATGGATATCCAATCTCAGCCATGTGAAGATGGAATCATGCCCATGGGATGAGGCATGATGAATCTCTACGGTTCGATGATGAACACGTACAAATTAGGGCATGTAGTTATGGGATAACCAACTCCTAATTTCAAAGGCTGAGATTGTGACATTTGGATTAATTTACCATGAAGATGGGAGTTTCTTACCATGAAGATGGGAGGAGTTTCTTACCATGAAGATGGGAGTTTCTTACCATAATGATGGGAGTTTCTTACCATGAAGAGTGGTCTCTTCCTCTTTGGAACGTCTCATTTTCAACCTATAAATATAATTCCTTCCTACCAAGAAAGGAGAGCATGAGAAGAAAAGATTAGACTTTTCTTCAAAGATATCTTCTGTAAGGGGATTCAAGAGGTGCTAGCACCCCTCTCTCTCTTCCGTGGTGTCATCTTCATACCTTGGAGGTTTTCATCCCTTCTTTTCCATGTGGATCACCGTTAGAGGTCGGACACATGGACGGCTAGTGGCAAAGGATTAACCGGCTTCATCCTCATCTACATTGATAAAGGACTCAGGTATGAATAAAATTAGATTTTATTTGAGATATAATGAATTTATTCCTAAGGATCCTGGGCATCTGGGAATTTTATATTATACCTTCTGCAATGTTTATATGAATTTGATTCATATCTTGTATACATAATTCCCATCACATCCAACCGTCGCTCGGCCCGACGAGCAATCCATCTATCGAAGGAATCTTCCCTCGAAGATTCAGAGGACGAGTGGGGAGAGGGTCGCCAGTGGAGAGGATGCATCTGCTCGGGTTCCTTCCCGCTACGCCGCTTGGGGAGGCGATCAGAGCGATTGGAAGGAGATCGTGACCATTTGGAGGTCTCTCGGCGTTGAGGTTTTGGAGATGTGCGATGGAAGGTTTCCGGAGGAGTCCTACCATGGTGAGACTGGGTAGCCCAATGACCCTTCGGGTGAGGCGGAGGGATCTAAGGTGGCAATGGTGTAGTGGTGGAGCACTGTTCCTGCAGCCCCCGAACCACCGCCACCAGATCTTGAACTTGCTGGGTCAGGACAGTGATCCGGTCAGTTTGGTTGACCTGCGGCTGCATGGGAGGCAGAGTAGGGAGGTCGGCCTCCGGTTGCTTAGCCCGCAAGAGTTGCCCCCCAGCCTGACTGGTAGAGGCCTCCTGTGCACGTGTAACCGCCATCTTCTTCCTTGCAGGGGTTGCAGGTACATTGAATGAACGTTTGTGCCCCCCTTCCTGGTGCGCCAATCTGTTGCTACCCACCAATCTGTTGCTACCAAATCACTTTCAGAGAGCGCCGGGTAAGAAGAGAGCTTCGTTGATCTTCAAAGAGATGGCAGGACCACCTCCTTTAGCCGAAAACCTGTAACAAAAGTCCCAGACCGATGGTTTTGGCGGGGACCCTCCGACGCTCTAGTTATAGTCTGGAGAACAACAATAGAGATTGAGTAGTAGAGAATGAACTTCCTTTTATTGTTGTGAGTCAAGGTTTTTATACCTATTCTGGGGTCCCTCTTACCCTTGATGGATGACCGTTAAATTACGTCGCCCATCGGGAGCAGCGTTGTAAATGATAGGTGGGCGCGCTGTTGCTAGACGTGTGTCGTAAATAACGATAACTACCCGTGGTCTCAGAGATAGTGGGTTAGTGAGCCACGTGGCAGCTCTGGGCACTTGTTAGGCTGTTGGGAACTAAGTTTGAGGTTGGTTTTAAGGCCAAGGCTGGGCTCGAGGTCGAGGTTGAAGCTGAAGTTGAATTCGAGGCCGAGGCCAGGCTCGAGGCCGAGGTTGAAGTTGAAGTTGAATTCGAGGCGGAGGCCGGGGACAAGCTTGAGGTCGAGGCCGAGGCCAGTCTCGAGGCCGAGGTTGAAGCTGAAGTTGAATTCAAGGCTGAGGATGAGGCCAAGGCCAGGCTTGAGGCTGAGGCCGAGGCTGGGCTCGAGGCCGGGGCTAAGTCCGAGGCTGAAACTGAGGTTGAAGTTAACTCCAAGAACGGGCCAGCTGCCACATTATTGCTCGGTTTCAAAAACTATGCAGTCTGTTAATCCGTTGCCCGTGAAGCGTGATCAACCACATCAAGTTGCTTTTGGGTTAGGGAGAGTAGTTGTCTGAGTTTCTTTCGGGTTAGGGAGAGTAGTAAAAAAATAGAAAAGTTTTATTATTGGAGTCACGAATGAGGCTTAATGCCACCAAGAACCCTACTCCTAGACATAAGAGATCACACCGAACACCCCAAACTCAAAGAGGCCTTAGGCGAATCGAGTGAGACCAAGAAGGGTAAGTAGAGAACCAAGAACTCCTAATATTACATTTGACTTCCTTCCAAAAGGAAGGACTAGGCCTCCTCGGTCGATGCCGTCTATGGGTCGCACCCTCACCATATCTTCAAACTGATGCAAGCCGGAGTGAAAGAGCAGCAGCAGAAAGATTGAGATCCTTCATGGCGGAAGATAAAGCAAATGCGGCCCATCGGGGTGATTGGAGATAAAGAGGAGAGGAAAAAATAAATAGGGAAAGAGGGATCGCGCTCGCACGTGATTCTTAATATTCCTATGTTTGCTTGGCCTATCGGGAGAATCAATCTGCATACTGAAACTCATTAAAGCCCGCTCGATAAAAGGAATGAGGATTCTCTCAATAAAAGGAATGAGGGAGCTGAAACAACATGAATAATTTGCTCGACAAAAGGAACGAGGATTCGCTCGATAAAAGGAATGAGGAAAGCTAGAAAAACCCGAATAATTAGTTATGATCTAAGAACCAAGATAATTAGTTGAGCACCCTCGCCGATGTTGCCAGATAGGTAAGGCCGGAGAGGAAGGTGAAGTCGGTGAGATCGGAGAGGTCGGAGAAGGAGGTGAGCTCGAAGAGGTTAGAGAGGAAGTGATGGGAGCCGCCATCGCCTAGCCATTGTCCGCAAATGCTACTCACATATCTCCTATCCTATTTTACTGTATTGAAATGACACTAAATGTTAATGTTAATGTAGTAGATATGATATTATATATTTATTGTAAAACAAGAAGATATGTATGATAATGAATAATAGATAAAATATTAATAACTTTATAAAAATGTTATAAAAATTATATAATAATATCAAAACTGTGCCAATGATAATCTAATAGAGGTTCATGATTATTAAAATGTATAACAGTAATATCTTTTATATCCAAAATAAATTACAGCATTAAATACATAAAACTCTGTCTGTGTTTTATATCTAATAAAAACTATTTATAGTTTAATCCATGCTCAGTACAAAAAGATTTGAATTGTTATCTTTAACTATTGGGGATTTCATATTTTTAATAACATCTCTAACTTTTTCTATATATGATTAAATAACTTTTTAACTATCTTATATAATTAAATTTATAACATTGCATGCACATCTAATATGACATAATTTTTTTATCTAAAATAAGATGTAGATGCAATTTGAGTAATTTAGCAGCATTGTTACTAGATATATTTTTAAACTAATATAAAAATTATTATGTATGATGTTTACGTACAGTTTGCATGAATGGGTTTCATGAAATTGTATGATTTGCTTGAATTGTAAGCTACATGCTTTGCCGTGGTAAGACTATCTTTTTATATAAAGCTAAGTCAGGTATCATAAGCCATATCTTTGATAGCTGGGCATCCATTTCTTACGGTATATTTAGGGACATGCATATGATGTTGATATGTAGTAGGTTGCCATTTGTTGCCTTGTTAAAAATTGTTGATGCTGAATTTTGTTCTCCAACTCAGGGAAGGTGCTCGTCAAGATCTGGATAGAGTTCTTTCGTTCGAGTGGACCTGCATGATGATAGGAAATACAACAAATATTCTTCTAATAAGATTACTATTAGTACGGCCAAGCACGCAGTTGCGATATAATCAAAATCAACACACAGAATAATAATAAGAACCAAAATCAAAGAAAACAGCGAGAGACGAGGATTTTACATGGTTCATCCAAACTGGACTATGTCCACGGCAGCACAGGATCTGCAAGGCTTCACTAAGAGTTGAATGAGGTACAAGCCCTCAAAAACACACTCTCTTAGAAACTCTTATGATCTCACTAAAAGATTACAGAACCTTTTTTTTCTCTTTCTGCAGCACACGGAGGTCCTCACCGAGCCTTCAATTTATTTCACATGTTCGTAACTCCCTCACAAAAAAACCTCCACACGAGATTTGTGTTGGGCGGTTGCAGCTGAGATGTTGCCTCAAATCATCCTCCAAAAGCTCCCTTCGGTGACTTTGGATAATGGCCAAAACATCCTCAACTAACTCCCCAACATCTTTTCAAATCTCATGTTTGTTACTTTTGGATAATGACTGATTTGCCAACTCCTTCCTTTGTCAAACCTCCTCACGAAACAGCCGCGTCAGACCTTCGTAACCTTCATGAACTCTGATTTGGGGCTTCCTCTTGATGAAATTAAGCTCCATCCATAACAATCTCCCACTTAGAGATTAATGACATCAATCTTAGATCTACCTTCTTACTTCGTGTCGTGCTCTCCTGATCTATCTCTTGGAAAGCTTCACCAAGTTGCAACAGAGACTCAACTTGTCTCTGCTCACAACCTTGGTGAACATATCTGCAGGGTTTTTACCTCCATCAATTTTCTCTAGCTTCAACTGCTCCTTATCCAACGCACTGCGTATGAAATGATACCTAAGCTGAATGTGCTTGGTTCTTGCATGAAATGCTGGATTCCTTGCCAAGTGAACTGCGCTCTGGCTGTCGCTCCATAATGTATTACACTCGTGCTCCTTGCCGAGCTCCTCCATCAACCTCTGTAACCAGATCATCTCTTTACTAGCTTCAATGATCGCCACATACTCAGCTTCTGTAGTTGACAATGCCACTATCTTCTGCAACTGGGATACCCAGCTCACTGCTGTATCACCGATAGTGAAAACATAACCAGTGGTGCTCCTCCCACTGTCTCTGTCACTAGAGTGATCGACATCTATAAATCCCTGTACTTGAAGACTATCACCTCCATAGCACAAACTGTAAGTTGATGTACCCCTGAGATATCTCAAGATCCACTTCACTGTATTCTAGTGCTCATTGCCTAGATTCTGCATGTACATGCTGACTGCTCCCAATGCTTGTGCGATATCCGGTCTTATGCAAACCACTGCATACATTAGACTTCCCATGGCTGAGGCATATGGAACTCTAATCATCTCATCCCTTGCCTTCTGAGTTGTTGGACACAACTGCTTACTGAGCTTGAAGTATGCTGCCAAATGTGTTGACACTATCTTTGCATTCTCTATATTGAACATCTTCAGTACCTTCTCTACATAGTCCTCCTAAGATAGCCACAGCTTTCGTTGCTTCCTATCTCTGTTGATCCTCATGCCAAGAATCTGCTTCGCTTCTCCCAAATCCTTCATTGAGAACTTCTTTGCCATCAGTTTCTTGAGCTCTTCTATCTTCCTCATACTGGAACCTGCTACAAGCATATCGTCCACATACAAGGATAAAATAATAAACTCATTTGTAATGTATCTCTGAAAGTATACACAATGATCTGACTGGCATCTGGTGAAGCCTTTCTCTAGCACAAAACTATCAAACTTGAGGTACCATTGCCACGGAGCCTGCTTCAGACCATACAAACTTTTCTTCAATCTGTAGACCATGTCATCCTTCCCTTGACCTGAAAACCTTCTGGCTGGTGCATGTACAGCTCCTCCAAATCTCCATGAAGAAATGCTGTCTTCACATCTAACTGCTCTAAATGAAGATCCTCCACTGCTACCATGCTCAGAATCACCCTGATGGATGTCATCTTGACTACTGGGGAAAAGATCTCTTGGAAGTCAATTCCCTCTTTCTGTGCATAACCCTTGACAACTAACCTTGCCTTGTATCTCTTGGTAACATTGGCCTCATTCTTCATCTTGTACACCCATTTGTTGAACAGAGCTTTCTTGCCAGTGGGTAACTTCACAAGATCCCAAGTCTTGTTTTGCTTTAAAGAGTCCATCTCCTCTTTTATAGCCAACTCTCACTTGACCTTAGCTTCATCCTGCATGGCTTCAACAAAACATTCTGGCTCTCCAAAATATCTGTACAAAACATAATCATTAGCAGAATACCTCTGTGATGGCTTGGTAACCCTCGTGGTCCTCCTCAACTGTGGGGACATCGGTTGAGGTACCGGTGTATGCATGTGGCTGTCTCTTTCAACCACATCTTCCTCCTCCACATCCTTGGAGTTTCCATCTTCAGTTTGCACTCAGGGAATTTCTTCATCTCTGACAGGATCAAGTTCTATAAACTTATGTTTCTTTTCTACCACTGCATCCTTCCTGTCTTTGTAAGTATGCTCTTCATCAAATACCACATTCCTGCTCTGAATGATCTTATTGTTCTGGAAATCCCAGAGCTTGTAGCCATACTCATCGCCACCATATCCAATGAAAACACACTTTGTAGACTTGGAGTCTAACTTACTCCTCTTCTCTTTCACAATCAGAGAATAAGTAATGCAGCCAAATACTTTAAGAAAAGAAAGTTTTACCGATTTTCCAGTCCAAACCTCCTCTGGAATCCCACCATCTAATGCACTGGATGGACTCCTGTTGATCAAATACACTGCGGTGTCCAGTGCTACCGCCCAAAAATATGTGGGTAGACCTGAGTCAAACCTCATACTCCTCTCTCTCTCAAGAATGATCATGTTCATTCTTTGTGCCACACCATTCTGCTCTGGTGTCCCTGGGACGGTCTTGATCCTTCTAATTCCATGCTCTACGCAGTAGACATCAAACTCTCTGCTGCAGTATTCACCACCGTTATCTGTCTTGAGACACTTGAGACTTGCTCCAGTTTGGCTTTCACACATGACTCTCCATCTCTTGAAGATGCCAAAGACCTCAGACTTTTCCTTCATAGCAAACACCCAGACTTTCATGCTGAAATCATCTATAAACATAACAAAGTACTTATTGCCCGCATATGATGCCACTGGTGCTGGACCTCAGACATCTGAATGAACCAACTTTAGCCTTTCAGTCTTCTTCTGAGTTCTTGCTAACTAAAAACTCACTGTTTTATGCTTACCATAGATACACTCTTCACAAAACTCTAGATTCACCTTCTTTAGCCCAGGTAGAAGCTCTCTCCTGTGTAGAATATTCAAGTTCTTCTCACTAAGATGACCGAGCCTCCTGTGCCATAATGTAGTCACTGTACCTGTGTCTCCTGCTGCCATTGAAACTGAACTCTCACTGTCTGCCAAGAAGTAGAGAGTGCCTGTCCGCTTCCCTTTGACAACAACCATAGACCCTTTAGTAATTAAGCTGACTGATAGAAATTAGGTTTTTCTTTAACTCTGGGATGTATCTGACTTGTGCAAGTCTCAATTCTCCGCTTGTCACTTGCTTCAGTACAATTGTTCCTCTACCAACAATTCTGCACTGCTGTCCATTGCCAACTGTGACATGACCAAAATCTTCTTGGACAAAATCCAAAAATAGGTGTCTCTTTGAGCTGCAATGGTAAGAAGCCCCTGAGTCTATAAACCACAGATCTGAGTTTGCCCTATCGCCGGCTGACAGGCACACATCCTCAAAATTCTGCTTAATAGTACTCACAACATTTACTTCTTGACCTTCTATCTTACTCTTTGCACCTTTTTCCTTCTTACCCCAACAATTCTTGCTCATGTGACCTTTCATCCCGCAGTTCCAACACTTCATGGAAAATCTCCCTTTGGACTTTCCTCTACTCTTGGACTGGCCTTTCTCTGACTTCTTCCTCTTCTGTGATCTTCCTCTGGTATCCACTATGAGTGCAGTACTTATAGAAGTCCCATCCACAGCCTTTCTTCTCATCTCATCATTCAATATACAACTAACTACATCATTGAATGTAAGGATACCTGATGCCGAGTTGCTGACTGTCATCACAAGATTGTCCCAACTCTCTTGTAAGGAACATAAGAAAAGAAGCGCCCTGAATGAATCATCAAAAGCAACAAAGACCGACTCCAATTGATTAATCATCGAGTTGAACTCGTTCAGATGCTCCATCACTAAACTATTCTAGCCATCTTCAAATTGAAGAGATTTTTCATGAGAAATATCTTGTTTGAGGTGGAAAGTTTTTCATAAGCTTTATTAAAGCGATCATCATATCCACGGTGGTCTTTTACTTTGCAATATTATACGCCACTTGAGGTGTCAACGACAATGTGATTGTGGCTAGGGCTTTCCTATCCAGAATCATCCAATCTGAGTCGCTCATTGAATCCGGCTTCTTTCCCTCTAATGGAAGGTAAAGATCCTTCTGATATAGGTAGTCCTCAATTTGCATCCTCCACCATCCGAAATTGTGACCATTGAATTTCTCAATTTTGATCTTGTCTTCTACCATCTCTTTGTTGATTTGTCTGATCGTAATAATATGAAGAAAACCAAGCTCTGATACCAATTTGATAGGGAATATAATAAATATTCCTCTAATAAGATTGCTATTAGTACGGCCAAGCACGCAGTTGCGATATAATCAAAATCAACACACAGAATAATAATAGGAACCAAAATCAAAGAAAACAGCGAGAGACAACACTACAAGAAAATAAAAATATAGCGATGCCCAAATGCGTCGCTATAGCTCGTTTAGCGATGCATTAGCGACGCAATTAAGGCATCGCTAAAATGGTCGACGCAATCTCAATTTGTCGTAGTTGCGTCGCTTAACAGCGACTCTCTGCGACGCACTAAATGCGTCGCAATATATTGCGACGCAACAAAATGCGTTGCAATATTGCGACTCATACTGAATGCATCGCTAATTAAAAAATAATTTTTTTAAAAAATAGTTGCAATGGACAATCTTGTCGCAATTGAGTCACTAATTAATAAATTTATTTTTTAAAAATATTTTAAAAAAATATATTTTAATTTTTTTAAATTAATTACGATAAAAAATAGCATTGCTAATTAATGAATTTTATTTTAAAAAAATAAAATAAAATATAATATAATTTTTTTAAAAAAATTGTAACGCATACTAATGCGTCGCTACATTAAAAATAAATTTTTTAAAAATATTTGCGACGTAAAATCTTGTCACAATTGCGTCGCTAACTAGTTAATTTAATTTTTTTTAAAAATTAAAATAGCATAATTATTAATTTTTTTAAATTAATTGCGATGAAAAATAGAATCGCTAATTAATTAATTTATTTTGCTTTTTTTAATTAATTTATTTTTTTAAAAAGCAAAATAAATTAATTTTTAATTTTTAAAGGAAATTATATATTATTTTAAAAAAATTAAAATTATAAATTAAACTTGCTAATACAATGTAATTGCTAATACAATTGATCAAAACAATCATTACAAAATTTTCAAAAATAGATAAAAATTTATTTTAATTATTTAAATTTTTCATATACAAAAGAGAAAAAATAAAAAAATACATCAAGTAGTGGAAAAAAAAAAACATCATGTGTCTGCATGCGGCTGTGGAGGCTGCGGAGGCTGGGATGAACCCTGCGACAGGTGACGAACTAAATCCTGCAACTGACGCATCTGCTCTCTCATCTCTGAGAGCTCCTCCCGAACCTCCTCGCGAACTTCCTCCTTGATCGGTCTTCGGATGTTGTCTATCTGCTTGGGAGGAATATTGCCAGAACCACGCGAACTGGAGCCCTAATAGGAAAAATAGCTGGAAGCTCTGGTGCCCAAACCATAGACCCTACGGTCTTGCGGCTGGGCACCAACAGCCTCAAAAACACACGTCGACTCTCTTCTGGTGAGAGTTCGACGGGCGACCCCCCATCAGTAGAGTCGACCTGCGAAGCCTGAGACTGCAGCTCCTTGACTCGTGCCTTTGAGTTATAAAATCAATGACAAATGAATCAATATATAAATCTAAATAAAATATTAGAAATTAAATAAATAAAATATAAATATAATTTCTTACTCCAATCTCCCGTGATCGTGTATCGACCCAAGAACTGTCATTCCTGGTGTGTGTCGCCCTTAATAGATGAAACTCACCAGGATCTCTGCCCTCCTGCTCGGACTACAAAAGCAGAAGAAAGAATATAAATGCAAGTATTTGTTAATGGCTAAATTAGTATTTAAATTGTTTATGGTTTCTTACCATACGATGTCTGTGCTCCTGAATAGAAATGGAACTAGCAGTGTGACAGGAAAGACCCGTGCCACGACCGCCCTTCTCAGATCGGCGGTTCGTGCTGGATGATGCGGACCTCCTGATCCATGCCTCGGACTACCATGCCAGCTGCCAGCTGGCCCAAATACCCACTGGGACTTGCCCTGGATGGTCACCCGAACTCCTCCAACGATAAAGCATGTCGGAGTATCGGTGTGCCGCAAGAGCATTCCATGCTGCCCTAATGGCATCATGGATAGTAGGGTCCTACGTAAACTTCTTCTGCATTGAAATAAACAGTTAGTTTCAGAATATATTAAGATTAGAAAATTTTATATCAGTTATAAAATGTATTTAAAAAGTTTACCTGAAACTCTAAAAAATAAAACTCCCTCATGACCGCAGATACATGGTGCCAATCGTAGCCACTGGGATCAGCACGACTCTAAAATATAGAGCTGATCCGGCTCGATACAGTATGCTGCTCAATAAAGCTGTTAAAAAAATAATTAAAATAAGTAATTAACTTAAAAACATAAACATATAGTTATAATTAGTATATACTTACATCCCATCGGCATCCAATCGAAGTACGGTGCGACCAACCATAGAAGAACTCTCAGAGGTCTGCACCGATCGGGTAGAGGAAAATACAGGGTGAGCATCGACGCTTGGAGAGGCGGAAGTCCGTGTGTCAGGTCTGGTAGTGGGATGTGATGCAGCAGGGCTATGTCCATCAGGGGTAGATCTACCTCGGTCTGTCATACTGTAAATACTAAAGATTAATGCAATGCAATGTAATTATGAATAATTAATAAACATACAAAAATTAAACACTTATAAAAATAAATCGAAATTGAATGAACCTATATCTTTAATCAGTGTCATTTGTTTCGTGAAATGTTGGTTCAACATCCGATGCTGTATCGGATTGTGATTCAGTTTCATTATCATCGGAAGGAAACCAAACGTTTGCATCCTTAATTTCTTGGACATCACCATTTGGATCTCTAAGTGATGTTTCAAGAGCCCTTGTGTCGTCCTCAATTGCATGCATTTCCATCTCATCATCTTGAAATGCGGGGTACTCAGTTGATTGACTTGATGAACTTTTATCTAATATGATTGTTGAACGTGAAACGATTTTAGAAATAGCCCACCAATCTCGCTTGTCGTTGCGCAAACTTGGATATCCGCAGTAAAACACTTGCTGAGCTTGGGATGCAAGAATGAATGGTTCATATTTCTGCAATCTTCATCGATGGTTTACTTCAACTAGATTTAGTCGTTATGAACCCTTTTACCGATAGGAATTGTCGGATCAAACCAATCACAACGGAATAATACAATTCGTTTCATAGGCCAACCGGGATATTCAACTTCGACCACCTCTACTAACTTTCCGTAATAATCCTGCATATTTGCTCCAGCACTTTCTCCTTTAACACATATGCCCCAATTATGCGTCCCTCTTGAAGATGCTAGTCATTCAATTTGAAATTTGTATCCATTAATAAAATAGCCAGTATATGTAGTTACGGTCTTCAATGGCCACTGTGCTAGGCATTTAATAAAAATATTGTCGGTTGTGAACCATGACTGTTTACCTATAAATTAATAAGCTATTAACAATAAATTCAAAAAATAAAAGCCATTATTGTAATTGATTGAGTAATAGTACTCACAAATTCATAAAACCAATAAGCGAACTCCGTTTCTAACTTTTGCCTAGCAAACTTTTGCCTAGCAATTTGACTGATGCTGGGATCCATCTGTCGTTGTCTATCACAATACATACTTAAAGGATTATAACAATTAAAACTTATGTTAGCAATTAAATAGTATGGTATTTTATAATTTAAAGTAGAAGTTCTAATTAAGCAATTAATGAACTGTACATATACTTACTCAATGTATGGGTCGACTTCTCTACAGTTCATTAGAATGTAATAATGTGCTGCATTATTGTCTTGACTTCTTCCTCCCAAATAAACGGCCGATACTTTTAAATATTGATATTCTACCGTCAGTAGGTTCTCCTTCGTCCACACATATGTCATCGTTACGACCAAGATTGTGGGTCCTCGTATGAACGTGACCCTCAAAGTAATGCGAGGCAAAAGCTTAAACTTCTTCAACCAAGTGTGCATTGCATATAGAACCTTCAACCCTTGCCTTATTCCGCACATTATTTTTTAACTTCTTAAGATACCTATATGTAAAGTTGAAAATATAAATAAACCAACTTCCTTGCATAAATAAAATAATATTTGAAATGTCAACATGTATTACTGATTTGTGTGTTTACCTCTCGAAAGGATACATCCAGCGATATTGCACGGGACCAGCTATACGTGCTTCATATGGCAAGTGAACTGGCAAATGCTCGATTGAGTCAAAAAAACTTGGAGGAAATATTCGCTCCAGCTTGCATAAAATAATTAGAATTTCCTTCTCAAGCCTTTCCATGGATGCAGAAGTAATGACTGCGGCAGATAACTCCTTAAAGAACAAGCTGAGCTCTGTCAATGCCTTCCACACATGTTGCGGAAGCAACTCACGAAAAGCTATGGGCAATAACCGTTGCATAAAAATATGACAGTCATGACTCTTCATGCCAAACAACTTGAGCTTATGCATGTCCACACACCTACCGATATTTGAAGCATAACCATCAGGAAATTTTAATCATCTAATTCAGTTACATAAAACTTCTCGTAGATTTTTGTCAAGAGTGTAACAGGCTTTAGGATAGGTCCCGTCAGCATTCCTTCTCAAATCACCTCTTCTGCAATACATATTAAGTTCTTCTCTCGACTTTGTAGTGTCTTTGGTTTTTCCCAGGATGTTTAGTACCGTGTTAAATATGTTATCAAAGAAAATTTTCTCAATATGCATAACATCCAAGTTGTGCCGGATGAGATTTGTGCTCCAATACGGCATATCCCAAAAATTGCTCCGCTTCTTCCGGTTATGTTCTTTACATATACGGCCATTTATTCTATCTGCATCTGGTTCCCAAGCATACCAACCCCAAATGCTCTATAGTATCAAATATATTTGTGCCAGACCTAACCGGTTTGGCAAATTTTGTGACTGCTTTGTTCTTCCGAAAGGCGATCAATGCCGGGCAGTGGCTACGATTAATGGGATTTGACACTTCTTGGCTAGTGACAGATGCAAACATTTCCTCAGTTTCACCATGACAGTTCCAAACATCGTACCCAGGAACAAACCCCTTTTTACACAAGTGCACCTTCACAGTTTCAACATCTCTATAGGCTTTATTCTGACACTTGCGTAAGTTGCAGGGGCACCTGATCCTAGGCCCATCCATCCATTTGGGTTGACTACATGCAATGCTATAAATTCTTCTAATCCATTCAGAAAATCTGGATTAAGCAACCCATCTTTTAACCATACATACATCCACGAGCGAGCCCCGCTCATTTTTGACCAAGTTGTTGACCCAATTGAGGATTTTGATGATTAACAAAACTATTTGAGTATAACATTTGATGTTACTAATGATTTTGATTAAGTTTTTCAGATTATAAGTCTATTTAATGATCAAAATCAAAAAGGAAAATCAAGTTCTGGTTTGAATCTAATGTCAAGGTAAGACTGCAGACATTAGAGTCGACACATGGAATCGCAGAGCTGACTCCGAAAAATGGCACAGACTTAGAGTCGACTCCAGGACTGTGAGAGCCGACTCTATCAGAAACAACAGAACGTTAGATTTTCAGGCCATGACTTAGAGTCGACTCCCAGACTGTTAGAGTCGACTCCAGAAGAATTTTGTGTCGACCCCAGAAAAGTCAGATGACTCCAGATCGAGCAGATTAAATTATTTCGAGTTAGAGCCGACTCCAGAAAAGCCAGATCCGACTCCAAAATGTCAGACATGGCTCCAGAACTGTCAGAATGACTCTAAACTTTATCTTTATATATTTTAATCCCAACGGCTATTGTTATTTATGGATCTAATCCTTTTTCACTTGCTTCTAACGGATAGTTTCACACTATTTGTGGATTAATTGGATCTATAAGAAGAGGGTCGATTGCATCCCAAATAAAGAGAGGAAAATAGAGAAAATCCTTGAGATCTATCAGAAAAGAAAAGAGGGAAAACATGTAAGATAAGATCATACTCATTCCCCAAAAGAAGAGAAAGAGATTCCAAGCCTTCGCTGTTCTATTTAGAAGAAATCTCAAAAGAAGGAAGAAGCCCTAGTTTTTCCAATCTTCTGAGCCTCAAGAGCATATTCAAAGGAAGATCCATTCAAAGGAAGAGAAGGAAGAAGCCATCAAGATCTTTGAATCAGGCTTTGGTTCCTAATCTCTATTTATTGTTTCATTATTGTATATTTGCTCATTGAAGGAGCAGTTTGCTTTTGTAAAATCAAAATACTGTTTGCTGGGTCAATCTGGTGATTGATTCAGTTGAGGCTGTTAGCCTTGAGCAAGCATTAGCTTGTGGTTTTAGGTTTTGTGCTGGTGAGCCTTGAAAACCAGCTGGGTTCGTTGTGCACCCGGAAAAACAACAAGTTTGAGTTGTGAGCTTGCAAAACAACTCTGCTGTAATCAGTTTGATTATAGTGTGGACCCAAGAGGTACTTGGGAATGGACGTAGGTGTAGGTACACCGAACCACTATAAAATCTATTGTGTTTGCCGTGATTCTCTTTATCTTCAACTCTCTATTTATAGTTGCTTAGTTTTAAATCTGTGAATCTAAGTTTTTATTTCCGCTGGGGGTTATCTTTCAAAAGAGTTTAATTTTTGAAAAACCCAATTCACCCCCCCCCTCTTGGGTTGCTATCTGGACCAACACAAGTTATACAATTCCTGGTAAACCATTAAAGAAGACAAAGGTATAATTTTGCATTAGTCATTATAGCAATAGATTAATTCTTTTACACATCTAAGCTAAATAACAAATATTGTGCCTCTTTAATTATACCGATAAATCAAGGCCGGGCAGTGGCTACGATCCTTGACATGCTATCCAGGACCGAGGCCCAGTACCGGGGTCCGTTCAATCATTAGACTTTACAAGTAAGCAAGTGTCCCAAATGAATTCCACTTTCACTCCACTAGAACTTAGGTAAGGCTCTACCCATTCAAGATTATTTTATGCGGTATGTTATTCTGCTAGAAATTATCATCGATTACGTTGAAATTTCGGCATCAATTCCCTATATGTTCTCCTAAATGTGTGGCTTCTATGCCACACTAGGAGAACGTAGGACGATATACAATTTGCCAGCTCAACTAACGATGACGAATAGCATACAAATATATTGCAAAAAAATAATCTCAAATTGTCCACTAGGACAATTTAAGACTTTGCAAGACTAAGTCTTACAAAGTCTCAAACGGGTCTAAAGGTTATAGTGCTATGAGAAATAGTATGAAAAATTAAAGAACGAACTTGACATAGCATGTAACTCAAATCACATTCAATATAAATTCTTTCAGTACTTGATTCTGAGTTTATTAGCTATATAAAATTTAATATTCTTGTATTAAATTTAGAACGTCCTAAATGAGCTATATCATTTTTCGTCCATGATATCGAATTTATTTTGATTGGTTGGTTTAGAATTTGAGGAATTATATCAAATTATGGTTTGCTATATCAAATTTCTTTCAAATAAAGAACATGAATATTCTAATTTTTTTTCTAATTTGCTAAGAAAATGATTGTGACAATATTTAAAAACTAAATATTTAAAGTTTGTTAAGCTAAAATATAACAGGTAATAAAGAAATATAAAATCATTAAAAATTTAATCATCTAAACTATAAAAAATAAATAAATTGCATGATAAGCATTTTAATAATAATATATCATGAACATTATTTCAAGAAATAAATAGATTTTAAATTATGCATTACAAGATTCTGGATCACATACGAATTGTTTAATATTTCATCTAAAATTGACTTCATAAACACCACCCCTATTTTTTTTTTTTTAAATAACGGTGACCTGGCCACCGTGGCAAGGCCACCGCCGTGGCATCAGGGGTGGGGGAAAAACCCCACCCCGACTTTCTTTATAAAAAAAATGGTGGCGTGGCCAGGGGTGGAGGAAAAACCCCACCCCGACTTCCTTTTTTTTTAAACGATGGCCTGGCCATCGTGGCGAGGCAACCGTTGACCACGGCGGCGGCCGTGGCCGTCTTCTCCGGCCACTGTAGCGTCGTGGCCTGAGACGACGGCCACGACCGTCGCCGTGGCCTTGGAGTCAAGGGTGGGGGAAAAACCCCACCCCGACTTCCTTTTTTTTTAAACGGTGGCCTAGCCACAATGGCCAGGCCATCGCCAGCCATGGCGGCGACCGTGGCCATCGTCTCCGGCCACTGCCGCACCGTGGCCTGAGACGATGGCCACGGCCGCCGCCGTGGCCATGGAGTCAGGGGTGGGGGAAAAACCCCACCCCGACTTCCTTTTTTTTTAAAACGATGGCCTGGCCACCATGGCCAGGCCACCGCTGGCCACGGCAGCCGCCGTGGCCATCGTCTCCGGCCACAGCCGCACCGTGGCCTGAGACGATGGCCACGGCCACCGCCGTGGAGTCAGGGGTGGGGGAAAAACCCCACCCCAACTTCCTTTTTTTTTAAACGGTGACCTGGCTATGGTGGCCAGGCCACCGCTAGCCACGCTGGCCGCCATCTCCGACCATTGCCGCGCCGTGGCCTGAGACGACGGCCACAGCCGCCGCCATGGCCGTGGAGTCAGGGGTGGGGGAAAAACCCCATCCTGACTTCTTTTTTTTTTTAACGGTGGCCTAGCCACCGTGGCTAGGCCACCGTCGGAGGGGTAAAAATCCAATGGTGGCAAGGCCACGGCCGGCCACGGCGGCGGTCGTGGCCGGAAATGGGAGGGCGGGGAGAGGGGGAGGGGCCTATGGGGGCTCACCTTGCAAACTCGGGGATGCAGCCGGGGGTGATGAGCACCGGGGGGAGGGGGGGGGGGGGCGTCGCCGCCGGGGGAGGGGGCGGAGGGAGCCGGAGGAGAGGACAGTGGCTAGGGTTTAGGGAGAGGAAGAAGAAGAGGCCGTGGGGAGGGGGGTCGGGCTTGAGAGCATATATATTAGGGATTAGCGACGCAATGTTGCATCGCTAATCCCTCGCTATTTTTTTTAAAAATATAATAAGGCTTAGCGACGCAACATTGCATCGCTAATCCGTCTCTAACAAAATTTTTTTTATTTACTGAGAAAAATAGCGACGTCAATAATTGCATCGTTATTTTGGCGGCAATATCCGTTAGGATATTTTTTTTATTTTTTGGGAAAATGCATCGCTAATGCGTCGCAATATTTTTATTTCATAATTAAAATTGATAAAATTTAATTTCTCAAAAAATAATAGCGATGCACGAAGTTACGTCGCAATGTTTTATTTTTAATTTTTTATAAAATTTATTTTTTTAAAAATAATTGCGATGCAATACATGTGTCGTAACGTAAATTTTTTTTTTAATTTTCTGGTTTATTGCGTCGCTATTTAAAAAAAATTAATTTTTTTATTAATTTGCGACGCATTTAACTGCATCACAATATTTTTATTTCATAATTAAATTTCATAAAAATTAAATTCTTTAAAAATAATTGCGATGCAATAAGTTATGTTGCAATGTTTTATTTTTAATTTTTTTTATAAAATTTATTTTTTTAAAAAATTTGCGACGCAATTATTGCGTCGCTAAGTTAAAAATTAATTTTTTAAATTTTCTGATTTATTGTGTCGCTAATGCATCGCTATTTAACCAAATTAAATTTTTTAAAAACCTTGCGATACATTTAGTTGCATCGCAATATTTTTATTTCATAATTAAATTTGATAAAAATTAATTTATCTAAAATAATAGCGATGCAAGAAGTTACATCGCAATGTTTTATTTTTAAATTTTTATAATTTTTTTTAAAAAATATTGCGATGCAATACATGCGTCGCAACGTTAAAATTTATTTTTTTTAATTTTTTGATTTATTGCATCGCTAATGCATCGTTATTTAAAATAATTAATTTTATTACTTAATTGTCTACACATTAACGGCGTTGTAATATTTTAATTTAATAATTAAATTTCATAAAAATTAAATTCTCTAAAAATAATTGTGACGCAAAAAGTTACGTTGCAATGTTATATTTTTAATTTTTTTATAAAATTTATTTTTTTAAAAAATGTTGCGACACAATTCTTTTATCGCAATGTTATAAATTAATTTTTTATAACGATCCGATGGTTGCGATCGATCCAAGCCATGATCCCGATCGACGACGATTGATCTCAGACCGTTGCGATCGATTCGATCGGTGACGATCCGACAATTGCAATCGATCCAAGCCCTGATCTCGATCGATGACGATCGATATCGAACTATTGCGATCGATCCGATCGGCGATAATCCGATGATTGCGATCGATCCAAGCCCTGATCCCGATCGGCGACGATCAATCTCGGACCATTGCGATCGATCCATTAGGCGACGATCCGACGGTTGCGATCGATCCAAGACATGATCCCAATCGGCGAGGATCAATCTCGGACCATTGTGATCGATCCGATCGATGACGATCCGACAGTTGCAATCGATCCAAGCCCTGATCCCGATCAGCGACGATCGATCTTGGACCGTTGCGATCGATCCGTTTGGTGACGATCCGATGGTTGCGATCGATTCAAGACGTGATCCCAATCGACGAGGATCAATCTTGGACCATTGTGAATGATCCGATTGGTAATGATCCGATGGGTGCGATCGATCCAAGCCCTGTTCCCGATCGGCAACGATTGATCTTGGACCATTGCGATCGATCCGTTCGGCAACGATCCGATGGTTGCGTTCAATCCAAGCCATGATCCTGATCGGTGACGATCAATCTCGGACCGTTGTGATCGATCCGATCGGTGATGATCCGACGGTTGCGATCAATCCAAGCCCTGATCCCGATCGACAACGATCGATCTCGGACCGTTGCGATCGATCCGTTCGGTGATGATCCGACGGTTGCGATAGATCCAAGCCTTGATCCCGATCGATGACAATCGATCTCGAACCATTGCGATCGATCCATTCGGCGACGATCCGACGGTTGCGATTGATCCAAGCCGTGATCTCGATCGGCGACGATCGATCTCGGACCGTTGCGATCGATCCGATCAGCGACGATCTGACATTTGCGATCGATCCAAGCCCTGATCCTAATCGGCGATGATCAATCTCGGACCATTGCGATCGATCCATTCAGCGATGATCCGACGGTTGCGATAAATCCAAGACGTGATCCTGATCGGCGACGATCGATTTTAGACCATTGCGATCCATCCGATCAGCGATGATCCAATGGTTGCGATCGATCCAAGCCCTGATCCCGATCGGCGACGATCGATCTCGGATCGTTGCGATCGATCCGATCGGCGATGATCCAACGGTTGCGATCGATCCAAGCCCTGATCCCGATCGGCGATGATCGATCTCGGACCGTTGCGATAGATCCGTTCGGCGATGATCCAACGGTTGCGATCGATCTAAGACGTGATCCCGATCGGCGACGATCGATCTCGGACCATTACTATCCATCCGATCGGCGACGATCCGACGGTTGTGATCGATCCAAGCCCTGATCGATCTCAGACCGTTGCGATCCATCCTATAGGCGATGATCCGACGGTTGCGATCGACCCAGGCCATGATCCCGATCGGCGAGGATCAATCTCGGACCGTTGCGATCGATCCGATCGGTGACGATCAAACGGTTGCGATTTATTTATTTAATTTTCTAATTTATTGCATCGCTAATGTGTCACTATTTAACATAATTATTTTTTAAAAGAATATTGTGACGCACCAAAATCGTCGCAATATTTTTATTTCATAATTATTTTTAATTTTTTTTAAAAATTTATTTTTTAAAAAATATTGTGACGCAATACTGGTGTCGCTAAATAAAAAATATTTTTATGAATTTTCTATTTTATTGTGTCACTATTTAATATAATTAATTTTTTAAAAAATATTGCGACACACTAAATTGCGTTGCAATATTTTTATTTCATAAATATATTTTATAAAAATTTATTTTATTTATAATAATTATGATGCAATGCCTATGTTGCTAAATTAAAAATTATTTTTTTAATTTTCTAGTTTATTACGTCGCTATTGCATCGCTATTTTACATAATTAATTTATTTTAAAACTTTGTGGTGCACTGTGTTGCATCGCAATATTTTTAAAATATTTTTATTTCATAATTATATTTTATAAAAATTAAATTTAAAAATATTGCGACGTATTACTTGCGTCGCTAAATTAAAAATTTAATTTTTATGATTATTTGGTTTATTGAGTTGCGAATGCGTCGCTAGCTGCGTCACAATTTATTGTTGTCGCGGCGGCGTCGCAATGTGCTCGCAATTTAGCGACGCAATGATGCGTCGCTAATTTTGCATCGCTATTTCAAGATTTTCTTGTAGTACGAGGATTTTATGTAGTTCACTCAAACTGGGCTACATTCACGGTGGCACAGGATCTGCAAGGCTTCACTAAGAGTTGAATCAGCCCTCAAAAACACTATCTCTTATAAACTCTTTTGATCTCACTAAAAGATTACAGAACCTTTTTTTCTCTCTCTGTAGCACAAGGAGGTCCTCACTTAGCCTCCAATTTATTTCAAACGTTCGTAACTCCCTCACATAAAAAACCTTCACACGATATTTATGTTGGCGGTTGCAGCTGAGATGACGCCTCAAATTCTCCTCCAAAAGCTCCCTTTGGTGACTTTGGATGAATAATGGCCAAAACATCTTCAACTAACTCCCAAAAATCTATCCAAATCTCATGTTTGTTACTTTTGGAGGATAACGGATTTACCAACTCCTTTTGTCAAACCTCCTCACGAAACAGCCGCGTCGGACCTTCGTAACCTTCGTGGACTCTGATTTGGGCTTCCTCTTGATGAAATTAAGCTCCATCCATAACATATCTCACGCAAAAATCACATAGGGTTGTTCTGCGGAAGACCCTCCTACCCTTGAAATCTTTGGATTTGCAAAGAAAATCTATAGTGTTGAGCCAGCATTATTATTGGATGTTAGAGATGATTGCGAAAGAGGTGTTCAAAGAGAGTGCCAAACAAGGAGCCCTTATCTCTTTTCTCTTTGAATGAGTTACATGAAATTGTATGATTTGCTCAAACCGTAAACTACATGCTTTGCCATAATGATGCTACATTTTTTATATAAAGCTGAGTCAAGTGTGATAATTAAGCCATATGATAGGTGGGCATTCATTTCTGACGGTATATTTAGGGACATGCATGCTCTATCTTATCCAATGTCCATCACACCTCCCAACCAATTGTCTTTGAATCACGGCCACGTTACTGATGGTGTTGATGTGTAGTAGGTTGCCACTTGTTGCCTCGTTGAAAACTACAAAATTCTGTTGTTGTTGTTGTTTTTTTTTTTTTTTATGGATGGATCAAGCATTCAGCGATAAAATCATGCAGCTCGCTTACATCGTTAGACGCATCGTCTATCATAATGAATCTGTCTTTCTGAATGAAGTTGAGTAGAAAGATATTTATTATTTATAGTCTGTCTATCGAGGTCTATTTTGTTGAGCATTTTTAATTGTGTTATCGATGATGCTAACGTGAAATTAATTCTCAGTGGACCAAAAGATGTAGAATTCTGCCCCATCACATGGCAAATGCAGGCATTACTTGAGTCAAGATTCTCTCTAATTGAAGATGGAATCCAAGGAATTCAATTATGTATGAGCGGTCTTTGCATTGTACCAATACCCATAATTATGTGGGGACTATGGTTGGTGCATAGGAAACCAGCGTTCTTATGATGAATAAAACTCTTATGGCAGGCTTGAGATTTCAACCTGCAGGCACTGCTAAGCCATTAGTCACGCGTGGAGACTGATATAATACAAACATCTCTTTGTAAAAATGTGTCAACCAATCGGATCATATACGACATTCCGATTTCATTATATAGACAAATTTGTATCCCGTAGGCCAGATCGCTTCACGCCATTTGCCAGGTTGGCATTAAAAAAAAAAAAGATAAAAACTAATGGCGAATTCCAGCCAGTCCCAAGAATGTCTTCGGACATGGGTGGTGGGAGGAATGGGTGGAGAACGACCAAATCCAATAAGTTTTATTTTGCTCTCAAAGCCAGGAACGCTGACAGCACCATCTTTGGCCCTCCTTGTGCTGGGACACCACCATCGCCATCAATGACCGGCTTTCTTTCTCCTTAATCTTCTTTTCCGGTTTAAGTTGTTCAGAAGTCTTGATTTCTTTTTCTTTTTCTTTTTTTTTTCTTGCACCCTTCCAGCTGTTCGTGAATCATACTGGATAAAAACTGAACGCATGGGATGAAAACTACGGTAGTTAAACTCCTTTGATAGTCTTGATCTATTCTGTACTCAGTCCGAGGCTATGTTGAGATGTGATGCTTGTTCGGAACGAAGTTGAAGAATCACAATGTATAAGATTCTTGAATAGCCAAACAGAAATTTTGGAGTAATTAAACTCGATCTAGATCAAATTTGGACTTGAGGTTATTGGACTTGATACGGCTGGCCATTTCCTCTGGGTGGTATTATCTTTTGCACGATTTTTGAAAGCAATGATGTGACAGCAAAACCCCTTTCGCGGGGCCCCCAGCGTCGGCCTTCAGCGTCGGCCACTAGCACTGAGACTTTGGCTCCGGCTTCCAGCGCTGGCATCCAGCGTCGGCCTTCAGCGTCGGCCACCAGCGTCGGCCCCCAACGCTAAGACTTTGGCTCCGGCCTCCAGGGCCGGCATCCAGCGACGGCCTCCAGCGCCGGCATCCAGCGATGGCCCCCAGCGTCGGCCTTCAGCGGTGGCCCCCAGCGCTGAGACGCGCCGCCCTCCAGCGTCAGCCTCCAGCGCCGGCCTCCAACTCCGACTCCTAGCGTCGGCCTTCAGTATCTTTCACATGCCCAATGATCAGTCTCATACAACGGATCCCGTGATCTAAGGACTACTGCCGAGCACCTCGCTCGCCAAAATCACGGGCTAGTGTTAGCTCGATCGGCAGTTACCGCTATAAGCGGCCCTTATCCAGCAACAACCCAACGACTTGCCGTTCGATGAAACATCATAACAGGGAAGATTCGACGGTTCCAACAGAACGAGGTAAACGGGATCCCATACAGGTATAAAAAGAGGACCCGAGCTCCATGCGAGGGGGACTCTCTCTGGCCTCCTCTTGAAAATTCCACTTAGACATAATCTTACTGTTCCACAACTCGCTGACTTGGGCGTCGGAGGGTCCCCGCCGGAAATACCGGCCCGAAACTTTTTTGCAGGCTATAGGAGGAAGACGACGACTTTTCTACGCTCACCATAATCCTAGCCCATTCGACATTCATCATAAGTGAGTTGGCAGCAACAGATTGGCGCGCCAGGAAGGGGGCCGCAGTCCACACGGGAGGAAGACGAAAGTTCTCCCCGCGACCCCATCAATTTTGCAAGGGAAGCGATGGTGACCACACAAGCACAGGAGGCTTCCTCCAGTCAAGCAGCCGAGCACATTCCACGGGCTGAGCATTCGGAGGCCAATCTCCATGTTCCGCCCCCTGCGCAGATGAGCCAACTGGGCCAATCTCCATGTTCCGCCCCCTGCGCAGATGAGCCAACTGGACCGACTCGAAGCTCTGGCCCACCAGGTCCAGGATCTGATGGCAATGGTCCGGGGGCTGCAAGAGCATCATTTGGCTGCTGCAACTCAGCCCCCTATGCTTGACGAAGGAATGCGGGGAACGGTCCAGTCTCACCAAGGTGGGACCCCGCCTGAGGTCTCCCACCGCTCACCCCCCGAACCTCATCACCGAGGGACCTCGAAGCGACGACGGTCCCCTTCTCTCCACTCCGGTCGTTCTCACCACCGGCCGGAGAAAAGAGAGTCTAGGCGAGCGCGTTCTTTGCGCCGGAGATCTTCTTCAGTTCCTTCCTCTGATTCATCCCAAGATGGCACTCTCCGGAAAACCATCCGTCGGGCTAAGCAAAGGCTCGATGAGTATCACCGGCGGTTGGATGAGCTCAGCCGCCGGATCACCGACCCTTACGGGACGGCTTATGAGCACCATCCCCCGCTTTCCTGTCATATCATGAAGGAGCCGGTCCCGCCCCGGTTCCGTCTCCCCCAACTGGATCCATATGATGGGACGACGGATCCCCTTGACCACCTGGAGAGCTACAAGGTCCTTATGCAGGTCCAGGGAGCGACAGACTCCCTTTTATGCATCACCTTTCCGGCCACTCTCCGGAAAGCGGCGCGTGCGTGGTACTCTCGCTTGCCCCCGCGCAGCATTAACTCATTTCGGCAGCTCGAGCGATCTTTCCTGGCTCACTTTGATGCCTGTCGAAAGATCCCATGAGTGGCAGATAGCCTCTTTGCTGTTCAGCAAAGGAGTGGCGAGACCTTGAAGGATTTCGTCGCTCGATTTAAGGAGGCGACGTTGGAGGTGTACAACCTGGAAGATTTCGTGGCCACTTTGGCCCTGAAACGAGGACTTCGCCCATCCAGGTTCGCGTATTCCCTGGATAAGAAGCCTCCGAGTTCTTATGCTGAGCTTCTGAGCTGAGCCCAAAAGTACATCCGCGCTGACGAGGCAGATTCTTCCAGGAGGGAAGTTGACAAGAACATCAGTAATAAACCACCGCCTACTGAACACGCCGATGCACGACCTCATAAGCCCGAGCCTCCATGCCGTCCAGATCGCCGACCACAGACACAGGTTCCGAAGGAGCAATTCACCCCCCTCATGGCTCCCATCTCTCACATCCTGCTGGAGATAGAGGAGGAACCTTATTTCAAGCGTCCGACTCCCTTGAAGTCTGGGGCCCCCCGCAACAAGGAGTTTTATTGCCGGTACCACCGGGACTACGGTCACGACACCGAGGATTGCCGCCATCTAAAAAAGGCCATTGAGGAGCTGGTTCAGCAAGGCCACCTACACCTAAGCAAATTTGTTCGATGGGGAAATCTCCCCGCGTCGGGCCCCCCGGTACCTCCGAGTCGCCCGGCTGGCATGGATAATGCTCCAACTGAAAAGACTATAGCTATGATTTCTTGGGGAGCAGATGGTGGTTCGAAGAGGCAGCGAGAGGGGATAGACTCTGTAATTCCTTTCTTCGGAAAGGATCTAGATGGGGTAGTTAATAAACATGACGACAACATCGTGGTGTCCATGACTATAGCCAAACATCCTGTAAAAAGAATTTTAATTGATAGTGGGAGCTCGGTGGATGTCTTGAGCTATGAGGCTTTTGTTCGGATGAATTTGTCAAGGTCTTTGCTCTGACCCGTTACCGCACCGCTAATGGGCTTCACTGGAGATTCGGTGAACGTCGAGGGCGAAATCGCCCTCCCGGTCACGGCTGGAACTCCTCCATGTCAGAGCACTGTGGTTATAAATTTCTTGGTGGTCCGGGTCCTGCTGTCTTATAACGCCATCTTGGGAAGACCAGGGTTGAATCTGCTGGATGCCGTGATCTCCACTAAGAGGTTATTGGTAAGGTTCCCCACCAATGAAGGGGTCGGAGAAATGAAAGGGGAGCAAAGCCCACTTTCGCCTTGCTACCATCTGTCTCCCAGCCCGCTGAACGTGGCGTCGGCAACAGCCTCTGAGTCACTCGATCCTAGGGGGTTGGGAAGAAGGGGAGAGCCAGCAGAGCACCTTCTAACCCTCCCCTTGGGTGATGACCCGGCAAGGACTGTTCAGGTGGGGGCATTGCTCCCAGAGGAAGCACGCCATCAACTTCTTACTTTCCTGCGTGCCAACACTGACGTCTTCGCATGGTCGTCCTCAGACATGCCGGGCGTCCCTGAAGAAGTAATCACCCATCGACTTAACCTCAAGCCAGAGTGTCGGCCGGTCTGACAGAAAAAAAGAAACTTTGCTCCAGACAGACAGAAAGCTATCGACGAGGAGATCCGCAAGTTAATGGCTGCGGGCCATATTCGGGAGGTCCACTACCCCAAATGGTTGGCTAATGTGGTGCTAGTCTGCAAGACCAACGGAAGCTGGAGAATGTGCATAGATTTCACCGACCTCAACAAGGCATGCCCTAAAGATAGCTTTCCCCTACCCCGAATCGATCAACTGGTGGACGCTACCTCCGGCCATGAGGTCCTTAGCTTCATGGATGCTTTCTCTGGATACAACCAGATCCGGATGAATCCAGCGGATGAAGAAGCTACCTCCTTCATAACTGAGAAAGGGTTATATTGCTACAAGGTAATGCCTTTCGGGTTAAAGAATGCGGGAGCCACTTACCAGAGGCTGATGAACAAGGTCTTTGAAGGTCAGATAGGACGTAACATGGAAGTGTACGTGGACGACATGTTGACAAAAAGCGTTCATGTCATTGACCACATCGCGGACCTAACGGAAACTTTTGACAACCTTCGTCGGTACCAGATGAAGCTGAACCCTCGTAAGTGTGCATTTGGGGTGACAGCCGGGAAGTTCTTGGGCTTCATGGTAACCCGGAGGGGGATCGAAGCAAACCCAGACAAAGTCCAAGCCATCTTGGACATGAGGCCTCCTGCCAATAAGAAGGAAATACAGCGCCTGACAGGAAGGGTAGCCGCCCTAAGCCGCTTCCTATCCAAGTCCCTGAAAGGTGTCTACCTTTCTTCAAGGCGCTTCGCAAAGTCAACGAGTTCGAATGGACGAAAGAATGCCAGGAGGCGTTCGAAGGGTTAAAGGAGTTCTTATCTACCCCGCCACTGCTAGCCAAGCCGACGGATGGAGAAGAACTCCTTCTATACCTTGCAGCCTCTCCTGAAGCTGTTAGCTCCGTGCTAGTCCGTATGGACACCGATGGCACACAGAGGCCAGTATACTATACGAGCAAGGTGCTTCATGACGCAGAGACCCGATATTCAAATATGGAAAAGATCATCTTTGCATTGATCGTGTCTGCCCAGCGTCTACGGCTGTACTTCCAAGCCCACCCGATCACGGTGATCACAGACCAACCTCTGAAGACAGTTCTTGCTCGCCCAGATACTTCTGGCCGGCTGGCGAGGTGGGCCCTCAAGCTGGGGGAGTTTGATCTATCTTTCCGCCCCCGTTCAGCCATGAAGTCTCAAGTCCTGGCAGATTTTTTGGTCGAATGTACTTGGGGAACGGAGCAACCTAAAGAACCTCCTACGGACACTCGGCCCCTCGGAACCAATGATGATGAGTGGGTCCTTCATGTGGATGGGGCATCGAATTCTCAAGGGAGCGGAGCAGGCCTCATCTTGGCCAACTCGGATGGGGTTGTGACCGAGTGTGCACTTCGCTTCCTCTTTCCAGCCACTAATAATCAGGCGAAATATGAAGCATTGTTATCCGGTGTGAGATTGGCTCGGGAGCTTGGGGTGAAACGCCTTAGAGCATTCACCGACTCCCAACTGGTTGCTGGCCAGATTACAAAGGAATACGAGGCAAGGGATCCCATCATGGCACGCTACTTGGATATGGTGCACTCGCTGGTTTCCCCCTTTACTCACTTCAGCGTCAGCTACATTCCTCGATAGGAGAATGCTAGAGCCGATGCCTTATCCCGTCTTGCCGCCTCAGCTGATGGGATGTTGGGAAAGGCTTATGTGGAGCACTTAGAAGCTCCGAGTATTGATGTACCAAGAGAAACTTTACCAGTGGAGCAGGAGCCCTCCTGGATGGACGCCTATGTCCGGTACTTTACTGAGGGCACCCTCCCAGAAGACCCTACCGAAGCTAGGAAGCTTAAAAGATGGGCCTCAAAGTTTTTCATTATGGAGGGAAAGCTCTACCGAAGGTCGTTCTCATACCCTATCCTCAGGTGTGTCGGCCCCACTGACGCCAATTATATTCTGCGGGAGATACACGAAGGGATATGCGGAAGCCATCTGGGGGGCAGGGCTCTTGCGTATAAAGCTCTACGTCAGGGGTATTATTGGCTGACAATGAAGGAGGATGCGATCGAACTCATTAAGAGGTGTGACAGCTGCCAGCGTCATGCCAACATCCAACATCAGCCGACGGCCTAGCTGACCCCTCTAGCTGCACCGTGGCCCTTCGCACAGTGGGGCATGGACATCCTGGGACCGTTTCCTCCTGCCTCCGGACAACGCAAGTTCCTAGTGGTGGCCGTCAACCATTTTACTAAATGGATCGAGGTAGAAGCTCTTGCCAAGATCACGGAAGCCAAAATAAGGACTTTCTTTTGGAAGTCTGTGGTGTGCCGGTTCGGGCTACCGCACACCCTCGTTACAGACAACGGCCGACAGTTTGATAACACGGCCTTCCGGGAATTCTGTGACGGCCTGGGCATCCATCATCGATTCACTTGGTCATCCCCAAACCAACGGCGCAGCCGAGGTGACCAATCGTATTATCCTCCAAGGACTCAGGGCTCGGCTAGATAGCTGCAAAGGGCGCTGGGTGGAGGAACTTTCCAATGTGCTGTGGGCCTACCACACCATGCCACGAGCACCTACTGGGGAAACCCCTTTCAGCTTGATCTTTGTGACCGAGGTGGTCATCCCAGTGGAAATAGGAGCTCCCAGTCCCCGGACGGAGTTATACCACGAAGAAAGCAACTCAAACCAGCTGAGGGCTGATCTGGATTTGGTGGAAGAATTGCGAGACCAAGCATAGCTTCGCATGGCAGCGTTCCGTCAGTGAGCAGCCAAGTACTACAACGCTCGGGTGCGACCCAAGACATTCCGTCCTGAGACCTCGTTCTGCGAAAAGCTGAAATATCAAAGCCGATAAAGGGGGGCAAGATGACACCAAAATGGGAAGGACCATACCGTGTCAAAGAGGTACTACACCATGGGGCGTACAAAGTCGAAGAGCTAGACGGGAAACCGCTCCCTCGCACTTGGAACGCCGACAACTTACACCGGTACTACCAATAGAATGCTATCGTCATTAGTTTGAATCTATTTGATAAATGAATGATCACCATATTCACTTACTTGCGGATTAGTATGTTAACGCCAAAGACCGGCGCCCAGCATCGGCGATAAAGATCAACTCCGCGTTGGCACTAAAGACCAACTCCGCGTTGGCACCAAAGACCGGCGCCCAGCGTCGGCAATTAAGACCGGCGCCCAGCGTCGGCGATAAAGACCAGCTCCGCGTTGGCACCAAAGACCGGATCCGTTCCGGCAGCCAAAGATCGGCACCCAGCGTCGGCGATAAAGACCAACTCCAGGTTGGCACCAAAGACCGGATCCGTTCCGGCAGCCAAAGACCAGCGCCCAGCGTCGGCGATAAAGACCAACTCCGCGTTGGCACCAAAGACCGGATCTGTTCCGGCAGCCAAAGACCGGCGCCCAGCGTCGGCAATTAAGACCGGTGCCAGCGTCGGCGATAAATACCAACTCCGCGTTGGCACCAAAGACCGGCGCCCAGCGTCGGCGATAAAGACCAGCTCCGCGTTGGCACCAAAGACCGGATCCATTCCGGCAGCCAAAGACCGGCGCCCAGCGTCGGCGATAAAGACCAACTCTGCGTTGGCACCAAAGATCGGCGCCCAGCGTCGGCAATAAAGACCGGCGCCCAGCGTCGGCGATAAAGACCAACTCCGCATTGGCACCAAAGACCGGATCTGTTCCGGCAGCCAAAGACCGGCGCCCAGCGTCGGCGATAAAGACCAACTCCGCATTGGCACCAAAGACCAGATCCGTTCCGGCAGCCAAAGACCGGCGCCCAGCGTCGGCAATTAAGACCGGCGCCAGCGTCGGCGATAAAGACCAACTCCGCGTTGGCACCAAAGACCGGCGCCCAGCGTTGGCAATAAAGACCGCCGCCCAGCATCGGCGATAAAGACCAGCTCCGCGTTGGCACCAAAGACCGGATCCATTCCGGCAGCCAAAGACCGACGCCCAGCGTCGGCGATAAAGACCAACTCTGCGTTGGCACCAAAGACCGGCGCCCAGCATCGGCAATAAAGACCGGCGCCCAGCGTCGGTGATAAAGACCAACTCCGCGTTGGCACCAAAGATCGGCGCCCAGCATCGGCAATTAAGACCGGCGCCCTGTGTCGGCGATAAAGACCAACTCCGCGTTGGCACCAAAGACCGGATCCATTCCGGCAGCCAAAGACCGACGCCCAGCGTCAGCGATAAAGACCAACTCCGCATTGGCACCCAAGACCGGGTCCGTTCCGGCAGCCAAAGACCGGCGCCTAGCGTTGGCAATAAAGACCAACTCCGCGTTGGCACCTAAGACCGGCACCACATCGGCTTATTAAAAACCAACTCCGTGTTGGCAACAAAGACTGGCTCTGTGTCGGCGTATTAGACACTGACTCAGCTAAAGCTGATTATGACCAAAGGTGCACAGTAAAAAAAAAAAATATTCATTGATAGTTAAAAGGCTACAAAGTTGCCGACTCAGGTCAGGCACAGATCGATACAAAAAGAAAAACTAAAGCTATTTAAGGTCGTCCGGGGCCGGGACATCATCCTTAGGAACATCATCAGGCTTCAGACCCTCAATATCCTCTAGGTCGTAGAGCTCCTGGATTTTATCCTTGCAGTCTTGAAAGCCAGCGTCATAAGCAAGCGCCGCTGACTCGGCCACCTCCTTGTCGAATTATTTGGACTTTTTAACATCTTCTACAGCCTCGGCAACTCTTTTTTCAGCCTCGAGAGCTCTTTTCTCGGACTCAATGGCCCTCCTCTGGGCCTCTGAACTGCCGCCTCTAGATTTGCAATTTTGGTTATGCACTGGCGGGTGGCCTCTTTGGCTGCATTTGTCTCAACGGAGGTAGAACTTAATTGGGTCTTCAAAACACGCACCTCCAATTCGGCCACCTTCAGCTTCTCTTCGGCTGCCCTTTGGTTCTCCTCGGCTACTTTCTATTTTTCCTCTGCCATCTGAGCATTATCCAGCTCATTGGCTGCGCGGCGCTGAGCAACCTCCAGTGCATACTCAGCCTTCTCGGCTCTTAGCCGGGTGACATCGATTTCACCCTTTAGGGTGGCCCGAGTATCCTCCAGAGCCATTGCCGCCTTCTCCGCCTTGACTTGGAGGGACAACATCTCCTCCTGCGCTTGTTCGATAGCGGTATCGCTCAGGGTCCAGAGGTTCTTCAGGGCAACTAGAGAGTTCAATGCCTGGAGGAAATGTCAAGGTGAGAAAAAAAAAAGAGAGGAAGGAAAGAGATGATAATGGAGCAGAAGCTCACCCAGAGATGCGCCACCGATGCTTCGCGGAAGAAGGTGACTCTCCCCTGACCCTAGAGAAACTCTTGCACCTCAACCACCGTGGCTTCCTCCAAGGTCCGTTCAGCCCAGCGGCTGTGGTTTGCCAACAACGATTGGAAGGAAGGATCGACGCCCCTCTCTTCCCTTGGCGTTGGGCCTACAGAGGCAGATTCCGCCTCTGAGCCTGCCGCCTCCGACCCCTTGACTGGTGGAGGCACTTCAGCTGTTGCCCCCACGGGGGGCAGGACAGCTGCTGGAATCGTCACTGCTGCCGCAGGAACTTGTTCCGTCTCTACGGCTTTGGGCAAGGGCGACAACGCCCTTGCAACCCTCTCAGGAGAAGGGTCAAGCAGAATAACCGGAGGAGCTGAAGCTGAGGATCTTCCCTCTAGTTGGCTCGGTTCTACCTCCTTGCCGGTCTCGGCCCTTACAACTTCTGTCATGGCGGGTTTGTCGCCTTGGGCCCTGGCCGCCTCGCATGTATGCGAGGGTTCCGTAGTTCTGGCCCCCTTGGCCTCGACCTCACCAGCGTCGGCCCTTTTAGGGCCGCCCTTTTTCAAAACCTTTGCACGCAGGGGCTTCACGACTTTAGCCCCTCCAGTGTCGGCCCTCTCTGTATCAACCCTTCCAGCGTCGGCCCTCCGCGGGACTTTAGCAATAGCTCTTCTCTGGGCAGGGGGCACATCCCCTGTAACCTTCCTCTTCCTGGTGGCCGCTTGCTTGAGCTCATGAAGCGACGAAGCCATCCCTATACAGGCGGAGAGTAGTTAAAAAAAAAAAAAAAAAAAAAAAGGGAAAGAGGAAAAGAAAAAGAAGAAAAGCAAAGGGAGGAGAAGAGAGGCGAGTAATCAAGTGCTCACCCCTCACGGGAATTAAGCCGGCAAGACGAAGGTTCTCCTCGGCTAAAAGCATATTACACCGAGGGATATCGGCAGTCAGGAGTTGCCCAAATGCCATCCGATCTCGTGGAAGGATGGAGGGATCCCTATTAGCATCAATGTTGGGTATCCCCCAGCTTCCACGAACCCCACCGATGTCAGCAAAGAAGAACTTGTCCTTCCACCCTTTGACGGAAGTAGGAAGGCACAGTTTGAGGATCCTATTAGACCTAGGGGTGAAGGACCACCAACCCGATTGCTTGCGAAGGGTGTAAAAGCTGCGGAACAAAGAGATACTGGCCTCAATGCCTTGCAAGTGGCAGAGTACCAGAAAACCGATGATGGTTCGGATTGAGTTGGGAACTAACTGGGAGGGGGTTAAAGAGTATCGGTCCAGGAGATTGAGAATAAAAGGGTGGATAGGCAACCGAAGCCCGGCCTTAAAAAAGGCTCCGTACAAAGCAACCCTCCCGGAACGGGAAGAAGTTACCCTGTCATTGGGGGTAGGGGGGAACAAATGAAGGTCTGACGGGAAGCTATACTTGGCTTTTAGGTTTACTATGTCTTGAGCAGACATAGCAGAAGCCATCCCTTCGGGGGACTCCTTGGCGACCCTGGAAGGACCGACAGCCATCAACTGGCTCCGGACGGAAATCCGCCCGTCGGCCGGATGACTCCCGGTTAGGGGATGACTGACTGGCCGCTGCTCCGTTGAAGAATGGTTAGAGGAAGGGGTAGACCATTGGCTTGATAAGGAATCGGAAGTCTGAGAAGGGTTGTGGGAACCCCCCCAGGAACCAGAGATGGAGCAAGAAGGTAAGGAAACCATAGGAACTAACCTGGAAAACTCGAGCCAAAAACAGAGCACGGGAAGAATGAACACTGGAGACAAATGGACGCTTGCGGACTCGAAAGGGGGCAACAGCGTAAGAAATGGGGAGGATGGGAAGATGAGGGCGATTTTTCCTCATAACCATTTCAGGTCACCCCACAATCGTTCGATCTGACCACGCGTCCATCTTCAATTGGGAGACATTTCGACGGCCCGCCAACACGAAAAACTCAAAAAGACCACCGATAAAAAGGGAGGCATTAGCTTTATCGTAATGATACCGCTCGCCTTTTCGTAACGCTGCCCGAGGGAAATCCTCCCTAATCCCAACAAAAGCGAAATGATGACGCGAAAACCGGCCACCTAGAGGATATTAACACCCCTTTCGTGGGTAAGTGAATGCTCACCCATCTCAGGGGCGGGGGGGGCATTTGATACGGCTGGCCATTTCCTCTGGGTGGTATTATCTTTTGTACGGTTTTTGAAAGCAATGATGTGACAGCAAAACCCCTTTCGCGGGGCCTTCAGCGTCGGCCTTCAGCGTCGGCCACCAGCGCTGAGACTTTGGCTCCGGCCTCCAGCGCTGGCATCCAGCGTCGGCCTTCAGCGTCGGCCACCAGCGTCGGCCCCCAACACTAAGACTTTGGCTCCGGCCTCCAGCGCCGGCATCCAGCGACGGCCTCCAGCGCTGGCATCCAGCGATGGCCCCCAGCGTCGGCCTTCAGCGGTGGCCCCCAGCGCTGAGAAGCGCCGCCCTCCAGCGTCAGCCTCCAGCGCCGGCCTCCAACTCCGACTCCCAGCATCGGCCTTCAGTATCTTTCACATGCCCAATGATCAGTCTCATACAACGGATCCCGTGATCTAAGGACTACTGCCGAGCACCTCGCTCGCCAAAATCATGGGCCAGTGTTAGCTCGATCGGCAGTTACCGCTATAAGCGGCCCTTATCCAGCAACAGCCCAACGACTTGTCATTCGATGAAACATCATAACAGGGAAGATTCGACGGTTCCAACAGAACGAGGTAAACGGGATCCCATACAGGTATAAAAAGAGGACCCGAGCTCCATGCGAGAGGGACTCTCTCTGGCCTCCTCTTGAAAATTCCACTTAGACATAATCTCCATGTTCCACAACTCGCTGACTTGGGCGTCGGAGGGTTCCCGCCGGAAATACTGGCCCGGGACTTTTTTGCAGGCTCTAGGAGGAAGACGGCGACTTTTCTACGCTCACCACAATCCTAGCCCATTCGACATTCATCATAAGTGAGTTGGCGGCAACAGGACTAATTCGGATTTAAGAGATCAATCGTTACATCTAACGTTCTTTCTATATACAAATATGCCATGTAAGAGCATTTGGAAGAAGTGTGCACTGGTCCGTGCAGCGATGGTTTCGTATTTGACCACAGCCCCTGTGGTGGGTCTCAGCCGGCGTGCTGCCCGCCATGACAAACTAACGGTTCGCACATCTTCTTTTATTTGTTTATATGGCAGGTGAAGAAGGTTTTCACTTGTCAAAGAATATTTGCACGCCTGGTTCTTAGAAAGCTCTCACAGCTGTCGCCGAGAGTAGTCCATATATTGGTTAAGGACCAAATTTAGTGCAGTTTGTTACATAGTAGTTTGATGGCAATCATAAAGCGAGTAGAGAATGTGTTGGGGGGGGAAATCGTTATTGCATTGATAGTAGTGCGAGGAGGCTAAGACCGACCCCATCCCTTCGCCTGCCATGATGCCCACGAGCTTCCTATAGCTCGTCTTCTCCGGGCTTCCGTAGCTCGGCTCCCCCGAGCTTCCCATAGCTCGTCTTCCCCAAGCTTCTGTAGCTCGGCTCCCCCGAGCTTCCCATAGCTCGTCTTCCCCGAGCTTCCGTAGCTCGGCTCCCCCGAGCTTCACATAGCTCGTCTTCCCCGAGCTTCCGTAGCTCGGCTCCCCCAAGCTTCCGTAGCTCGGCTCCACCAAGCTTCCATAGCTCGACCTCCTCGAGCTGCCGTAGCTCGGCCTCTTCAAGTTTCCATACTCGGCTCCCTTGAGCTTCCGTAGCTCGGCTTCCCCGAGCTTTCGTAGCTCGGCCTCCCCGAGCTGCCATAGCTCGGCCTCTTCGAGCTTCCATAACTCGGCTCCCTCGAGCTTCCCGTAGCTCATCTTCCCCGAGCTTCCGTAGCTCGGCCTCCCCGGGCTTCCATAGCCCGGCTTCCCCGAGCTTCCCGTAGCTCATCTTCCCCGAGCTTCTGTAGCTCGGCCTCCCCGAGCTTCCATAGCTCGGCTTCTCCGAGCTTCCGTAGCTCGGCCTCCTCGAGCTTCCATAGCTCGGCTTCCCTGAGCTTCCGTAGCTCGGCCTCCTCGAGCTTCCATAGCTCGGCTCCCCGAGCTTCCATAGCTCGACTTCCCCGAGCTGCCATAGCTCGGCCTCTTCGAGCTTCCATAGCTTGGCTCCCTCGAGCTTCCCGTAGCTCATCTTCTCCGAGCTTCCGTAGCTCGGCCTCCCCGGGCTTCCATGGCCCGGCTTCCCCGAGCTTCCCGTAGCTCATCTTCCCCGAGCTTTCGCAGCTCGGCCTCCCCGAGCTTCCATAGCTCGGCTCCCCCCCGAGCTTCCTGTGGCTCGGCTTCCCCGAGCTTCCGTAGCTCGGTTTCCCCGAACCTCCCATGGCTCGCTTTTTCCGAGCCACCTGTAGCTCGGCTTCACTGAGCGATCCACGGTCCAATACTCACCTCCGCAGAACCTAGCGCGGGAGAGCCTAGGCCTATCGTAACAGTGTCCCAGGCAAGGAATCATGTTGAGGAGTGGTCTAGAACCTATCATGGCTACCTGGGGCCCACGCACCTATCAGATCTCAAGCCATCAAGGAGCTCTCCTAGCCACCGATCCCCTAACGAACAAGATACGGATCCCAACGGCCCCACAACATCCTGATTCGATCCATCTCCATATCCTAACAACCTTCGAACCTTCCAGAAGGCGCTCAAGATTCAGGTGACAGCCTATAAATATGACACTCCCAGATTCTCTCAGGTACATGCACTCACTCTCACTCTCTCACTCTCCCCAGCTGCTCGTCGGTGCTCCCCCATAGAGCTCCCGATCGGCCGCCCCTAGAGAGACTCCCCGGAGAGATCCACCTCCCCATTTTTTGATTGATCGCCAATTTCTCCCATTGACTTGAGCGTCGGAGGGTCTTCCGCAGAGGGCCACCCCCAACGCCTCTCGCGCAAGGACTTCTGTGCAGGTCCGCCCCAGGAGATCAACTGCGCCCGAGTCGGAGGACGGATCCCAGCGGCAACAGATTGGCGCTAGAGGAAGGGCCTCAAGTCCAGTTAAAACTTAAAAAAAGGAGATAAGGATATCAATATGGAGTAGAACCTCTCTAATGGCCAATCGGAGAAGAGCAACCTCTGAAGCCCAAGACCAGGTCGTCTCACAGAGACCTGATCTGGTGAGCAGTGTAGCGCCACCGCCTCCACCAATTGAAACCCCATTGCCGCCAGCCATCCCGGTGACCCAGGACCAGTTCGCCACGCTGGTCCAGCAAGTCCAGGCCCTGACCCATCTGGTCCAGGAGCGTTTCGCAGCTCCTCCCGCTCCGTACCTTCATAAGGAGGCCGCGATTCCTTCTTCATCGACAACTTCCTCCTCCGGTCCGCATGAGGCCACAGACCCCCCACATCGACCCAGAGGGGACAAACCGGTCCCGCGAGGCGGCTACGACAGGGATCCTCCCAGATCTCGGCAAGCCCGAACCCTCTCCCCGGTGTCCTCCCACCATGATTCGACGCCGTCCCTGCGCTCCCCTCGCCCAGCTCCTCCTCTTACCGCTGAAAAGGAGATCCATCGATAGATCCGGGAGATGCGCCAGGAGCTGGACGCTGCCAGGAAGGCCCATCCGCCTCAGCCCAAAGCAGAGCAGGGCGTCCCCTTCTCCAAAGGGATCATGGAGGAAGTGATTCCCTCCCATGTCAAGCTACCAGCCGTCGAACCCTACCACAGCTCTTTTGACCCGAACGACCATCTCAGTAGCTTCCGGTCCATAATGATGTTCCACGGAGCATCTGATGCGATCCTCTGCCGCGCTTTCCCCTCCACCCTCAGAGGATCTGCCCGAACCTGGTTCAATGCCTTGAAGCCAGGTTCCATTGATTCATTTGACGAGCTGAGCCATCTTTTTATCGGCCAGTTCGTCAGCAGCCGCCACCACCGACGGAGATCTGACTCCCTCTCCGAAGTCAAGCAGAGAGAGGGGGAGTCCTTGAGAAATTATCTTAGCCATTTCAATAAGGCCATATTGGAGGTGGACCACCTTAATCATGAGGTGGCTATGTCCACCTTGGCGGGGGGAGTCTCAAAGGAAAGCGACTTCTACTTGGCGATGAAGGTCAGCTACCCCCCTAACCTCTCCGATATGATGGCTCTAGCGGACAAATACGCCAGGGTCAAAGAGTCACAGAGAGTTGCCCGCGTCGAGCTGGCAAAGAAGAAGGAGCCCAAAGGTCCCGATAGGCACCGACCCGCCCGTCGGCTGAGTCTGCCTCGCCGCCAAAGAGCTCCCCCACTGCCGCCGAGGAATCGCTCCCGGAGCCCACCCAGGCGGTTCGATCGCTACACTCCTCTAATCGTGCCCGGGGCGCAGATCCTCATGGAGATAGAGCGCCAACTCCCCCGGTCAGCTCCTCTCCGAGGGAACCTAACCCGAAGAGACCCCACCAAGTACTGCTGCTACCACCAGGAGTACGGCCATGATACTGAAGAATGCTGGCAGCTGAAAAATGAAATCGAGAGGTTGATCTAGCGAGGGCGGCTGAATCAGTTCAGGAGGGCGCCCGAGCTAGGACAAGGAGGTGACCGCCAGCCCGAACCTCAACAACCTCCTCCTCCACCAAATTCGCCCGTGATCGGCCGCATCAATATGATCGAAGAGGCCGGCGGGTCGAGCCCCAGGAACGATGGTGAAGGATCAGCACCAAAGAAGGCGCGGATGGGCGAGCTCTCTTTCTCCGATGATGATCTCCAAGGGATACAGTTCCCCCATGATGATGCATTAGTTGTATCCCTCAACTTGAATAACTATGATGTAAGTCGGATCCTTGTTGACAGTGAAAGTTCGGTGAATGTTCTGTACCTCGATGTGTTTGCCGGATGAGACTACTCATGGAAAACCTTCGAGCCGTGGATTCCACCCTAATGGGATTCACAGGCGACGTCATCATCCCGGAAGGGGTCGTCACCTTGATGGTCCGCACAGGAGCCTGGCCCCTTGTGGCCACTGTTCACATGGACTTCCTAGTGACCAAACTCAGGTCCCCATATAACGCAATATTCGGCAGGCCTAGCCTAATGTCCCTCAAGGCAGTTGTCTCCATCCCACACTTATCCATGAAATTCCCCACCGAACAGGGAGTTGGAGTTGTTCGAGGAAGTCAAGCCATGGCTCGGCAATGCTTCGTTACTAGCCTTCAGTCCAGAGTGCTGGAGGTTGACGGGCTAGACACTCGGGAGGACTTCGCCGAATAGCGAGGAGAACTAGCAGAGGAACTAAAGGAGGTGCCGTTGGATGAGGTTCATCCCGACCGAACCATAAAAATCGGGTCGCTGCTCAAGGGCGAACCTCAGCACATATTGATCAGGTTTCTCCGAAGCAACGCTGACGTCTTCGCCTGGTCCGCCTCTGACATGCCGGGGATCAGCCCTGAGGTTCTCGTCCATCATCTCAACGTGGACGAGATGCACAGGCCCATCAAGCAGAAGAAGAGGAGCTTTGCCCCGGAACGACAAAAGGCCATTGAAGAAGTAGATAAACTCATCAAGGCAAACTTCGTCCGGGAGGTAGATTATCCAAGCTGGCTATCAAACGTCGTCATGGTGAAGAAGTCGAATGGCAAGTGGAGGATTTGCATCGACTTCACCGACCTCAACAAAGCCTGCACGAAGGATAGCTTCCCTCTTCCCTGGATTGACCAGCTCGTGGACGCCACCTCAGGTCATCAAATGCTGTCATTCATGGACGCTTATTCGGGTTACAATTAGATCCGGATGGCCCCCGAGGATGAAGAAAAGACCACCTTCATAACCGACCGAGGTACTTACTATTACCGCATCATGCCCTGTGGTCTTAAAAATGTAGGTGCCACCTATCAAAGGCTGGTTAACAAAGTATTCAAGGAGCAAATCGGCCGGAATATGGACGTGTATGTGGACGACATGCTGGTCAAGAGCAAAGAAGCATCACGGTATGTCGAGGACCTCTCAGAGAGCTTTGCAATGCTCCGCAAGTATGGGATGAGGCTCAATCCGACCAAACGCGCCTTCGGCGTTAACTCCAGGAAGTTTCTCGGCTTCATGGTCTCCCAGCGAGGTATCGAAGCTAACCCCTAGAAGATTCAAGCTCTCCAACAAATGACGCCCCCGACATCTATTAAAGAGGTCCAGCGCCTAACTGGGAGGATAGCGGCTCTTGACTGCTTCGTGGTGCATTCGGCCGAGAGATGCCTCCCCTTCTTCAAGACCCTCCGATCGGCTAAGAACTTCCGGTGAACCCTTGAATGCCAAAAATCATTTCAAGATCTCAAGAAATACCTCGGCTCGCCCCCACTCCTCAGCAGTCCGAGCCCGGGCGAGACCTTGCTCTTATACCTAGCTGTTTCAGAAGGTGCCATCTGTTCGATGCTGGTCAGAGAGGAAAGCAAGGTCCAAAAGCTGATTTACTATGTCAGCAGGCTGCTCCGTGATGTGGAGACAAGATATAGCAGGATTGAAAAGATGGTGTTGGCCTTGATCACCTCAGTTCGAAGCTGCGAGTATACTTTCAGGCACATTCTGTGATGGTCCTGACTGACCAACCCATCAAGGTGGTGGTCCACCGCCCCGAGACATCAGGAAGAATGACCAAGTGGGCCGTCGAGTTGAGCGAGCATGACATCCACTTTTAGCCTCGTCCAGCCATCAAAGCTCAGGTGCTAGCCGATTTCCTCCTCGAGTGTACCATCCCGGAGGACGGTTCCATCCCAGACTCCCTCGAAGAACCAAAATCTGGAGCCTGGTGGCTCCTCCATGTCGACGGGTCATCTAACGCTCATCACTCCGGTGCGGGCCTGGTTCTCACCAGTCCGAAGGGGGCAGCCTTCAAATATGGCGTCCGGTTCTCTTGCTCAGCCTCCAACAACGAGGCTGAGTATGAAGCCCTGCTAGCCGATCTCCGAATCGCCCGCAACCTGAAGGTGGAGAAGCTTAACGCCTTCACCGACTCGCAGCTAGTGGATGGCCATGTACGAGGAGAATTTGAGGCTCGGGAGCCGAACATGGTTCGATATCTTCAAGAGGTGCCGAGCCTACTTCCCTATTTTTCTGAGTTTGAGATTACTCAGATTCCTAGATCTGAGAATGCCCGTGCCGACCTACTGTCCCGATTGACGACCGCGGAGTCAATGGACGCTGAACAAAAGTTCCACCTGGAGACCCTGGAGAAGCCCAGCATCGCGGAAGCCGACCGAATAATGCAAGTTGAAGCCAAACCATCGTGGTTCTATCCCATTCTGAAGTACCTCAAAGAAGGGTCGCTTTCACCCAACCGGAGAGAGGCTAGAAAGCTAAAGCTGCAGGCCACCCACTATGTGCTGATCGATGATCAACTCTACAAACGGTCCTTCTCCATGCCACTGCTCAGATGCCTCTGCCCGTCCGAAGCAGATTATGCTCTCCGCGAAGTGCATGAAGGGATTTGTGGAAACCATCTGGGAAGCCAGTCCCTATGCCACAAGGTGCTACGACAAGGCTACTACTGGCCGACTATGCAGAAGGATGCAAACGATCTTGTCCGAGCTTGCGACCCATGCCAGAGGAACTCAAGCATTCAAAGGCTCCCCTCCACCAACCTGGTTCCTATATCCTCCGCTTGGCCCTTCACCAAATGGGGGATGGACATCTTTGGCCCGTTCCCGCTTGCCACGGGGCAGCAAAAATTTCTATTTGTCGCCATCGACTACTTCACTAAATGGGTCGAGGCGGAGGCGGTTGCACAAATAACCGAGGCACGGGCTAGAGATTTTGTATGGAGGTCCATCATCTGCCGTTTCGGCCTCCCGCATACTATAATCACTGATAACGGCAGGCAATTCGACAACCCTAAGTTCCGCCAGTTCTGCGAAGAGCACAAATCCATCACCACCTCACCTCGGTCAGGCATCCACAAGCCAACGGAGCGGCCGAAGTGATCAACAGGACCCTGCTTCAGGGGATCAAAGCTCGTCTTTCCATAGCCCAAGGCAGGTGGGCAGACAAGTTGCACCACGTCCTATGGGCCTACCGCACCACCCCGAGAGTCCCCACAGGCAAAACCCCATTCCGGATGGCCTTTGGTACGGAGGCCGTTATCCCTGTAGAGATAGGCCTCCCTTCGCTGTGAGTGGAAGCTACTCAGAGGAAGCTAGCGACGAATAGCTCCGCACCAACCTCGACCTGATAGAGGAGATTAGAGAGAAGGCCCGGATCAGAGTGGCTACCTATCAACAAAGGGTGGCTTGCTACTACGCCTCCAGAGTCAAAGGGAAAGCTTTCTTCCCTGGTGATCTTGTTCTCCGAAAAGCCTCTGTTTCCAAACCGCTGGAGCAAGGAAAACTGGCACCGAACTGGGAAGGCCCATATCAAGTAGCGGAGATCATTGGACCGGGAACCTACAAGCTGCAAGATTTAAATGGAAAGTCCATCCCCCGGATGTGGAACTCGGACAATCTCCGTAAGTATTATCAATAGGGTATGTCCTTTATAAGTCCACTCCGTATACCTTATTATACCTCCCTGTCGGCACATGCTTTCGTAATTCGCAACGTGAATCATCATACATTACATTGCCAAAGATTGCGAAAAGAAGCAGGTGCTGCTCACCAATCCTCGGCACGACCGAATTGCCTATCTGAATAGGAATTCTCCAAACCTCGGCTGGGCTGAGCAATGAATTCTCCGAACCTTGGCTGGGCCGAGCAACGAATTCTCTGAACCTCGGCTGGGCCAAGCAATGAATTCTCCGAACCTCAGCTGGGTCGGGCAATGAATTCTTCGAACCTCGGCTGGGCTGAGCAACGAATTCTCCGAACCTCGGCTGGGCCGAGCAATGAATTCTCCAAACCTCGGCTGGGCCGAGTAACAAATTCTTCGAACCTTGGCCAAAGCCAAGGGCTACATTCTACCGCTCGAAACCTCAGCCAAAGCCAGGGAGCGGCCTTAGCTATCAAGTTCCTCGGGCCAACCGAGTGACATTCCCACGCCCTGGTCGCGCCCGATGGCCGAACCATCGGCTGAAGGAGCAAAGTCCTCGCGCCTTAGTCGCACCCCAAGACATCATTTGAAGCAGGGTGACTTCTCGAATACCCTATAAATGAAAACGAAGACAAAGACCTCCGATACTCCGAAGGAAGTAAAGGGACTCCTTCTAAAGAACCGCCTAGGTCCGCCACTGGTCCGGACAGAGACCAGTAACCCCCCAAGAAAACTTGATTCGGATTCGGGCAACTCATAAGCCCTGGCCGATCTAAACGATGTTCATAGCCTAGCTCGGCTTCGGGTAGCTCACAAGCCCCGGCCAACCTAAGTATCCTTCTAAGCTATGTCCGGGTTCGGGTAGCTTGCGTGCCCTAATTAAACCCGACCGTGGTCTCCCAAAATCCAGCTCGAATTTGGGCAGCCAGAAAAACCCAACCAACGTTCGCAAATGCTCTGGAAACAACAGAATGCACAGTAAGACAAATCTTTGTATTTACTGATTAAAAAGAAAAGAAGGACAACAACGGCAAAAGAAAGAAAAAGAAACAAAAAGAGCCCTCGCTAAGGCTCGTTGTCACTTCCGGAAGCCGATAAATCCTCCAGGCGCTGGGAAAGCTCGGCGACTTGTCGGTGGAGTGATATTATTTCCTCCCTTTGCCGGTCGCCACCCGGCGTAGGGCCTCGACCTCCCTCGTGGTGATGGCAACGTACTCTTCGACGACCCTCTTGAGCCACTGGTGGCTCGCGAAGGCCGACGCCAAGGCCTGCCCATCGACCGTAATGGTGGGATGGCCCCCTCCGGATGCAGCAAGCCGTTGATCGTTGCTCTTAAATCATCAAATGACTGCTCTCCTCCTCGAGAAGCCATGTCGAAAGCTGTTCTAAGACTGAACCAAAGGGATGGCAAAGACCAACACCCCCCATCCGTATTTATACTTTTCAAGCAAGTATTTCGGTCAATCAGGCCGTAACCATCGACCCGTGAGAATTCGCCACGTATCACCGCTTTAATTGGCACCTGCAGAATCCTAAAGGTCGTGCCCCATCCCAAGCGAAATCAGTAATGCGGACGGACTGTTCGGGAACCCCCTTTTTTCCTTCTCTGGGAACGGGGTACCTCCCAATCTGTCGGCCCCCCACAATAAATGCTCCCAACACTTCCCCAAGCTCTTTTAAGCTGGCCGCCTTTCGGGAAGCATGAAAAGAAAAAGTTCCAGCGCTGACAATAATTCATCCCCTTGGGAGAGGTCGTGTCATAAATAGAAGGCGTGACCATGAACCACCCATTCCGCCTTGACGCTCCTCACCGAACCCCGCAGGGACCTGGCATTATGACTCATAGTGACGACTAAGTCACTCCTCTGAGCTCTGAATCTCCGAACCTTGCAGAGCCAACCAACTAATCTTCAAACCTTGGCAGGGCCAAGCAACCGTTCTCCGAACCTCGGCAGGGCCGAGCCGTAAATATCCGAACCCCAACAGGGTTGAGGCATGAATCTCCGAGCTTCGGCCAGAGTTAAGGAACATATTTAACCACCAAACAACCTCTAAACCTCCATCTAGACCCGGGCAGCTTACAAGCCCCGACTGGCTTGGATGGCGCGAGATCCTCGCCTAAAAACGAGCGGGGTGTCCTTACGTCACACGGCCCAACAACAACTTGGCACAAGAAAACAGAAATTGAGAAATAGAACAAAATTTTCTTTATTTCATTTCCATCAAAACCAATTACAACTGCCTAAGAGGCGTTACAAGAGCATCAAAATGCATAAAATAAAGACGAGCACAAAACTCGGGCAACTGCTCCAAAGCAGATCTGGGCAACTGTGATGCTCCGGCGTTCAGACCGACAAATCGGGCAAACCGCGAACAGTCAGCTCGAGCCGATAATGGCGGGCGACATGGACCAACAGTTGCGACCAGCTTCGTAAATAATGATATCTCGGCGACCCAACCGAGATATCAGAGTGATTGGAAAGGGTGGACGGGATATTACCCCTAACCACCCAACCGAGAGGCCCCCCGACGAGTAGGTAGGAAGCCGCGGACCCTGGCGTGGAACGCTCTCCCAAACCAAGTGTGTACCGCCCGGCCTTGCCCAAACTCAAAGGCAAGGTACCTGCGGGCGACACACCTTCACCCCCTCCCCATGTGGCGAAAGATTCCTAGGCGGGCAAGCCCAGGAATCCAAACCAGGGGAGGAGGCAAAATTCACACAACCCATGGGGAGCCCGCGTACACTTCCTACCGTATGTCCCCAAGGGGGAACCACAAAGGACACATGGGAAGCACATATGTGTGCTCTCCGTGTGATCTCTGCGCCCCTCCTGTGCGCTCTCCATATGATCTCCGGGGCTCATCCCCTAAGGGCGAACCACTCTTCAGCAGCTCCTTCATCGCCCCAACTGTCTGGAGACGAAGGGCTTATGAAAGGAAAGCTCGACCCTCCCACTCGCAACAGCGGAGAAATGAGCATGGTGGAAACTCCAATGGGGAAGGAAACTTTGAGGATGGCCTAACACGACCCCTCTTCCCCCCTTTTTATAGGCAAAAATGAACCGGAATAGCTATCGAGGCCGAAGCCCCGAGATTCGAAACACTGGCCCATGCCTCCACGTGGCCTCCCAGGATGAAAGCAGCGCCCCACCGCGCGCCAAGCCAATCGCCTGAACCGTAACGAACGCAAAGATTTCCTTTGATCCCGAATCATGATTGTTAAACGCAGAAAATCGCCCGCCGATCCTACGGAAACTGACAGAACCAGGGGATCATCCTACGAGAAAGACATCCTCCAATGGCGGGCGAATACTTGTATCATACGTCGAAACAACCCGTGGGAAAAGACCAGCACAATAAAGGCCTCCCAGAAGGCTCCAAGGCAGCTTTTTACTGGCATCAGAGTCGTATCATCCATTTTGGCAAAACAAAATTGACTCGCCTGAGAAGAGACAGAGCACTGACAAAACAATTAAGGGGTGCGGACACCGTGCGTCCCTCGGTAATAAACCCCCAGTCTGATTGCGCGTAAGGCCTAGGCATCACCTGACCCCCCCCCCCCCTTTCTTGTGGGGCCAGAGCTGTTCCTATACTTCAAAAACCAATTGAAGTATCCGCTCCCAGCCGAGCTACTTTATCCTTCGGCCCCAGCCGAGCTATTTTATCCTTCAGCCCCGAAAAGGCTATCTCATTTTTTGAATTTTGTCCAACCACCACGTCATTCGGCCTAAGCCAAGTTAAATCGTCCCACATCGGGCTGCGTTGATGTCCGACCTTTTCATCAAAATAGCCCCCACGCCTTGGCCTCTACCAGGGTATTTCTCCAAAACTCGAGGCAAGGAACCATTCAGGGAAGGCAAACAAATGGAAAATGGCCAATTTATTTATTGACCTCCGGTCGAATTACAAAACAGAAGAGAGGAAAGAAAACATATATAGCCCCCAAAAGGGTTAAGACTTGGGATCAACCCCAGCATCTCTAGTAGTCGCGTCAGCAGGGGCGTTGCTTGGCTCTCCCTTTTCGAAGGTGCCACGACGAGATACATCGGTGGTCGCATCGGTTCCCAGGATGGCATCGAGGTCAACATTAGATATTTCTCCATATTCATCCTCCTCGGCCCCCGGGGTGTAAGCTTCGTAATGTTCTGCATCTAGGCACAACAGGTCCAGGTCTGGGTAAGCCTGGGCGACCTTGGCCCTTGCCTCATCTTCACCCAGTTGGAATGCGTCGGCACAAGCCGCCCTACGTTTGTCGGTGAATTCGGTGGATTTCTTGTACTCCTCCACGCCGAGGAGGCCCGCACATTTGCCTCATTTAATTGCTTCTCCAGTTCGGAGATCCTTCGGTGCCTCGAGGCCGCCTCCTCTCCAAACGCCTCCAACCGTCTTTGGAATTCCTGCCTCATCTTATGCATCTGCAGGCGAAAAGGGGCGAGTAAGACCGAAGTCGAAAGGTCAAAATGAATGAATCCAATAGGGCCATACCTGATCCTCCCGCCGGGCTAACTCGCCCTCTAGCACGTGAACCCTATTGAGAGCCCTAGACCTAGCCGACTGGCTCTGCGAAGGTTCTCTTTTAGCTCATCCACCCGGGTCTGGGTATCTCCAACTTCCTGACGGGCAAAGTCGACCTCATCTGACAGTCGGGCAGCACGTTCATCCGACCACTTTAGCCGATCCTGTGTATCGGCAAGCTCCTTACTTAGGCGAGTGAGGTGGTCCTGCTGCCGCCGGCATTTGCGCTCTTCCTCCTCGAGTTGTTTACTCCAACCGGCCTTATCTTCAGCGTGGCTAGCCTTCAGCTGGTCCACCTCTTATCAAATACAGCTGCATGGACTTAACCTTGCCTTCGTGCTCCACCCTAGCCTGAGCAAGCTCCAAATTAGCCTTCTCAGATTGCTCACGGAAGCCTTGAAGCTCGCCAATCTGAATGGTGAGTTGGAGGCTCTTTCCCTCTCAGCCGCAAGGATCCTGTTGGCCTCCTCAAGCTCCCGCTGGAGCTCATTGACCTGTGTGGCGAGTCGGGGGGTCTCTCCCTCTCGATCGCAAGAATTCTGCGAGTTTCCCCGAGCTCCCTTTGAAAGGTCACCAGGGCTCGAGAAAGTTTCTCGGTCGACTCCGCCCTCTCCTTGAAAAGATCGGCCTCATAGCGAGCCCGGGCCCAGGCTCCGACCGCCAGATGCAAGCGCCACTTCAATGCCCTCATGATTAGGGCGCTCTGCGGAAAAAGGGTGACATGCATAAAAAATAGCTGAGCTAACTAAGCACAGGTCTGACTTTGGTGTGATAACTCACCCGGGACGCGTAGTCTGTGGTGATCCTTGTGAGGGCAAGATCATCAATCTCGGGGAGGAGGAAAGCCTCGTTTGGCACCCCAGCACGACGGAAAGCCACCTCGACAAGGTCTTCCGGGTGACCCCCTCCAATTGAAGAGCTCTCCTCTCCTTGGAACGCGGATCGTATCAGAGCGGAGAACTTGGCGCTTACTTTCGGGTCGCGCAAATGGAAATCCGCTCCCAGGGAGCCACCCAGAACTCCCTTGACCCACGAGCTTCTTGACAGACCAGCTTCCGCCACCAGGGCCCTCGCTTGGGAAGCCTCGGACGTTTCGGCTCCAACGAGGAAACCTTCGGCCGAAGCATCCCCTTTACTCGTCAGCTCCCTCCTTCTCTCCTCCCTTCTTCTTCCTCTTCCTCTTCTTCTGCTTCCGTCTCGCCAGAAACTTCCTTGTCCGTGATAGGCCCTTCAGGAACTTCTGCTCCCTCCGGAGCCCCTGTTCCTTGGTAGGAGGCCCCTCGCCAGAGAGCCCCCCGCGAACTTCGATCATCGGTGCCGCAGGTTCGGCCATCTCCTCATCGCCCGTCGGCTCCCCCATCGATGGCCTAGGCTGGTCCCCAGCAGCCGCGGTCTCTTCCCCTATCTCAATGGAAGCGAGGCTGCCCCCACTTCCTCCTGCGACCTCGCTGGGCCATCGGCCCCCAATGAGGGGGACCGGACCGCCTCACCTGCGGGAGCCCCCAGGCCAACCGGCGTTTCCCCTTCGTCATCATCAGACAAAACGACGACGGGGGGAAGGAAACCTCAGTAGCCTCCCCCAAAACCCTGCGACTTCCCGATCTTCATGCCTGGGCAAATCCTCCTCCGCCGCCGAAAGATCAGGCGCCGCCAGAACTCCGGCAGCTTTGGCCAGCGATGACGAAAAGCGCCGGCTGTCACCATCTCCCCCGGTCCCCCTGGAGCGAGAGCCAGAAAGGTGAAGCCTCTTCTCGGACCGAGGCTTACTGCTGGAACTAGACCTCCTACGGTGCTTTCCCAGCTCCTCCCTCATCTGGTCGGCGAGCGCCGACTTTTCGGCTGTAGGAGCAGTGCAACTTGCCCATTAGTTCACGTAGGAATCAGAGACGAAGCCACACTAAACTATCAGCTACGGGATAATACTCACCGCGGGGATCGGCGGGACTTAACCCGGCCACGAAAAGAGCATCCTCCGATAAGAGAACGCTGGCTGGGAGCGCTTGACTGCTGCGCAGCACAACCAAATCCCTCTTCTCCGAATCGGTCAATTTCGGGTGTGCTTTCGGATCCTTCACGTATTGCCTCCAGACTCGAGGGAAATTCAAACCAATGTTCCCCCTGACTATGAGGAACCGCGACTTCCACTCCTTTATCGACGAAGGGTTATCCGATATCATCTTGAAAGACCTCTGGGGACCGATATAAGGTCATTCTGAGGCCCTCCTGGAGACCAGATTAAAACACACCCTGAACAATGAAAGGGTCGCTGTCACCCCAAGGTGCTTGCACAACGAAATGAACCCGATGAGGTTGCGCCAACTGTTGGGGGCCACCATGGTGAAACATATGTTGCAGAACCTCATCACCTCCCGCACCAACAGATGGAGGGGGAGCCGGAGGCCTGCCCTCAAGCTTTCCTCGTAGCAGAACGTTCCATCCTCTAAACTAGACGTCACTCTATCCTCCGCCGTCGGAGCCGACAAGATGACGTCCAGGGGATCTTGTACAAGCAATGTATCCGCTCCAGATCAGCCAGGGTCACCTCCGAAACCTGGTCGCTTGGGCTCACCATGTTCTCGAGCGCAAGAGAAAACGAGCAGAATCGCAGCAGGAGCAAGAAGACAAAGTTCTTCGGAGGAGAACGAAAGGGGCTCTATGAATAAAGATAGCGCCGCCACAACTCCTTTTGGCCAATCGAAACCGCCTCAGGGTGAGGATGGGGCGCCCTAACCTAGGCGTCCGGAACTGTCCCTACGGGTGCCGTGAAAGTCAGGATTTCCCTCGTGGCATCTCCCCAGCCGTTACCTTCGCTCCTAAGGAACGCCGGATCCGCCTCGGAAAGGCAAGATGGCCCCATAGCATTAATTAAGGACATCATTGCGTAGGCAATCAAATAAGCATCCCCAAATGCAGGTCGCGCCACCTAGGCCTATACTCCCTACGCCCGAACCTACGCTTTGAACTAGGGAGTGGGGGGCACGTGTTGGGGGGTAAAATCATCATCGCATTAATAGTCATGCGAGGAGGCTAAAACCGACTCCATCCCTTCGCTCGCCATGATGCCCCCAAGCTTCCCATAGCTTGTCTTCTCCGGGCTTCCGTAGCTCGGCTCCCCCGAGCTTCCCATAGCTCGTCTTTCCCGAGCTTCCGTAGCTCAGCTTCCCCGAGCTTCCCATAGCTCATCTTCTCTGGGCTTCCTTGGCTCGGCTCCCCCGAGCTTCCCATAGCTCGTCTTCCCTGAGCTTCCATAGCTCAGCTCCCCCGAGCTTCCCATAGCTCGTCTTCTCCAAGCTTCCGTAGCTCGGCTCCCCTGAGCTTCCCATAGCTCGACCTCCCCTAGCTTCCATAGCTCGACTTCCCTGAGCTGCCGTAGCTCGGCCTCTTCGAGCTTCCATAGCTCGGCTCCCTCGAGCTTCCCGTAGCTCATCTTCCCTGAGCTTCCGTAGCTCGGCCTCCCCGAGCTTCCGTAGCTCGGCATCCCCGAGCTTCCATAGCTCGGCTTCCTCGAGCTTCCATAGCTTGGCCTCCTCGAGCTTCCATAGCTCGGCTCCCCGAGCTTCCATAGCTCGATTTCCCCGAGCTGCCGTAGCTCGGCCTCTTCGAGCTTCCATAGCTCGGCTACCTCGAGCTTCCCGTAGCTCATCTTCCCCGAGCTTCCGTAGCTCGGCCTCCCCGGGCTTCCATAGCTCGGCTTCCCTGAGCTTCCCATAGCTCATCTTCCCCGAGCTTCCGTAGCTCGGCCTCCCCGGGCTTCCATAGCTCGGCTTCCCTGAGCTTCCCGTAGCTCATCTTCCCCGAGCTTCGTAGCTCGGCCTCCCCGAGCTTCCATAGCTCGGCTTCCCCGAGCTTCTGTAGCTCGGCCTCCTCGAGCTTCCATAGCTCGGCCTCCCCAAGCTTCCGTAGCTCGACCTCCTCGAGCTGCCGTAGCTCGACTTCCCCGAGCTGCCGTAGCTCGGCCTCTTCGAGCTTCCAAAGCTCGGCTCCCTCGAGCTTCCCGTAGCTCATCTTCTCCGAGCTTCTGTAGCTCGGCCTCCCCAGGCTTCCATAGCCCGGCTTCCCCGAGCTTCCCGTAGCTCATCTTCCCCGAGCTTCCGCAGCTCGGCCTCCCCGAGCTTCCATAGCTCGGCTCCCCCGAGTTTCCTATGGCTCAGCTTCCCCGAGCTTCCGTAGCTCGGTTTCCCCGAGCCTCCCATGGCTCGCTTTTTCCGAGCCACCTGTAGCTCGGCTTCACTGAGCGAACCACGGTCCAATACTCACCTCCGCGAAACCTGGTGCGGGAGAGCCTAGGCCTATCGTAACAGTGTCCCAGGCAAGGAATCATGTCGAGGTGTGGTTTAGAACCTATCACGGCTACCTGGGGCCCATGCACCTATCAGATCTCAAGCCATCAAGGAGCTCTCCTAGCCACCGATCCCCTAACGAACAAGATACGGATCCCAACGGCCCCATAACAGCCTGATTCGATACATCTCCATATCCTAACAACCTTCGAACCTTCCAGAAGGTGCTCAAGATTCAGGTGACAGCCTATAAATACGACACTCCCAGATTCTCTCAGGTACATGCGCTCACTCTCACTCTCTCACTCTCCCCAGCTGCTCGTCGGTGCTCCCCCCTAGAGCTCCCGATCGGCCGCCCCTGGAGAGACTCCCCAGAGAGATCGACCTCCCTATTTTCTGATTGATCGCCGATTTCCCCCATTAACTTGAGCATCGGAGGGTCTTCCGCGGAGGGCCACCCCCAGCGCCTCTCGCACGAGGACTTATATGCAGGTCCACCTTAGGAGATCGACTGCGCTCGAGTCGGAGGATGGATCCCGACGGCAACAGAATCCAATGATAAATATCTATTAAATTATATCTAAAGATGCGTTTTGTATGCACACAATTGAAGAAAACTTTTGAAATTGTTTTGATATAGGTTTTTTTTCTTTTTTATTACAAGGAGAATAAATTTTCCCATTATCTCCCATTAGTTTAGAGAGGGATTGCAAATAGATTAATAGGGTCCAAGGTAAAATTTTTTGCATTAATCTTATTCTAAATATGATCGATAGTTACATCTGCTTGGCATGGCACGGTACTGTAGCCGTGCCGGGCTCGAAAAATCTGGCTTACCGGCCTAGCACGGCACGGCCCGCCAGGGAGAGAGAGGAGGAGAGGGCCAAGGCGGCCCTTCTCCTGGGCAGGAGCCGAATTGGCTCCCGCATTGGTCCAGGCCTGGCGGCGTGCTTGCTGCCTCGCTGGGCCTAGGAGGCGGCCGGCGATCCCCATCGGTGCCGGACGAGCGTTCGGTGGGGGTCTAGGCATGGGAGAGAGGAAAGGGCCAAGGCGGCCCTTCTCCTAGGTGGGGGTCGGTTTGGCTCCCGCATTGGTCTAGGCTCGGTGGCATGCCTACCGCCTCGTCGAGCCTAGGAGGTGGCTGACGACCCCCACCGTCACTGGGCGAGCATCCGGTGACGGTTCGACTGGCCGGGGCGACCCCCACCGTCACCGGGCGAGCATCCGGTGACGGTTCGACCGACCGGTGGTGACCGATTGTGCCATCGGCACAGAAATGTCATCGCGGGAGAATGAAAGAGAAAGAGAGAAAAAGAGAGACGAAGAGGAAGGACGTGACGGCGCCGGCTCTAGGCCGATCACCGACAGCCTAGCAACTCTAGGGAGAGGCCGGCGGTTACACTGGCTGCAGGCACGAGTGCCTCTGGTTCACCCAAACCAGGGGAACGGGAAAGAAAAAAAAATAAAGGATTGGGATTGGGGAACATCTGGCCTGGCACGACACATCTGGAGGTGCGGGCCGATGGGCCTGGGCCATGCCAGGCACGCCCAGTGCCCACCTCTATATGAGATATTTTCTCTTTTCCAGATACTTGATTCTAACTCGTAAATTACATTTCTAATTGGATTCTGCTATCCCTTTGCCCCTTTAAAGCTTCTCCAGAGAGTTCATTACTTCATTTATATAATGAAGATTAAACGGCTCAAGCACCCTTTTCTCTGGGAAAACAAAAAAAAACTTCCTACCGTTCTAGCTAGGGTAAGATATCTTTTGCACAATACGTGCATCAAAGGGATATCTTTTATGTAATTAATTATAAAAAAATATGAGATATTAAAACTAGATATTACAAATCAAATAAAATATTTATTTCAAATTGGATTGTAATTGTTGGGGGGTAGAATCGTCATTGCATTGATAGTCGTGCGAGGAGGCTAAGACCGACCCCATCTCTTCGCCCGCCATGATGCCCCCGAGCTTCCCATAACTCGTCTTCTCTTGGCTTCCATAGCTCGGCTCCCCCGAGCTTCCTATAGCTCGTCTTCCCCGAGCTTCCCATAGCTCGGTTTTCCCCGAGCTTCCGTAGCTCGGCTCCCCCGAGCTTCCCATAGCTCGTCTTCTCCGGGCTTCCGTAGCTCGGCTCCCCCGAGCTTCCCATAGCTCGTCTTCTTCGAGCTTCCGTAGCTCGGCCTCCCCGGGCTTCCATAGCCCGGCTTCACCGAGCTTCCATAGACCGGCTTCCCCGAGCTTCCGCATCTCGGCCTCCCCGAGCTTCCATAGCTCGGCTCCCCCAAGTTTCCTGTGGCTCGGCTTCCCCGAGCTTCCGTAGCTCGGTTTCCCCGAGCCTCCCATGACTCGCTTTTTCCGAGCCACCTGTAGCTCGGCTTCACTGAGCGACCCACGGTCCAATACTCACCTCCGCGGAACCTGGCGCGGGAGAGCCTAGGCCTATCGTAACAGTGTCCCATGCAAGGAATCATGTTGAGGAGTGGTCTAGAACCTATCACGGCTACCTGGGGCCCACGCACCTATCAGATCTCAAGCCATCAAGGAGCTCTCCTAGCCACCGATCCCCTAATGAACAAGATACGGATCCCAACGGCCCACAACGACCTGATTCGATCCATCTCCGTATCCTAACAACCTTCGAACCTTTCAGAAGGCGCTCAAGATCCAGGTGACAGCCTATAAATACGACGCTCCCAGATTCTCTCAAATATGCGCTCACTCTCACTCTCTCACTCTTCCCAGCTGCTCGTTGGTGCTCCCCCCTAGAGCTTCCGATCGGCCGCCCCTGGAGAGACTCCCCAGAGAGATCCACCTCTCCATTTTCTGATTGATCGCCGATTTCTCCCACTGACTTGAGCATCGGAGGGTCTTCTGCGGAGTGCCACCCCCAGCGCCTCTCGCGCGAGGACTTCTGTGCAGGTCCGTCCCAGGAGATCGACTGCGCCCGAGTCGGAGGACGGATCCCGGCAGCAACAGTAATTAGTCTAGCCTAGACCGGATTTGTGAAAATCAACTCTAAATTCTAGTATTTTTATATGATCACATTGGGTGGGTTTAGATAGAGTAAATTTTATAAGACTCAAATCTATGCACGAAATATTAGATGGGCAAATTTGAACCAAAACCAATCCAGGTCTACGGACCCAGCAGATCTGCAGGTCTTAACAATAGCCCTGAGTTGTCAGAGGGCTGAATCAGTTTAATATCAACATGAGTAAAATCATGTCTAACGTACAGAAGTTTGGAAATTCCAAATTCCTTGAACAGAGAAGAATATATTTCTTCTAGAAACGGGGCAAATGGAAATGCTTTGTAATCCTTTAATTAATATATTTTTTGTTCTCTATTTTTTTTCATAAAATCTTTTATAATTCTTTTGAATAGAAAGTCCAAGGGAGAAGCAACGTCAACTTGTGCCACTAAATGTGCATGACTTCCATTCTTCTTCTCATTACTATTATTTTCACAATGTCAATGATTGACCAGATGATGATTTATCATGTATTATCCCCAGAAATTAATAGGCCGCGTATCATCAGATGGTTTTTGAAAGATTCAGTCAAAAGGGACATGAGCTGCTTCCTTGGCCCTGCTATTCAAGTCCTGACTTGTAGCTTAAGGCATAGAATTCAACCCTTTGGACAGAACTATCATCGCTTGGGAGCTTTGAAAAAGATTCCGAGGCCAACTGCAAGAAGACGTAATGAAGTCGTCGATCCATCTTTCATCTGAAAAGCTGGTGGAGAGACAAGAAAGGGCTCGTAGGAACTTGCAAATCTGGAGTTCCAACTATTTAAACATATATATATATATATATATATTAGTTTTTACTTCATCTCCATTTTATTTTTGTTTGACACAGTGATGTTGTAAGGAACTAAAGTTGCAATTAATGGGCGCCATTCTAATTAATATATGTTTCGCTAAATCATTTCAATCAGTCAGATATGCATTTTTCTTTAACTTCAGAGTCCAATGATGAGCACTTTATATGTATTCCAGGTGATAAGTGTTTCCAATTTTCACTTGATATTTTCTAAGGCCAAACGAATAGCTGATCCCTTATACGTTGCAACCCAAATTATGTGGCTGGATTTTAAATAGATTAAAAACGATGCGGCCGATAATTTTCTTACTTTCGAAACGGGGAACTTCCTAGTATTTGGACGAGGCTATAGACCTTTTAAAATGATTTAACCGGCAACTCCATTTGGTCACTAAATAATGGAAGCATTTTTTTTAAAAAAGAAGATAATATGGGGAGCACTATTTCCATGAAAAAAATATATATATTGGGACCACCATTGATTACAATACCTCTGAAATTAGTTATCGTTCTGTTATAGCAAAGGATCAAGTCCTGCATCAGCTGCTTATAATCTTAAGGCAGCACTTTTCTGCAACTTCTAAATAATCATCATCGCTTTTGTTTGTTTATTACTTTATTTGTTGTTTGTTTGTTTGTTTATTTATTTATGGAATCATGTTGAGAACGTCATTCCTTATAATTATTCGTATAAATGCTCCGGAGAGACATTACAGCCAATAATTAGACCTCAATTCTCTTTCCATTTGAAGAGATTTAATTTTGCAACAATGGCTATAGTGATATATATTTTTTTAATATAATTATTTGATTCAATTATACATATTTTGCATTTAAAGTACAACATGAGAGCTTTTTGTTGGAAATAAAACTTAAATCTTGGGTGAAAACTATCACCAAGAAGCCCAATAATCATTCATGTTTAATCATCAAAAATCTATAAACGATAAACGAAAGCGTACCTGAATCCATATTATTTGATCGCTCTCCAGAGCAGTACGGTTAGCCTTTCAGATCAACACGTACTCCCAGAGAACCTTTTATAATTTTCTTTAGAGTTTTCTTTCTGATGATGATGGGATTTCAGAGAAGAAGGTCATACCTGGAGACCATAACAGCTATATATAGATAATTTTATTATCTTTTGGTATTTCTATTTTAGCCCATCATAAAAAGAAATAACCCCTTAGGTCTCTACACATTAAAGGGACACACCTTATCAGATACATTAAAGCCCAAATCACTGAAACTTTAACTGATCACTTTTAATTGGGCTTAACCTTATTTAATAGTTTGCAATACATAATTATTTCACATATAAGCCCAATGTTGGATTAAAAATCCAACAATCTCCCACTGGACTATATGTGTAACCTTATAATTATGTTTTATAAAAAATAACCAAATGAGCTCAATTTTACTGTCATTACTGAAATGTATCTATAAACAATCTGGTCCATCAACCATACCAACATAGGATTAAAACAGCCTTTGTTATATCTATCATAACTCGATCCATCAATGATCACGTATGTTGATACAACTAACCGAATGACATGGATCAAGATGTGAATGTGTAACATGAAATTACATGTAATGTGATCTTAACATGCCTATTTCCAATTGGTCCTCCTTACACTTGAGTGAGATCAAAACTTTAACATAATTGTACAGAGTGTACTGAACTGAATAAAATATTTATTTCTGATAAAAAAATATTCAAACACATAAGTGTGCACAAACCAAACATAAAGTATAAAATAGAATTAATACAAACTCCCACTAAATCTAAGCATCGTCATGCTCTATAACACCCATGTGAGCAGTATGCTCATGAAAGACCTTGGGTGATACACCCTTTGCAAGGCGATTTGCAACCATGGAGTTTGTCCCTATATGCTCTATACAAATCTGACCACTCTATACTCTTTTCTTTACAACTAAGAACTTGATGTCAATATGCTTTGACTTGGTCGAGCTCCTATTGTTGTTAGAATACAACACGACTGACCTATTGTCACAAAATAACATTAGTGACCTTTCAATTCCTTTCAATATGCGTAGCCCAGTGATAAATTTTTCAGCCATATTCCATGATTGGATGCTTCATAATATGCATAATATGTTTCCTATAAGTATCTGTTTTACACTTCTCCAAGAAATAGCCCCACCACCTTGAAGGAAGAAATGACCTCCAAGGCATGCATATTTTAAAATTTGATAACAATTACCAATGCGAAAGCTTAAAGATTACATATTAATCTTTCTAACATGCATCAAGATCATATCTTTGCCTTATATTATAAGATCGTTTGATCTAAATATGCATATAAATAAATAATCAAGATCATATCTTGATCTTCAAGATAAGAAGTCATACTACTTATCTTGAAGCCTGCCTTAAGATCTAGGGATCATATCACTTACCTTAAGAACAGTAGGTAAATCCTTTGTGCTCAGCCGTTCAATCGTCCGCCTCTAGTATCGTCCACGCGAAGCCCCGAATGATCGGATTCCCGGGAGTGCTAGCTCGCGGAAAAATAACTTTGCTGATCTTGAATCCTCTTCCACTTGAATCTTCCTCCAAGATCCACCAAACTTTTGCTAACACTAGAATCATACTAGAATTTTTGTTCTAACTCTTAGAACTATATTATTTTGTTCTGACTCTTTAGAATTTCAATCCATATCATGATCTGGTGAAGAATGTTCTCTATTTATAGGCATAATTAAGCCTTTAGCCCATTGAATTCTAACACTTATGAATTTCGACGTTTGGTGAAAACCAAAGAGATGTGAATTCTAACACTTAGAATTTCGACGTTTGGTAAAAATCAAATAGAGGTGAATTCTAACACTTAGAATTCTAACGTTTGGTAGAAACCAAAATGGTACATTAATTCTACGTGAATTCTAGAAGATTAAAGGTTATACATTAAATTCTGCATGAGAATTTAATTTCTTATGAGATGAGATTTAGTTATCTCATCCATAAGATCCTCATGTGAGAAAACTCTTTTCACACATGGGTTTTGGGTTTGGATTTTGGTTTAAGCTGATTTGAATTTATTGGATTGAACCACATAGATCATGGTCCTAGCCCAAATCAAATTTGGCTAGTCCTGAATCTATTTAAATCCAAATCAAGTCTAATTTTAAATCAATATTTGAAATTGATTAGTCCTTCTAATAGACTTAAACCAAATTGAATCTTATTCACTTGTACTTAATCCAATTAAGATAATTCAATCAATCAAATTGATTAATTAAATCATACAATTCTCAATCGTTGATCAGCAAATAGATCATCCTAGGAAACTTCTATGCGTGTGACTCTCTAGGTTCGAACCTAAGCCGGTAGCATTGGAACACTTTTCTATGCTAATCGATGTGCCCATCTAGCAATAGAACTTGATGTCCGGATAGGTCGAAGAGTTGTCGAGCAAACTCCAAGAACCCTAAGAAATGTTTACCGTATAATTCATCCTTTTGACCACAAATGCTAAGGATGGATTAAGAGCCTCTCAACTCTAAACAACAAATCCATAAAGTGATTTCAATTTTAGTGATCATGAAACCTTCACATGAAGTGCCTTGGCCAAGGTCTTGCTAAGTTGAAACACAAGTATTTCTCCTTTTAACAAGATGGGTCAAATTGTATCTTGATACACAACTGACTACCATAAGTACTTGACTGCACTCAGTAACCTTTCGTAGCTAGATTAGAAATTTAGATGATCTGGCACCTAAGTACAATGAGTTGCTTGTAAATCATCAGTTGTGATCTTCAGGTCTTAAGGATACTTATACCCATATCTTTTTGGATTAACTTTTGAAAGCAGAGTGTTCGGAAATGAGTCACGTTCGTGAAATATACTCTTACAGTTTCACCTGTATGTCATACCAGTGTCTCTACACTCCTTGGTTAAGAGGACAACCTAATAAATATGATATACAATATCCTATAATTGATAGTACTATGGCCCTATCATAGTATATCATTTCGTCGGAACACTTTTGAGGACCTTCAAAGATAAATCCTCCTTTATTGTAAATGAAGATCCTAAGGGCTTCATTACTATTTGGAGTTTAAGAAGATGTTCTTGTAATGAATAAACTATCAAATAACTTTATTAATATATCAATTTATATACAATTTACATCAACACAATCATCAAATGATTGACTTTAGGATACAATTCCAACAAACTCCCACTTAGCCTAAAGCCACTCATTAGTATCTAATACCCATCTTTAACTTATAGTCATCAAACTCCTTGATGCTGAGTGCTTTAGTAAATGGGTCACCTAGGTTTCTCTTTCCATCAATCTTCTGAAGATTTATGTCATTTTACAATCTCTCGAATAAGATGAAATCGGTGCAGTATGTGCTTGGTGTGCTGATGTGCTCGTGGTTCCTTTGCTTGAGCTATGGCACCAGTACTATCACTGTACAACAGGACTGGTCCATCTATGGAAGGTGCCACTCCAAGCTCGGAGATGAACTTTCGCAGCCATACAGCTTCTTTTGCAGCATCTGATGCAGCGATGTACTCTGCCTCGCACACCGAATCTACCACTGTATGTTGCTTAGGAACTTTTCAGCAAATAGCTCCATCATTCAGGATAAACATGAAACCTGATATACTTTTGCTATCATCATGATCTGATTGGAAACTGGAATCAGTATATCCCACAAGTTTCAAATCAGACTCTCCATAGACTAACCACTGGTCCTTAGTATTTCGTAAATACTTAAGATTGTCTTAACAACTTGCCAGTGTTTTTCTTCTGAATCAGATTGGTATCTACACTACTCCTAGTGAGTATGCCACGTCTGGTTTTGTACATGTCATGGTGTACATAATCGATCCCACTTTAAAGCATATGGAATTTGACTCATACGTTTTTTGTTAGGAGTTGTTGGACAATCCTTCTTGGAAAGATTGCATGGCCTATCGAGAGATAGCCTTTCTTGGAATTCTCCATACTAAACCTCTTTATCATGGTATTAATGTACGTATTGGGATAAACCAAGCATCCTCTTAGATCTATCTCTATAGATCTTCATCCCTAGGATGTATGATGCTTCTCCCAGATCTTTCATAAGAATTTTGATGATAACCATATCTTTATTCCTTGTAATGCAGGGATATCATTCAAGATTAAGAGAATATCATCCATATAATACAAGAAATACAATAACAGAACTGTTAGCCCATTTATAATGCAAGGTTCTTCTTTATTTTTAATAAAGCCATAATATTTGATCACTTTATCAAATCGTGTTTCAACTCCTAGATGCTTGCTTAAGTCCATAAATGAACTTATGTAGCTTACATACTTTAGACTCATCTTCAGATATAAAACTTTCAGGCTGTATCATATACACCTATTCTTCTAAATCACCATTTAGAAAAGCAGTTTTAACATCCATCTATCAAATCTCATAATCTAAGTGTGCTGCTATAGCTAGCATAATCCGAATGGATTTCAGCATTGCACAGAAAAAAAATTTCATCATAGTCAATACCATAACATTGACGATACCCCTTGGCAACCAGACATGCTTTATAGGTCTCTACCTTTTCGTTTGCACTTCTTTTTCTCTTGAAAACCCACTTACACCTATGGGTTTTATTCCTTCGGATTGGTCAACTAATGTCCATACATTATTATCCTTCATGGAATCAAGTTCGAATTTCATGGCATCAAGCCATTTATCAGAGTCAGTCCTTTGCATAGCATCCATATAGGTGATCAGATCCTCGTTGTTCTCATCGAGTTCAATAGGATCCTCATTTTGGATCAAGAAACCTAAGTATCTGTCTGGTTGATGTGGTACTCTACCAGATCGCCTTAATGGTGCATCTAAAATGGGTTTTATGTTTGATCTAATCAACTCAGATTCTAAGGGTTCACTGGTTTGTGTTGTTCCTTCTACTTGATGAACTTTCTCAAGTTCAACATTAGAGCTATTTGTTCCTTCACTAAGAACTCCTTTTCAAGAAAAACTGCTCTATTACTAATGAACAACTTTTATTCTTCAGTATTGTAGAAGTAATATCCTTTGGTTTCTTTCAGATAGCTAATAAAAAAATATTTGTCAGATTTGGGTTCAAGTTTGTCTGATTTTGCATGTTTCACATAAGCTGGACACCCCCAGACTCTCAGATAGGTGATAACGGTTTACGTTCATATCACATCTCATATAGAGTTTTAGAAACAGACTTACTTGAAACCTTATTGAGAATATGATAAGCTGATTCTAATGCATATCCCCAAAATGATATTGGCAAGCTTGCAAAACCATCATGGACAGAACCATGTCTAACAAGGTTCGATTTCTTTTTTAACACATCGTTATGCTGTGGTATTCCTGAAGGAATCCATTGGGAGAGAATTCATTCTTTCCTAATATGTCATAAAGTCATTTTAAAGATATTTCCTTTCGATCTGATCGAAGGGTCTTAATACATGTTTGTTTTTCTACTTCTTTGTGATATAATTTGATTTCAAACAACTCAGATTTATCTCTCATAAGATAGACATAACCGAACATAAAAAGGTCATCTGTAAAAGTAATAACGTAGTAATATCCTTCTTTGGTACAAGTGCTCATTGGTCCACATACATAAGTATGTACTAGACTCAATAGCTCTTTGGCTCTTTTACCATTTTCAGTAAAAAATGACTTGGTCATTTTACTAAGAGGATAGGATTCATAGGTAGTTAATGATTCACAATCATCAACTTGAAGGATGACCTTCTGGGTTAACCTATTTAATATGTTATTGTTGATATGACCCAGCTGATGATGCTAAAGATAAACATCTATGACATCAATTTTTCTAAGGCGCTTACTTGATTTGTACATTACATTCACAGGCTGTGATAATATGTAAATGCCATTAGATAAATGCTCAGACACTACAGTGATTCCATTCATAATGATATTCAAAGTAACATCTTTTATTAAAATTTCATAATGACTTTTTGCCAGAAGGCCTATAGAAATTATGTTCAACAAGAACGTTGGACAAAAATGATAATCATTTAGTATAATAACACCTAACATATATACATAGCTCGAAGTAGATCTTTTACTATCTTGGCATCCTGCAAAGTCAGAGTCAGAATACCCAATGATCTTAAAATGATTTGAACTCTTATATGTGAGCACATAATCTTTTGTTCTTTTCAGATATCTCATAACCCTTTTGGCTGCTTTCCAATGATCCATATCTGGGTTGCTTAAATATCTTCCTAACACTCCAACAATATACACAATATTCGGACGTGTACAAACTTTAGCATACAATAGACTCCCTAGAACCGAAGCATAAGGAATCTTTTGCATCTCTTCAACTTTAAGGTTTTCTTTTGGGCACTGATTAATACTGAATTTATCTTCTTTAGCGACCGGAGTGTCACTTGGTTTGCAATTCTGCATGCCAAATCTTTTAAGTATTTTATCGATATAGTTCATTTGTGATAGTCCAAGAATACCCTGAGAACGATCTCGATGTATCTGAATTCCCAATAAAAAGAAGGCATCACCAAGATCTTTCATTTGAAAATTGCTTGATAGAAATCTCTTGGTTTTGTGCAACATGTCTATATCATTTGTGGTAAGCAAAATATCATCCACATACAAAACCAAAAAAATATATTTACTCCAACTGAACTTGTGATACACACAATCATTAATTGCATTCACCTCAAAAAGATAAATAACAACTATTAGTTGTATTAGCATCTTTGGAAGAAGGGCTGGCCATAAATACCCTTATTTATTGTTGAATAAGATCCAACTAATCTATTCTAATAAATTAAAATTCGAATTTTACCAATTAGGAGAAGCCTAGCTTAAGAGATTGAAGCATAGAAAGGGTTTTTCTTTAAAATAAATCATTTATACCTATTAAACATTTATTTGGACAATATTAAATTTTTGTTGTTGTCTCATTCCAATTGGATGAAGAATGGTATGATTATATGATACTAGTGGATGCAATTAAAGCGGTAGGAAGTTTTTCAACCTCATGTCACATTTGAAAGGATGATTTAGCTACAACTATTGCATAGTTGACTAATGATTGTAGATACATGCATCCTTTGCTATGCAATTAGAAGCTCTTATCTCTTCTTCAAGTAAATTTAATTGCCAATCTATACTAAAAGAATTAGCCCATAATTATGAAGAGATGTAGTTATGAATATTTGTTTTTTTTTTTTTTGCTCAACTATGAGATAACTAAATCTCATAGTTAACGCAAATGCTCGAAAAAAATTTAATGAGAGTGTAACACCTTCATTGTAAATAAAAAAAACCTTAAAAAAAAGGAAAAAGATTGCAGGAGAGATTAACCTTTTCTAATTTAAAATAGAAAGCAAAGAATGAACTATTTTTAAAGCAATCCAAACTCCAGTAATAAACAAATAAAATAAACCTCTATGTTGTGTGTGTGTGTGTTTTTTTTTTTTTTTTTATTTTTGGTCCTCTTATTTTTGGGTTATTGAGCTAGAACTTGGCATTGTTCTCTATGGAGCCACAAACGTCATTGCAGCAAAGTATGTACATAGAGATCTAAAAAAAACAAGAAGATAAAAAATTTTTGCCCCATAGGTTATAACAATGGAGATATAATTCTAAATTATTGCTACTGAGTAAAATTCAAAGCCTCGCGAATAACTACTGCAATTATATATATAGCTGTATTCCATGTGCAATTGTATACTATACATGCTAGTGCATTCAATCGTTTAATTTTTATTTTTTAAAAAAATAAACTTCAATCTAATGAGACTAAGAAGACAAAAACAACAAGGGGAATGCGCTTCACAATATATCCATCCCTTTCATCACTATTCTTCCTGTTAATTTCCTTTGACACTATGACCAGCCTAATGATCCGGGTTTTGAACATTAAGTCAGATGGATACGACTTTGCCTCCTTAGTCCTACGGTGCGATGGCCAACTACAAGGGATATAAATTAATTATACGTCCGTCTTTCTTGACCATTTCTCTTGACTTCACCATGCTCAAATTTCAACGATCATCATTTATAGACACGCGTCCACTGGGCCAACAAACCTATCTAGGCCGGTACTCGATCCTGACCGTTGATTCCAGCTATCCACAAAATGGCTCTCCGCCGATTCAAACGTTTGACAACGCTGCTTTCTCACCACGTTTGCATCTATAAATATTAAATGCCTCTTCGCTCGTCTCTTCATCACCACCAACCTTAGCCTTGTAACAATTTCATTCATTCACTTCTCTTACAATCCCTTCTTCTAGTGGTAATTAAGATGGCATCCCAGGCCATTGAGACCCACCGCGGGGGCGCCGAGGTCCACCGCGGTGACGACCTATGCAAGAAGAAGTCCGTCCAACTTCTCGAAGAGCTCAACCTCCCGAAGGGCCTGCTGCCCCTCGATGACATCAAGGAGTTTGGGTATAACCGTGCGGCTGGGTTCATGTGGATGGTCCAGAAGAAGTAGAAGGAGCATGTTAGAAATTGTGGTCTAAAAGATAATTTTTCTATGATGATTGACATCAGATGATATATAATAAATGATTTGATATTTGCATCCTATATACTTGTTGTATGTAATTCTCCTGAAAGGTCTACGAATATTAGAAATAATGATTTTGAGTGCTCGAGATGCTTCACACATTAGTACAAAAGATACGAGATCATTTTATTACATTCGAAATACAATTGTCATAATTTTAAGAAAGTTAGGCATTTTATTATGAGAAATTAAAGTATACGTAATTTTCAATTGGAAAAATAGTTTGTCTTGACTATTTGAGAGGAATTCTCGAATTAGTATACTAGTACGCATATTGCGTATTGACGGACTTACATGAGAATAAATTTTAGAAATGTACTATCATGAAATTTAACTCATAGCTATGAGAGTACGATTGTTCTTAAGCTTGAGCAAGTCACTAAACTCAGACTTATAGCGTATATGCTTTGATTCACTAAATGAGCAAAATCCATAAATGATTGATACTCGGTGGGTTGGGCATATGCCACTAGGGTCTAAGAACATACTCGCAATATAGTCATTCATGTACTTTCCATGAGAAAGTAATAACACTCCCTTGAGATGTTCAAATTAATCTATCTTAAAACTATGTATAGTGATCTTTATAGATCGAGTGTATACATAATTAATCGATGGGTTATGAATTAGAAAAAAAGAGTAGTCTGAAAATCCCTTGAGAAAGGATGGTGGCAGTCATAAGAATTTTGCAACTATAATATCATTGTAGCTGAGTCCTCTTCCGCTACTGGTTTTGACCTATGAAATCTTCGTAATGCCTCCATAATCCCATACCATGCAGCTGTCAACTCCGCCATTAATGCTGAAATAATTGATAAAGGGATAGTCATCGCAACTAGCATCTTACCCACATGATCCTTGACTACTATCCTAACACTATAGCAGAGCCAATGCCAATAGAATTATCAAAATTTATTTTCAGAAAACATAACTGAGGGGGTACCCATTTGATAAAGATTAGAAAAATCCTACAAACATGTGGGGAAGCACCCTTGAGAAAATCGTAGGGAAAATCGTAGGTCTATAGCCTTTCCCTACGACTTTTATGAAAATTATAGGGAAAGGTACTCCTTACGGTTTTTGTGAAAATCGTAGGGAAAGGCTATAGACCCCTTTCCTGAAAATGCTATACTTTCCCTACGAGTTTTACAAAAATCGTAGGGAATACCTTTCCCTATGATTTTCATAAAAGTCATAAGCCTTTCTTATAATAATTTTTTTATTCTAAACTTTTTCCTACGATTTTCATAAAACCCGTAGGGAAAGGTTGTAGACCTTTACCTACGATCTTCATGAAAATTGTAGGGAAACACTTTCCCTACGATCTATGTGAAAATCGTAGGAAAAGGCCATAGACCTTTACCGAAAATGCTACCTTTCCCTACGAGTTTCACAAAAATCATAGGGAAAACCTTTCCCTACGATTTTCATAAAAGTTGTAGAGAAAGGCTCTAGATCCTTTCTTATGATAATTTTTTTTATTCTAAACTTTTTCCTATGATTTTCACAAAACTCGTAGGGAAAGGTTGTACACAAAGATTTCCTTTGCCTACGACATTTATAAAAATCATAGGCGAAGGTGTGGAGGAAAAGCTTTCTAAACCTTACCCCCTCGACCCCTTGGAAAAAGTCCTTATGTACCGGACTTCGATGCACAAAGCGTGCATAGGGCGCGCATCCATATGAGTGCGCATGCGGAGGGCGCCACAGCCCAATGGGCCATGGCACGCCATAACCCAATGGGCCATGGCACGCCATAACCCAATGGGCCATGGCATGCACACTTGCACAAGCGCGCGGCCATTTTTGCTTTGTGCATCGGAGTTCGGTGCACAGACTTTTCCTACCCTCTGAAGGTCATTTTTGATTTTTCATAGTTTCCCTTATTCTGTCTCTCTTCGTCCGTGAGCTCCCAATTCAGAGCTTACCCGATCCTTTCCCAGAGAAGGACTTAGGCCAGGGCCTCGCCAAAGCCACAACGTCTGAAAGCCCCCAATTGGTCTCTCAAGATCCTTCCTCTCTTCCCCCTCCTTCCTTGGTAGGTCCAAAAAATCAGCAGAGAGAGATAGCAGAAATGGTAGGTCCAACAAATTGGAAAAAAAAAATCAATCCTTTACGATCACAAAAGAACTCACAAAGAAATCAATAGTCTATCAGAAGATGGATGTATTGCCCTTTTTTTCATAAGCTAAATTAAAACCCTAAGCATACATCTATAAAATGAAAAGGAACAGACCATAAATTAAGACAACCAAATCAAATGAGGGAGCATAGAATTTCATCAGTTTTCAAGGCTAACTTATCAAAAAAATCTCCTAATCCATAATGGACAAAAAAATAGAAATCATGGTGATGTTGTTTTAGGGTTTAAAAAAATATATATATATATATATATATATATATATATATATATATATATATATATATATATATATATATATATATATATATATATATATATATATATATATATAACTCACAGCTCAATGATGGATCCTTTTGAGTATAAAAAAATGCACGCAATGCGATAAAGATTGAGCATTTTTTCAAGATTTGAGCTTAAATACACTTCTTGGCAACAGAAGGATGGATTGTTCCATATGAAACAGAAGCTATCCCTGCATGGCCTACATATAATATCTCAGTTCAGATATCTTGATGAAGGGATGGAGAAAACCAAATCCAGTAAAAAAAAAGCATTTAAAAATAAGAAATTCAACCGAATTCCTCTATTTTTAAATATTTTTGTTTGAAATACTTTTAAATTTAAAAAACTCAATTGAGTTGAAGGATAAACTTATAATGAGAATTCATACTAAAAGTTATGGTTTGAGAAGCTAAAATTTATTTTATAGGACTCATTTATAAAAACTAAAATTAAATTAAAATACCACTTACTAACACGTATAGGACTTCTTCTATAGATTACATTTTTGTTTTCAAACTCCAAATTCAAAACCCTACTTATCCTATAAAAATATTTTGGGCATGCACTCTCTTAGTTTGAGACGGTTGCCATTACTATAAAAATAAAAATATAATTTTTATTTTTATTTTTAAAATTTATAATAAAAAATTATCATTGATCAGTATCATTATTTTTATTTTTTATAATTTTGATAATAAAAATAGATTTGATAACTATTGTTATTTTATATTTTTATTTTTTTATATAATAAAAAATGCTTTTAAGAAGGTTTGGAAGCAAAAGCATCGGGCAACAAAAATTTAATTGGCAAAATTATTTATTGATAAAGAAAAGATTTTTTCTACGATTTCTAAAAATTATAGAAAAAAAGTTATTTTTTAATTTTTTTAAGGCAAAAGTGTTGGGCAAATTTTTTTTCATGTTAGCCTTTCCCTACGATTGTTTAGAAATCATAGGGAAAGATCGTTGAAAAATATTTTTCGAAGGCAAAGCTGTTCGGTAAAATAAAAGGGAACGGGGAAAGGGGACTTTTATTCCATCGCTCTGGCCGAACACTTCTCTCCGCTATCTCCTTCGTTTCAGCCCTAGCTCCAGCCCTAGCTCCAATGAATACGCCTGTCCCCTATCTCGAAGCCTTTTCCCTAACTCCTCCTTCTCTGCCCAAACCGAGTTCCAACCTAACTGCCAAGGAAAGCCTCACATCATTGCCGGGTGCCGAGTTCCGCCTCTGCCCTATCTCTCGAGGAAAGCCTCGCATCGTCGTCGGTCGCCAGGTTCCGAGTTTTGCCTCTGTCTTAACTCCCGATTTCCACCCTAACTCTGGAGGAAAGCATCGCATCATCGTCGGGTGTCGAGTTCCTTCTCTGCCCTAACTCCCAAGGAAAGCCTCGCATCGTCGCCGTGTATAAATTCCTTTTTCTCTCTTGTTAATTTTAGTATGCAAACTGATACGGCTGACCGTCTCCCGGGGTGGTGTTATCTTTTGCATGATTTTTGGAGATAATGATGTGACAGCAAAACCCAGAAAAGGAACTTTGGCTCCGGCCTTTGGCGACGGCCTTTGGCTCCGGCCTTCAGCGATGGCCATCGGCTCTGGCCTTTGGCTCCGGCCTTTGGCTCCGACCTCCAGCAACAGCCATCGGCCCCGGCCATCCCTGGCCGACCCCTCTCGGCCCCGGCATCTTCGAGCCCGCCGAGTTGGCCCCAGCCATCCCTGGCCGGCCCCTTTTGGCCCCGGCATCTCCGAGCCCGCCGAGTTGGCCCCAATCATCCCTGGCCGGCCCCTCTCAGCCTCGGCATCTCCGAGCCTGCCGAGTCGGCCCAGGCCATTCCTGGACGGCCCCTCTCGGCCCCAGCATCTCCGAGCTCACCGAGTCAGCCCAGCCATCCCTGGCCAGCCCCTCTCGGCCCCGGCATCTCCGAGCCCGTCGAGTCGGCCCAGGCCATTCCTGGCCAGCCCATCTCGGCCCTGGCTTCTCTGAGCCCGCCGAGTCGGCCCCAGCCATCCCTGGCCGGCCCCTTTCGGCCCCGGCATATCCGAGCCCGCCGAGTTGGCCCCAATCATACCTGGCCGGCCCCTCTCGGCCCCGGCATCTCCGAGCCCGCAGAGTCGGCCCAGGCCATTCCTGGCTGGCCCCTCTCGGCCCCGGCATCTCCGAGCCCGCCGAGTCGGCCCAGGCCATTCCGGGCCGGCCCCTCTCGGCCCCGACATCTCCGAGCCCACCGAGTTAGCCCCGGCCATTCCTGGCCGGCCCTTCTCGGCCCCGGCATCTCCGAGCCCGCCGAGTCAGCTCCGACCATTCCTGGTCGGCCCCAGCATCTCTGAGCCCGCCAAGTCAGCCCCAGCCATCCCTGGCTGGCCCCTCTTGGCCCCGGCATCTCCGAGCCCGCCGAGTCAGCCCCGGCCATTCCTGGCCGGCCCCTCTCGGCCCCGGCATCTCTGAGCCCGCCGAGTCGGCCTCGGCCATCCTTGGCCAGCCCCGGCCCAGCACTTCTTGGCCGAGGAAGTCGGCCCCGGCATCTCCGAGCCCGCCGAGTCGGCCTCGGCCATCCTTGGCCAGCCCCGGCCCAGCACTTCTTGGCCGAGGAAGTCGGCCCCGGCCGCCCCTGGTCAACCAGGCTCAGCCTCGGGAGGGTCGAGACGTCCCAGTTCTCTCCAAATCAGCCCCAGCATGGCTCCAGCAGTCCAAGGAACCACCTCTCTGACCCGCGCTGGCTGACAACGCCATATCCAACTACCCACAGGCCACGTTGCTGATGGGACTGAACCTAACTACCCAACAGCCCCACTGGCTGATGGGACTTAGCCCACCAACCGCCGCTTTCTCCCTTTTCGATGAGACATGACCCACCAACCAGCACAAATTCATGCAACTCCCAAGAACTCCGCAGACATTCCCTCCTCACGAAATCCTACGTGATCATGCCAGGGTCAACCCCTATAAAAAGGTGAATCCACCCAGTAAATAGGTATGCTCAATAATCCCTAGAGAATCACTATCTTGAGATCCAGAGAGAAACCCCTTCTTCTCTGGAGCACCTTTTCACCTAAAAAGAGCTCATCTGAGCTCATCTTCGGCTGTGACCTCAATTGCTAACTTGAGCGTCGAAGGGTCCCATCGGAGAATCCTCTTCGCTCCTAGGACTTCCTTGCAGGTAACCGGGTGAAGCGGAGCCTGGAGAATCCATCCATTCCTGACGCACAGGATCAGTGATTGGGCATCATCAGATTGGCGCGCCAGGAAGGGGGGTAAGAGAAAGTAGCGAACGTTCTCCCTACGCTACATCTTGGTAGGAGAGACTTTCTCCCCCTCTTCTCTTCTAGAAGCCATGGTGGTGACGCGAGCTCAGGATGCCTCCGTCAGCTGTCCAGCGGGGCTCCCCCCACCAACTAGGTAGCAGGAGGCCAATCCCCCTGCTACCAACCCTTTAGTTACCTACACTCCACCAAAGGTCATTGATCAAACAGCGGAGCGACTGGCGACTCTTTCCTAGCAAGTCCAAAATCTCACCGCCATGGTCCACGGGCTCCAGCAACAATAGTCCGTGGCCACCCAACATCAGACTGCTCCCCCCGCCAGTCAACAGTCGGTGAGGGGACGTTCTCCTCGGCGGGAGGCCGGTCGGCGAGAGATCGGCCGACGTCAGGTTTTCCCTAGGAAGCCTCGACGCGAGCCCTCTAAGCGGCCACGGTCCCCTGACCATGGCTCCAACAAATTTCCTCCCGAGGCACATCATCACGAGGAACCCAGGCGAAAGTTCCGACTTCCGTCTCCATCTCCTTCTGCCTCTTCTTCTTCTTCTTCCTTCGAGCCATCTCGGAGGGCCCCAATGATCAGCCGCCAGGCGGAGGAACGCCTGGAGGAGTACAACAGGTGCCTCGACGAGCTCGCCAAGAAGATCAACCATCAGCCATAGGAAGAGTTCGACACTCATCCTCCTTACACCTGTCGGATATTGAAGGAACCAGTCCCCTCCAGGTTTCGCTTTCCTCAGATAGACCCGTACGATGGTACGATGGATCCTCTCGATCATCTCGAGAGTTACAAAGCAATGATGCAAGTCTAGGGTGCCTCGGATGCCCTTCTCTGCAAGGCCTTCCCCGCTACCCTGCGGAAGGCTGCCCGTGCATGGCACTCACGCTTGCCCCCTCACAGCATCGACTCCTTTCGGGAGCTGGAGAAAGCCTTTCTGGCACACTTCGACGCTTGCCGGCGAATCCCAAGGGTAGCCAACAGTCTTTTCTCCATCCGTCAGAAGGAGGGAGAGTCACTGCGGGACTTCGTGTCCCGGTTCAAAGCCGCCGCTCTCGAGGTATACCATCTTGACGACGCGGTGGCAACATTGGCATTGAAGTGGGGACTCCTTCCGTCCCACTTCACCTTCTCTCTAGATAAGAAGCCCCCAAGCTCCTATTCCGATCTCCTCCTCCGAGCTCAAAAATACATCCGCACGGATGAAGCCGACTTCACCCACCGGGAATGCTCAAGAATCTCCAGCCACAAGCCTGCTCGCCCCGAGCCCAACGGGCCCCCTCGACACCGGCGAGCTGACCCACCTCGTCGATCTGACAACAGGCATCAGAGCTCCATCCCCGACGAGAGTAAGCTCAGACCCCTCCTAGCCCCTCGGTCCCACATCCTGATGGAGATCGAGGGTGAGCCTTATCTTCAACGACCTCCTCCCATGAAGAAAGGTCCTCCTTGCGATAAGAGCCGCTACTGCCGATTCCACCGAGACTACGGCCACGATACCGATAGCTGCTACAACTTGAAGAGGGTCATCGAGGAGCTCATTCAATGGGGCTACCTCGGCAAATATGTCCAAAAGATGATGCAGCCGCTGCCGGCCCTCATAGGGCCCCTGCCTGTCCAAGCCCCGGTCGACAATGCCCCCACTGAGCGGACGGTCGGAATGGTGTCCTGGGGATCAGCCTCTGCACCTAAATGGCCGAGAGGGGAGGAGCGCCGAACAATGTAATCCTTGGGGGGAGACCTAATGTAGTGGAGAATGTAAACAATGAAGGCGTAGTCGTCTCTATGATGATCGCCAGGCACCCTGTAAAAAGGATATTAGTTGATAGTGGCAGCTCAGCTGACATCCTTACTTATGATGCTTTTGTTCGGATGGGATTATCTTTGGACTCTCTCCAGCCCGTGGTGGCCCTGTTAGTCGGATTTACTGGGGACTCCGTAAGAGTTGAGGGCGAAATACCTTTGCCCGTGACGGCCGGGATGCCACCATGCCAAAGCACTATGATCATGAAATTCTTGATCGTGAGGGTCCCCCTGGCGTACAATGCCATTCTCGAGCGCCCAGGTCTAAACCTTTTGGACGCGGTCATTTCCACCCGGCGTCTACTAGTGCAGTTCCCCACTAGCGAAGGAGTTGGGGAAATACGCGGCGAGACCAGCCCGGTCTTGCCCTGTTATCATGCGACGTCAAGTCCCCTGGAAGCTGAACCAACCTTTGAAGCGTCTGACCCTAGAGGCTCTAACAAAGGAGGAGAGCCAGCTGAACATCTTTTGACCTTCCCCCTTGGAGATGACCCGGTGAGGACCGTCCGTGTCGGTGGACTCCTCCCTCCAGAGGATCGAGAACATCTCTTAGCCTTTTTGTGGGCCAATTCAGACGTCTTCGCCTGGTCGGCATCTGATATGCCAGGCATCCCTCCGGAAGTGATCACCCACAGACTCAACATCGATCTGCGACACCATCCGATCTGCCAAAAAAGAGAAGCTTTGCCCCTGACTGACAAAGGGCCATTGACGAAGAAGTTAACAAGCTACTCAGTGCCAGCCACATCCGGTAGGTGCACTACCCCAGTTGGTTGGCCAATGTGGTCATGGTGCGTAAGGTGAATGGGAGCTGGAGGATTTGCATAGACTTCACCGACCTCAACAAGGCGTGCCCAAAGGACAGCTTTCCCCTGCCAAGAATTGATCAATTGGTGGATTCCACCTCCAGGCATGAACTCCTCAGCTTCATGGACGCCTTCTTAGGATATAATCAGATAAGGATGGACCCTAGCGACGAGGAGCATACCTCCTTTGTGATAGAGAAGGGTGTTTATTGCTACAAAGTAATGCCTTTTGGTCTTAAGAACGCGGGGGCAACTTACCAGAGGTTGATGAACAGAGTGTTCCAGGACCAGCTGGGCTGGAACATGGAAGTCTATGTAGACGACATGCTAACTAAGAGCACCCGCGCTTCTGATCACATCTCCGATTTAGAGGAGACTTTCAACAACCTTCGCCATTTCCAAGTCAAGTTGAACCCCAAGAAATGTGCTTTCGGGGTCATAGCGGGCAAATTCCTGGGCTTCATGGTGACCCAGCGAAGGATCGAGGCAAACCCAGAGAAAATCAGCTCCATACTCGACATGAGGCCACCATCCAGTAAGAAAGAAGGGCAGCAATTGATGGGAAGGATAGCGGCTCTAAGTCGTTTCCTCTCCAAATCGGCTGAGAGATGCATGCCTTTCTTCAAAGCCCTACGGAGAGTAAATAGCTTCGAGTGGACAGATGACTGCCAGAAAGCCTTCGACGGGTTGAAGGCATTCATGTCTTCTCCGCCACTTCTGTCCAAGCCAAGAGATGGAGAGAGTCTCTTCCTCTACTTAGCCGCCTCGTCGGAGGGCGTTAGCTCGGTCCTGGTGCACCTCGACGCTGATGGAATACAGAGACCCATCTATTATGTGAGTAAGGTCCTTCATGATGCGGAGGTCAAATATTCCAAGACGGAGAAAGTTATTTTTGCCCTGATAGTCTCCGCCCGATGCCTTTGCCCGTACTTTCAAGCCCATCCTATTGTGGTGCTCACGGATCAACCCCTTCGAGCCATCCTGGCTCGCCCGGACACTTCAGGCCGTCTGGCCAAGTGGGCCATCAAGCTGGGGGAATTCGACCTTTCTTTTTAAGCTCGACCGGCGTTGAAGTCTCAAGTCTTGGCCAATTTCCTGGTTGAGTGTACTTGGGCGGAGGAGGATCCCAAAAGGGCTCCTATGGAGCAGTGCGAACCTGAGCCAAATGATGATGGAGAATCCTAGTTCCTTCATGTGGATGGCACATCAAATTCATAAGGAAGCGACGCCGGCCTTATTCTTGCCGGGCCGGGTGGAGAAAGGACGGAATGCGCCCTGCGTTTCCTATTCGCCGCCACCAACAACCAAGCCGAGTACGAGGCTCTGCTGGCTGGGTTAAGGCTGGCCCGAGAATTGGGAGTAAAGTGTCTCAGAGCTTTCACAGACTTGCAACTCGTCTCTAGACAAATCAATGGGGAGTACGAGGCGCGTGACCCCATTATGGCACAATATTTGGACAAGGTTCAGCTCCTAACCTCCTCACTGCCTTACTTCAGTATCAGTTACATTCCCTGGAGCGAAAATGCCAAGGCCGACACCCTTTCTCGTCTGGCTACCTCCACCGATGGCTTGATGAGGGATGCCTATATTGAATATTTGGAGAGACCCAGCATAGAGGACAGTGAAGAAGTCCTCCCACTCACCCAAGAGCCTACATGGATGGACGCCTACGTCCGTTATCTTACTGACGACACTCTTCCTGATGATCGTGACGAAGCTAGGCTGCTCAAATGGAGAGCCACCAAATTCACCCTCCTGGACGGGCGTCTATATAGAAGGTCATTCTCCTACCCCCTGCTCAAGTGCATAGGGCCCACCGATGCCGACTACATCCTCAGAGAGATTCACGAAGGCATCTGTGGAAATCATCTGGGGGGCAGATCTTTGGCTCAAAAAGCACTTCGTCAAGGATACTTCTGGCTCACGATGAGGGATGACGCCGTCCGATTGGTTCAGAAGTGCGATGGTTGTCAGCGCCACGCACACATCCAACATCAACCGTCTGCCCCAATGAGTCCGCTCTCGGCCCCATGGCCTTTCGCCCAGTGGGGAATGGACATTCTTAGGCCATTCCCCCCAGCTTCAGGGCAGCGGAGATTTTTGCTAGTCGCCATCGATTACTTCACCAAGTGGGTTGAGGTCGAAGCACTGGCCAAGATCACCGAAAGCAAAGTCAAAGCCTTCTTCTGGAAGTCGATCATATGTCGTTTTGGCCTGCCCCACACCCTCGTCACGGATAATGGCTGCCAATTCAACAATGAAGCATTCAAGGTCTTTTATGGCGAGCTAGGCATTCATCACCTGTTCACTTCTGTCGGCCATCCTCAAACCAACTGGGAGGCAGAGGTTATGAACCACACCATCCTTAGAGGACTCAGAACCCGGCTAGACGAGTCCAAAGGTCGGTGGGTGGAGGAGCTCCCCAGTGTGATCTGGGCCTACCACACGACCCCTAGAGCTCCAACGGGCGAAACTCCTTTCAGTCTTGCCTTCGAATCTGAAGTTGTCATCCCCGTTGAGATCGGTCTGCCCAGCCCACGGGTGGAGTCCTTCAATGAGGAAAATAACTCTGCACTGATATGGGCTAACCTGGACTTCATAGATGAGGCGCATGATCAGGCAAGGCTGCGCATGGCAACCTTCTGTCAGCGAGCGGCCAAGTACTACAACGCTCGGGTGCATCCCAAAGTTTTTCGCTGCAGAGACTTGGTTTTGAGAAAAGCCAAAGTATCAAGGCCTACGGAGGGGGGCAAGCTATCCCCCAATTGGGAGGGTCCTTACCGCGTCATCGAAACACTTCACAGGGGAGCATACAAATTAGAGGAACTCGACGGGAAACCCATTCCACGTACCTGGAATGCGGATAACCTCTGCCGATATTATCAATGATGTATTCCCCTGGAGCGTGAAGTAATAAAGGAGGCCCTTTTTGACACAGCAGCCTGTTCTCCCTTACGCCAGAGGGCCAAGTCTCTCAAAAACAGCTCACTGGCATCGCGGCCCACGGGACACCACTCGGCCCCAGCACCGCGGTGCCCCCGAGTTGGTTAAGACCCTAAAGGCTCTGTACCCGACTGAGTCACTGATAAACGCATAAATAATTATTACTAAACCTATTAATTAATAATTTAACGTATCTATTATTAGTTAATATTTTAATATTTTATATAATATTATAAATAAAACCTTATAAATTTAAAGAGCTTGATTTTAGGGATTTAATGACGCAAACGGCACTCGAATCGGACTTAAAACGAGCTCGGAATTGATTTTATAAGGATTTAGCATGGATTTCAAAGCAAAACGGCAAATACATTACCGACTTCATCGTCTTCTCAGCATTTTTCTGTTTTCTTTTAGCCGATTCTTTTTCATTCAAATTCTAACCGTTTCCTCCATCAATTAAAGAATAGATTAGATTGGAAGTTATCAAATTAAGAGAATTAAATTCCATTAGAAGGAATTTGAATTTTATGAAGGATTTATCCATATTTTGTTTGTGGCTTCCGCGTCCTCTGTTCTGATTCCGCGTTCTCTGTTTTGGCAACGCCGTGTCGATGCCGCGTCTTCACCTCATCCGGGCCTCTATAAATAGCACAAGGAGGAAGTCCGTCAAGCAAGCTGCATCCAGGAGATCTCTTCTTCCTCAATCTCGTGTGTTTCGTGGGTCCTCTGTTCGTGGTTCCTCTGTTCGTGGGTCCAGGCGCTGCATCCATGGGCGTTGGGGAGACGATCGTGGCTTGGTTCCGCTCGTGAGGCGCCCGTCCGAGGATCTGCATACCAGGAGACGATCGTGGCTTGGTTCATCCCGCTTTTTGTTGCCTTCTTCATGTTACAAATTAAAACTCTTTTATTTTAGATTTTAATATGCACTCTTGGATGTTATTAAAATAAATTTTCTATTCATGTTAAATTGTTATTAAATTTTATTTAAGTGAAAATAATTTAGACTGATTTATTCTTAAAAGAGACGGGCCGTGATCTATGGGTACGAGCCGTGCTCTAATAAGATAAACCATATCTTATTATTTTGCACTATTAATTATCTACTTAGTTATCTATTTAGTTAAATTTATAAAATATTTCAAGATAATCGCTAAAGTCCCTGTGGAATCGATCCCTTACTCTCGCTATCCTAATACTGAAATTAAGGTGTTTAAATCGTTGTGCTACGACACGCATCAGTCACCACTTGGGCGGCACACAAACCCCCAAGTTGGTTAAAAAGGAGCTCACTGGCGTCACGGCCCACGGGATACCACTCGGCCCCAGCACGACGGTGCCCTTGAGTCGGTTAAGACCCTAAAGGCTCCGTACCCGACTGAGTCACCACTTGGGCGGCACACAAACCCCCAAGTTGGTTCAAAAGGAGCTCACTGGCATCGCGGCCCATGGGACACCACTCGGCCCCGGCACGACGGTGCCCCCGAGTCGGTTAAGACCCTAAAGGCTCCTTAACCGGCTGAGTCGCCACATGGGTGGCACACAAACCCCCAAGTTGGTTCAAAAGGAGCTCACTGGCATTGCGGCCCACGGGACACCACTCGGCCCCGGCACGGCGGTGCCCCTGAGTCGGTTAAGATCCTAAAGGCTCTGTAACCGGCTGAGTCACCACTTGGGCTGCACACAAACCCCCAAGCTGGTTCAAAAGAAACTCACTGGCATCGCGGCCCACGGGACACCACTCGGCCCCGGCACGGCGGTGCCCCCGAGTCGGTTAAGACCCTAAAGGCTCCGTACCCTGATGAGTCACCACTTGGGCGGCACACAAACCCCCAAGCTAGTTCAAAAGGAGCTCACTGGCATCGCGGCCCATGGGACACCACTCGGCCCTGGCACGGCGGTGCCCCCGAGTCGGTTAAGACCCTAAAGGCTCCGTAACCGGCTGAGTCGCCACTTGGGCGGTACACAAACCCCCAAGCTGGTTCAAAAGGAGCTCACTGGCATTGCGGCCCATGGAACACCACTCGGCCCCAGCACGGCGGTGCCCCCGAGTCGATTAAGACCCTAAAGGCTCCGTAACCGGCTGAGTCGCCACTTGGGCGGCACACAAACCCCCAAGCTGGTTCAAAAGGAGCTCACTGGCATCGCGGCCCATGGGACACCACTCGGCCCCGGCACGGCGGTGCCCCCGAGTCGGTTAAGACCCTAAAGGCTCTGTAACCGGCTGAGTCACCACTTGGGTGGCACATAAACCCCAAGTTGGTTCAAAAGGAGCTCACTGGCATCACGGCTAACGGGGCACCACTCGTGCCCAGCGCGGCGGTACCCCTGGGTCGGTTAATACCCTAATAGCCACGTACCCAGTTGAGTCGCCCTTCAGACGGCTTACATGCCACTGAAGCGGTTCAAGGCGACCATTAGTGCCACCCCCCTCAGCCCCAGCACGGTGGCATCCCTCCTAACAACTTGAAACGGTGCGATCGCGGCCTTCCCTAATCGGCCTTAACCGGTTCAGGCGCCTTCAGCACCAAGCAAGCCAACAAAGACTCCCTCTGGCCAACTCCACTTATCTTTGGTACCCTTACAACGATGACGTCGGTCCTAACCTCGCCGGCATGTTTGGTTTGGCAGAGTAAGGTGCTTCCCTTAAAAGCGAAAGATGCAAGCAGATCAAGACATAACGGGATTTCGGGTAAAGGACTTTTTTATTAGCCATAGAAGAGAAGTACAAAAGCAAGAAGTTTAGACAAAAATTTCTTCATTAATGGCCAAAGGCGAGTACAAGATTAGGCCCACGACCGGTTACATGAGGTAAAAGAAAAAGAAGAAAAATACAAGTCAAGGCTCGGTAGGGCCAAGCTCCCCTTCATCCTTCTTCTCCGCAAGCTCCTCGACAGGATCTCCAGGCCGGATATCTTCGAGTTTTGCAATGTCAATCTTGAGGGCTGCAGATACTCTGACTTTGCACATCTCAAAGCCCTGAACGTAGGCATCGAGGCTGGCCTCGATGACTTCTTGCTTAAACTCCGGCGAAGCCTTGTAGTTGGGGACGGCCTGCCCCACCTCGGCTTCAGCCCGCTGCGCCCTAGCCTCAACCTCCCAGGCCTTGCTCTCGGCCTCCGCGGTATGGGCGCTGGCCTCGTCAGCACAGGCCACCGCCCCGGCCTTTTCCAAGCCCGCCTTCGTCGCCGCCTTCTCCGCGGCGGTCGCTCTCTCTGCAGCCTCCGCCACCGCCTTCTCCGCGGCGGCCATCCTCCCCACTGCGACCCGAGTTTCCTCCTTAGCGTGTTGGAGCCGCTGAGTCAACTCCTCAATCCGCGCCGAGGCGGCTCTCGATCTCTCCGAGGCCAGCTCCATCTTGGCCTCGGCCGCGGAGGCTCGGCCGCTTTCAACTTTGACCCGGCTCTCCATCTTCTTCAAGCGACTGGCCCAATTTTCCTCGCGGGCCGAGGTCTCCTGGCACAGGCGAGCAAGGCTTTCAGCCTGCGCCATGCTTTCCTTCCTATACTTATCGACCCGTGCCAGCGCCTTGGAGATTGTGGTGGAAGAGTGGGCCAGCGCCTCGCGAAGGCCCAACGCTCCAGTGACCAACTACAGCGGAGGAAACATGTCAGCTACAAGAAGAAGAAGAAATATGGGAAAATTACAAGTGCTCAAAGTTTACCTAGACGATAGAAACCATTACCATGTCCAGGAGCGCGGAGTGACTCATCTCCCGCGTCTCCTCTTCGATCTCGGTGGTTTGGACCCCTGACAGGAGGCGGAAGGCCTGCGCGCCATCCGCCATTGACCTGATCGGGGGGACCAGCCTTGTTTGCCCCACCTATGGGCCTTTGGCTTAGGGACGGGCCGGGGGCCAGACTGGTAGGCGGGATGAGCTCCCCGACTCCCCCTTGGCTCCTCGGTCTCCTCCGCCCCATTTCGGGCCTCCCTAGCAACCCGCTCCCCCTCACAGGCAGCTAGGGGAGCACTTTCTCTCTCCGGCTCGGCAGCGGCCGGAGGGTCAATAGCAATGGTGACCCGCCCCGCCTTGAGCATGTCGGCGGCGGCGGGAGCTTCCTCCTCTCCGTCCAAAACCACCACCATTGCCTCGGTGGTGGCCGGGGTCTCACCTTCTTCGACCACGGCCCTCGTGGACTTCCGGGCCGCCCTTACAACCGGCTTCTTCTTGGCCGGCTCCCCCGCGGGTGCCAAAGCTGTGGGGGCTGCGACCGGCCTCGCCGGCTCCCTTCCTCAGAGTTTCTTCGCTGGTCGAGATGACTCTCCAGCCACCTGCCTTTTCTGCCTCAACACGGCCTCAAAGTCGCTGGCAGAAACCCTCATTGCTGCACAAAAGAGTAACAAACATTAGTAGCGGCGTGCAATAAATCAAAAGACGAACAGAAAGAGTCAGGCGCCAAGCTCACCGATCGGCGGGGCTAACTCGGCTTCTACCAGGTTCTCCTCGAACAGGAGTTCCTTGTAATTGGGGATTTGACAGTTGGACAGTCGGGTGAATAACTCCCTATCCCTATCCCCTACGGAAGAATCTTCGTTGGAGCTGGTCTCGGGCTCCCTCCAGTCGGCCCTAACTCCCTCGACATGGGCAGAGAGAAATCTAGGTTTTCACCCCCTAATTTTAGATGGGAGACCTAGTGGGAAGGCTCTACCCGGCCTGGCAGTAAACGCCCACCAGGCGCCCTCACCTTGGCGGCGGAGCTTATAGAAAGCTCGGAATAGGGACAACCCGGGACGGGCCCCCTCGAAGTGACAGAGGATGACAAAGGCACAAATGATCCGAATCGAGTTCGGAGTTAGCTGCGCCGGCACTAACCTATATCTATCTAAAAGATTAAGGAAAAAGGGGTGGAAAGGAAGGCGCAGCCCGCACCGAAAGAACTCCTCATACAGAGCAACCTGGCCCGGATGGTCGGAGGTCACCCTATCCTCGAGCCCCGGCACGGATAGGTCGATAAAGTCGGGAACACAGTATTTAGCTCTAAGGGCCTCTACGTCCTTAGAGGTCATGGTGGAGGCCATCCCAGCTGGCCCCGCTGGATCTGAACTCACTGCCGGAGGAAGCACCGGACGACGAGAGGACAGGGGAACCGCCCTAATAGGAGGACCGGAGGTGATCGGGGGTCTTGCTGCCCCCGATTCACCATGGATGACTACACCGCCCACCGACGGGGGCATTCGACTTCTAGCTACAGGGGCCTGGTCTCACTGCTAGACTGGGAAGACTCTTCTACAGGCTTCTTGCCCTCCCTAATGGCACGGCGGTCCATAGGCAAAAAGAGAAGGGGGGATGGAACTAACCTGGGAGTTGGGAAGACTCAGGTTGCAGGAGAACTCAAAGGAGAAGGAAGTAGGAGAAGACAGTGGAAGAAGAAAGCAATGGCAGTGTAAAAGCCTCTACAGGTCCCTGGGAGGGTTTTTATAGCCCCGTCTCCTGCAAGCACCGCCCCAGATCCCGCCATCTGGGGGGCGCCCATTGCGCCGCAGACTGCCGGCCAAAAATTTTGCATGTGCCCGAGGCATGCCGCCTCGATCCATTCCAGAAGACGCGATCCTCGGCCAATCACAGGCCATAGAAAATGGAGCGGCAATGATGCCTCCGCCTTTTTTCCCATCACTCGATGGGCTTTCTCCGGAGCGTTCGGTGCCAACGTCATCGCCACCTAACTCATGATTACTGAAGATCTTCGAAGAGACACCGCCTCGAAACTAAGCGCCAACTCATCAGCCCATTTAAAGCGCACCAAGAGAAGCAATCGCCCCTTTTGAATTTTTGCGCGCCCCTTTCGCCCAAAGGGCGGCAGGCGCATGGTCCTTAGCGCTCAGGGGCGGGGGGGGGGGAGCATTTGATACGGCTGACCGTCTCCCCGGGTGGTGTTATCTTTTGCACGATTTTCAAAGATAATGATGTGACAGCAAAACACATAAAAGGAACTTTGGCTCCGGCCTTTGGCTCCGGCCTCCAGCGATGGCCATCGGATCCGGCCTTTGGCTCCGGCCTTTGGCTCCAGCCTCCAGCGATGGCCATCGGATCCGGCCATCCCTGGCTGGCCCCTCTCAGCTCCGGCATCTCCGAGCCCGCCGAGTCGGCCCCAACCATTCCTGGCCAGCCCCTCTCGGCCCCGGCATCTCCGAGCCCGCCGAGTTGGCCCCAATCATCCCTGGCCGGCCCCTCTCGGCCCCGGCATCTCTGAGCCCGCCGCATCGGCCCAGGCCATTCCTGGTCGGCCCCTCTCGGCCCTGGCATCTCCGAGCCGGCCGAGTCGGCCCCAGCCATCCCTGGCCGGCCCCTCTCGGCCCCAGCATCTCTGAGCCTACTGAGTTGGCCCAGGCCATTCCAGGCTAGCCCCTCTCGGCTCCGGCATCTCCGAGCCCGCCAAGTCAGCCCCAGCCATCCCTGGCTGGCCCCTCTCGGCCCTGACATCTCCGAGCCCGCCAAGTCGGCCCCAATCATCCCTGGCCGGCCCCTCTCGGCCCCGGCATCTCCGAGCCCGCCGAGTCGGCTCAGGCCATTCTTGGCCGACCCCTCTCGGCCTCGGCATCTTCGAGCCCGTTGAGTCGGCCCCAATCATCCCTAGCCGGCCCCTCTCGGCCCCGGCATCTCCGAGCCCGCCGAGTCGGCCCAGGCCATTCCTGGCCGGCCCCTCTCGGCCCCGGCATCTTCGAGCCCGCTGAGTCGGCCCAGGCCATTCCGGGCTAGCCCCTCTCGGCTCCGGCATCTCCGAGCCTGCCGAGTCAGCCCCGGCCATTCCTGGCCGGCCCCTCTTGGCCCCGGCATCTCTGAGACTGCCAAGTCGGCCTCGGCCATTCCTGGTCGGCCCCGGCATCTCCGAGCCCGCCGAGTCGGCCCGAGCCATCCCTGGCCGGCCCTTCTCGGCCCCGGCATCTCCGAGCCCGCCGAGTCGGCCCTGGCCATTCCTGGCCGGCCCCTCTCGATCCCGGCATCTCCGAGCCTACCAAGTCGGCCCCGGCCATCCTTGGCCAGCCCCGCCCCGGCACTTCTTGGCCAGGGAAGTCGGCCCCGACCGCCCCTAGTCAACCAGGCTCAGCCTCGGGAGGGTCGAGACGTCCCAGTTCTCTCCAAATCAGCCCCAGCATGGCTCCAGCAATCCAAGGAACCACCTCTCTAACCTGTGCCGCCTGACAGCGCTAGATCCAACTACCCACAGGCCACGTTGCTGATGGGACTGAACCCAACTATCCAACAGCCCCGCTGGCTGATGGGACTTAGCCCACCAACCGCCACTTTCTTCCTTTCCGATGAGACAGGACCCCCCAACCAGCACAGATTCACGTAACTCCTAAGAACTTCGCAGACATTCCCTCCTCACGAAATCCCACGTGATCATGCCAGGGTTAACCCCTATAAAAAGGTGAATCCACCTAGTAAACAGGTTTGCGCAATAATCCCTAGAGAATCGCTATCTTGAGATCCAGAGAGAAACCCCTTCTTCTCTTGAGCACCTTTTCACCTAAAAAGAGCTCATCTTAGCTCATCTTCGGTTGTGACCTCAATTGCTAACTTGAGCGTTGGAGGGTCCCACCGAAGAATCCTCTCCGGTCCTGGGACTTCCTTGCAGGTAACCGGGTGAAGCGGAGCCTGAAGAATCCATCCGTTCCCGACGCACAGGATCAGTGATTGAGCGTCATCACAAACCATTAATTTATGATGTGGTTTCTTATTTTTCTCATCAAAATCTATCTGGGTTTGATTGCAGTGTCTGGAGTCATGAAGTTGGTATTTGTAAGAGAAGAGTTAGATTTGGTTTTCTTCTCTTGCTATTTCCTGCCTTTCTTTTGAATTTCTTCTTTTCTAGTACTAGTGAACCAACAGCTATGGAATTTTCTTTGGTTTTTTATGTTTCTTATGGGATTCTACCTGAGTTTGATTGCATCAGAGGATGTCTATCATGTATTCTGATCTGAGTCTTCTATTTAGCAGCCAAGGAGCGGAGATTTCTTTAATTTGTGTTTGGTAGGAATAAAATTTTATAAAATGTGATTCTTTCTGTTTCTTCAAGGGTTTTGTTTTATAACAGAAATGAATCTCTCGTTTCCAGGCCGCCGTAAATCCGCTTCAGGTGCGTTTCATTTCTTGCTTTTCAGTATAATCTGCCTTATCTCCTATTTTTCTTCAGATTGTCCATATCATTCTTTTAATTTGATCTAGAAACCCAGGGGAGATTTCTTTTCAATGCATTCAGTTTTTAATTTGTTTTCTCCTTTTTATAGTTGTTGTGGTACAATTCATTTGTAATAAAATTTATGCATCTGAAATTATTTGTGCACATCGTTCTCTTCATTATCGCCGTATGGACAAGACTGGATCTTCCTCTTCTTGAAGTTTTTTCCAGTTTGTTAGATGTCCAGTTTGCTAGATGATGCTGCCGCATATGAAATAATTTGGGTCAAAATTTTTAGCCCAGAGATCAAGCGAGGAGAAAGGCAAAGAGAACAAGCTTTTTGTTGAATATAATGAATTTTTAATGAAGACTTAGTTGGGGCTTAAGGCCTAAAATATTTACTAGTACTTAGGGACCAGGAAAGATTGCCAGCCTTGGGAAAGTCTGGCTTATGTTAAACTGCATTCAATTATTCCTACCCACTATATAATCTGGAAGAACTTGTGCCCTGATTTGATAGGATTGACCCGTTGGAGCTTGATTCTGAGGGGAGCTTATAGGAGCATCCAATTAACCCTACCCACTATATAATCTGGAAGAACTTGTGCCTGATTTGAAAAGATTGACTTGTTGGATTTCAGTTCTGATTGGAGCTTGTATGAGAATTTAATTAAGGCCTTGGCTAATGTGCCTCCATTAAATATAAAGGATATAATTAAGGCCTTGGCTAATGTGTCTTTTGTATGTTGTTGTTGTTGTTATTGTTGTTTGGATGATATGAATATAAACATCAAAACTAATTTCTACCAATACTGGTATTATTCCAAAACTTAGCATGCTCTTTTCTTGGAAGTTTCTTCAATGCATGATCTAAAGCTTGGCATTGTTTGATCACTTCTTCAATGAATACCCATCTTTGCTTTAGCTATTTTCATTTATGCATTGATGCACAGATAATTCATGCCAGTTTTGTTTGTAGCTACTTTCTTTATAGTATATGGTTCTCCTAGATTCCTTGCTGCCTAAGCTGATTGAGTAGATAAAGGGTGCTTACCCTTTATCATGCAAGGCTCAATTATTGAATCCATATTAATGATCCATGTATGTGTGCCAGGTGTGTGCCAGTATGTGTGCCAGGTGCAAATATGCATCCTAAGCACCAGATTGTTTCAATAGATTATATGCAGAGATTAAAACAGAATCATATATGCCCATACACAAAATGTGTGCCAGGTGTGGATACATTATGCTTTTATCAAAATAGATTACCCTATTTTGTCGAGAAATAAAAATACAGTAACAGCAATGTTTTCAAATTGGTACTTCTCTGGGAACAAATCATACACAAATAAGGCAAGGATTCGATGCCCAAAGATGCTAACTAGGTGTCGCGAGCATAAGGCTAGTTCTGCCCAGTGACTAAATTTGATGCAGGTAGAGAGGGAGAGTAGGTATGGGATAGGTTTTGGGTTAGAATCCCTCACCCTTCAAAAACAGATTTAGGCATCAAGAACGCTGCTACACAGTATCTGAATCCTTTGTCACAGATGTTATATCTTCTCACAGACTCCAAGAAGGCAATAGTCCCAACTTCACCCTGGAACCAGAGGGGTTTCTTACCAACCTAGTTCTCCCACACACAAAAACAAAAGTAGTTCATTATATTGTCACCCTGCCAACTGCCACCTGAGATTTTCCTTTGCACATTCTGTTACTTATTGAAATCCTCATGCAGTCATATTTCAACTTCTTGGCGATCAGAACCCTAAAGAATCTCAATTTCGGCAACTACCCAAAATCCAGTCACCTCACCTAAACTAATCAGCTCTGGATCCATGCTGAAATAATATTCAGACTCATTTGTAACAACATGATTAACCAAAATCTTGTTCACAATTCTCAGTTAACTTCCTAAGTTTTTTATTACCAAACGGTTTTTGGCATTAGAAGAAATGATACCAAACGGTTATTGTGTAGAGATTAAAACAGGTGTGTGCCAGTATGTGTGCCAGGTGCAAATATAACATCCAATTTTGCTTATTTAGCCAGCAATGGACCAGTGCATTCACAAGACAAAATGAGTATAACACTCCAGGATCAAAATATATATTTCAAACCTTTTCTCTTAGAGTTAGATATTGTTACTGTATCAAGTGAAACTGCAATGTCTCAGTGTAATAGATCAATTATTAATATCAATACACTTGGCCACAATAGATCAATTATCAATATCAGGAACAAATAATTCAGGGATTAATTGATACACTTGCTGCTGCTGGGTTTAATGTTTCTATTCCTCAATTAATATACCATTAAGTTCAGTATCGGCTTCAGCTAACACTACACTACCTTCACGATATTCATCGTCACATCCTTCACCTCGGCCTTCGCCTCTACCTCAGCCTTCGCCTCCATCTTCACAGTAGCATGTTTTATATTAGTTATGGATATTATAATTGATATTGTAATTCATATGAGCATGTATCAAGTATTCTTAGTTCTTTAGTTTAGTTTAGTTGCTGTTGAAACTGCTGAAACTTTATGTATCAGGTATTCTCAGTTTCTTTTTTCATTATCCCTTAACATATAATGTGAAAAATTTATATGAGCATGTAGTTAATTCTCTTGATATCTTGATGCAGATATTCATACGCCCAGAGGATGCCACTCATCTATATAAAACTTTATATATCAGGTATCCTTAATTTTTTTAGTTTAGTTTAGTTGCTGTTGAAACTGCTGAAACTTTATGTATGAGGTATCCTTGCGTATGAATGTGTTTACATTTTGAGATTTGATGAAGGAAGGCAGAGTGGTGGGAAAAGGTAACCATAGCATAATTTGTTTGTTTACATATTGAGATTTGATTTGTTTTGATGTTTGCTTATATTTTTATTTTGCATTAGACTCAATGTACCATTGGTCATCAGAAGCACACAAGAAGGATCTTTCAGGGAAAGTGAGCAAAGTGTATTTTGGCATGAGAGGTCTGCAATGATGCAAAGTGTATTTTGGAGGTCTGCAATGTCGTCTTATTGGAACAGAAATGTCTTGTTGGAACATTTATGGATATTGTAATTGATATGGACTATTGACTTTCATTTATTAGTTATTTTGATGTTTATCTTTTGTTGCCATTATGTAAAAATTATGTATATGTAATGGATATTGTTAGTAAAGAATCATATTATTTTTATTGATACGATTTTTAATATTTAAAAAAAATGAAACAAATAAATTATATTCTATTTAAATAAAATAAGTAAAATATTAAAAAATTTAAAATAAAATATAATTTTAAAAAATTAAATAATTTAAAATAGAATAAATATAACTTTTCTATATGATTTTAGACATTTGGTAGGAAAAAAGAAAAAAAATATTTATTTTTTATTTTTTTCTATGATTTAATTTATTTTTGCAAGTAAAATTGATTAAATAATAATAATTTAAAAAAGAATTATTAAAAATTAAAAAATATTATTATCCAATTTTTTCCTATGATTTGGGGTTTTTCGTAGGGAAAGGAATTATAAAAAAATATTACTAGTTAACTTTTTCCTACGATTTTTAAAAAATTCGTAGGAAAAAATGTAGATAAAAAAAATAATTTTTTTTTCGATTTTTTCCAATGATTTTGAAGTTTTTTGTAGGGAAAGAAATTATTAAATAGTCAACTTCTCCCTACGATTTTTAATAAATTTGTAGGGAAAGATATAAATAAAAAAATATTTTTTTATTTTTTTCCTACAATTTTGGGGTTTTTCGTTGGGAAAGAAATTATTTAAAAAATTTATTGGCCAATTTTTTTTCCTACGATTTTAACAAATTTCGTAGGGAAAGATGTGGATAAAAAATTATTTTTTTTAATTTTTGCCTACGATTTTTTATTTTCATAGGAAAAGGTTTTAAAATTTAAATTTAAATTTTAAATTCTAGTCACTCTTTTCCTACGAAATATGAACTTTTTCTTATGAAAAAAATCGTAGAGAAAAGGTTTGTTCTTTGCCTACGAGTTTGAAAGTCGTAGGCAAAGGCTTTCACCGACGCATCTATGCCTACGACTTTTTTCAGCTTTTCCCTACGATAAAAATCGTAGGGAAAGGCTTTCCCTACGATTTTTCTATCTTTCCTTACGAAAAAAGTCGTAGACAAAACTCATTTATCTTGTAGTGAATTAGATCGCCTTATTAGGGCCTCTTTTGATAATGGATTCGGTGTAGACCAAGGATTGTATCGATGGAGAGAAGTCACAAGGTGTTCTTAAGCAAGGATGCCACTTTTGAAGCTACAAAGCAGAACGCCATTATACCCCACGGAATGGAATGTTTTAGTTCCTATATTAAGGTAGTGTTTGGTTTCCAAAAAGCTATCCCTGGATAAATGTACACAATAGCATTTATCTAGGGAATAGCTCGAGCAATAACCATCGTTTTTAAATAACAACTTTGCCATCAAGGGATAGCTCTAGTTATTCCTTAGATAGCTATCCCTAGATAAATGTATAGGATAGCATTTATCCAGGGGATAGCTCAAGGGATAACCATCGTTTTTAAATAACAACTTAGCCATCAAGGGATAACTCTAGTTATTCCTGAGATCCCTAGGGAATAAGTCTAGTGGATAACCTATGGTTAAACATGTGTTATCCTCTTTGGTTAAACTTTTTCAGAGTTATCCCCTATAGTTATAGCTTTTGAGGATAAGGAGGGATATCCCGAAGATATCCTTCATTATCCCCTATTTTAAACACAGCCTAAACGTCAGCTAGGATATGAGAGAGGTAGGCACTAGGTCGTGCCTGGCACGGCACGGCCTAGGTCCACCGGGCCGCACCTCTAGATTGGCCATGCCAGGCATGGCCCGTCAGAGAAAAAAACTAGCCCGACATGGCACGTGGCCCACGTGCTATGACAGGCCAGATGTTCCCCAACCCCAATCCCCTGTTTTTTTTTCTTTTCCATTCCCCTCGTTCACCCGAACCAGGGGCGCTCATGCCGACGGTCAGGGTCATCGCCGGCCTCTCCCCAGGGCTGCTCGGCCATCGGCAATCGGCCTAGAGCCGGCCGCCATCGCGTCCTTCCTCTCCCTCTCTCTTTCGCTCTCTCTCTCTTGTTCTCCCGTGACGCCATTACTGTGCCGGTGGCATGACCGATCACCATCGGTAGGTCGGACCATCACCGGACATTCGCCCGGTACCGGTGGGGATCGCCGGCCGCCTTCTAGGCCCGGCAAGGCGGCAGGCATGCCACCAAGTCTGGACCAATGCATAAACTGAATCGGCTCTCGCTAAGGAGAAGGGCCACCTTGGCCCTCTCCTCCTCTCTCCCACGCCCAGTCCCTCACCGAATGGTTGTCCGACACTGATGGGGATCGCCGGTGGGGGTCCCCATTCATGCTCATATCATGCAAACTGTATGTAAATACTATATACATGATAATTTTTTAAATTAGTTTAAAAATATATCATGCTCATATCATGCAAACTGTACATAAACACTATATACATGATAATTTTTAAATTAGTTTAAAAATATATCATGCTCATATCATGCAAATTATACGTAAACACTATATTCATGATAATTTTTTAAATTAGTTTAAAAATATATTAGATGTGCATGCCATGTTATAAATTTAATTATAGAAGATAGTTAAAAAGTTATTAAATTATATATAGATAAAGTTAGATATGTTATTAAAATATATAATCCCCAAGAGTTAAAGATAACAATTCAAATCTTTTTGTAGATTAAACTATAAATAACTTATATTAGATATAAAACATAGATAGAGTTTTATGTATTTAATGCTGCAATCTATTTAGGATATAAAAGATATTACTATTATACATTTTAATAATCATAAACCTATATTAGATTAGATTATCATTGTCACAGTTCTAATATTATTATATAATTTTTATAATATTTTTATAAAGTTATTAATATTTTATCTATTATTCATTATCATATCTGTCATCTCGTTTTATAATAAATATATAATATTATATCTACTACATTAACATTAATATTAATATTCAGTGTCATCTTAATACGGTAAAATAGGATCGAAGATATGGGAATAGCATCTACTGGACAACGGCAGATCGGAGATATGGGAATATGGGAATATCATTCACGGATAACGGTTGGACGGCGGCGAAACCTCTCACAGCTTATTATCCCAACTCACTTTCCCTTTTCGACTTCTCCAACGTCGCAGCATCGGCGACGGCGATTCTTGGTTTTTATATTAGGTCTCACCTTTTTAGCGCTGTCTCCTCTTGGCAACAAGGCCAAGAAAGTACTGGTTAGAGTGTTGGTTTTTGGTTCTTAGATCACGGCCTCTTTTGATAATGGATTCGATGTAGAACAAGGATTGTATTTCCAATTAAAAGACTTGCATTCTAGTATTTTTTTTCTAATTTCTAAATAATTTTGATCACGCTTTTTAGATGATGCTCTTGTATTCACAATTTGTCTCGGGTCTCGAGAGTAGATAAAATAAAGGATTGTATCTTCAATAAAAAGAAATACAATAAATGATGTTTTTGAATTCACAATTTATTTTGGGCCGGTCGACTCTTCCCGTCAACATAAATTATATAATAATAAAATCGACGGACCGCTAAAAACGACAGTGTGAATAGAATTTGAAGGGAGGAGCTTAATAAAGAAGCAATAAAGAAAGACCTCGAAACGTTTGTCTTCTCTCCCTTTTCTCTCACGTTCGGTAAAAGATTCTAACCGAAATCTCCTATTCAGCAACCTCCTCTGACATGATCCTATTACCAATCTCCCCTCGTCCTCCTCCTTCGCTCGCATCATCCCGATCGCACGGTACGGCTATAAGATCACCGCTTCTTTCGATTTTATTTTTTAAGATCGTTTCTTTATTTATTTGATTGTTTATAGGATCTCGTTATTGCTTTATTCTCGTGGTGAATCGACGAAATCTTGGATTTTTTGGGTTCAATATTAATCTTGTTGTAGGGTTCTTCATGATGCTTTAGTGGCTGTTATTTTAGTTTTTTTTTTTTTTTAAATCGATCTTTCTCCGAGTAGTTTTTCTTTTTTAAAAAAACCGATCTTTCCCCGAGTGCATCTCTGTATGGGAATCTTGATTCTGCTGCTTGGATATTTTCCCAAGATTCAGCTGGTTATAACTAGGCAGGAATGGGACTCGCGGTGTTTGCCGATTTTTTTTTGTATTTCTGGGTTAATTTCTTGCTCGTCATTAGTGGTTTCAGCAAAAAAGAAAGGTGCGTTTCCATCAAATGGGCATGCGGAGGCAGTACCAGAAATCGGATGCTGCGTACCAAAAGAAGAACTCGGGTGCATGCTGGGCTTCTTTCAAATTTTTGATTTTTTTTTTATATTTATAATTTGCAAACTTATTATTTACATGCAAATCTTTATATATTAATTTTTTTACACATCCTTCCTTACTAAAAGCATATATTGTACGGAAAAACAAATAATTTATAAAACAAATAATTTATAAGAATATATAAACAATTTCAGTATAAGAATACCGAAAAAAATAAAAATGAAGTCATAAAAAGTAAATTTATAAAAATATGTATAATTTTAGATTTTATAAGAATATATATATATATATATATCATAACTAATTATTCAAGTTGTTCCCTTATACTTTTTATCGAGTGAATTCTCATTCCTTATATCGAGCGAATTATTCAGGTTGTTCCAGCTTCCCTCGTTACGCGCAAACATATTAAGTAATAATGTATAGAAATATAATTTTTCCTCTTCTCTTTATCTCCAAATCACCCATTCGCTTTTATCTTCTGCCATGAAAGAATCTCAATCTTCTATTGCTGGTCTTTCTCTCTCCAATCGCCCCATCTTTCATTCTCCAATCGACCCGATGGGACGCCTTCGCTTTATCTTCTGTCATTGAAGAATCTAGGCGCGACGCATAGACGGCCTCGTCGGACGAGGCCTAGTCTTTTTTTGAAAGGAAGTCAAATATAATATTAGAATATGTACGGTCTCGCTCTATTCGCGTTCAATCAATTCGCGTTAAATCGCGTTTTTGAGGTTCGGGGTTTCTTCTTCTGAGGTTCGGGGTTTCATAGTGTTTACGTACAGTTTACATAATATATTTTTAAATTAATTTAAAAAGTTATGATATATAGAGTATTTATATATAGTTTGTATAATATGATCATGAATGGTAGCAGCAACATTGTTACTAAATATATTTTAAAATTAATTTAAAAAATTATCATATATATATATATATATATATATATATATATATGGTATTTACGTATGGTTTGCATGATATGAGCATGAATAGTTGTAATAGTGTGTGAATGTTAATTAATTTAAAACTAAGAATTCTTTTTTGCATCACCCAATCGTAATCAATAAAGTATGTGTTGCCGCCAAAGCGTCAAGCGATAGAAATGCTTCGTTGGCCTTCAGAGGAATGATAGGGACCACCTTCTTCAGCCGAAAACCTGCAAGAAAAGTTTCGGACCGGTGATTCCGGTGGGGACCCTTCGACGCTCAAGTCAGCGATCTGGAGAACAGGAATTTTTTAATGAAAGAGTAGAGATTGAGTCCCCCTCCCTCGTTGGGGTCGGGCCCTTTATATACCTGTTCGGGGCTGCTAAATGTGTGCCATAAGTATCGGCAACGGCCCATAGTATAGCAGTAACCGCCCGTGATCTTGGCAAAAGAGTGAAAGCTCTGCATGAACAGCAATGGGTGATAAGGTTATTTACGTGGGCCCCAAGTGCAACCATTGGGATAGAAGATGTCATTGAAGCCAGTTGTCCCTCGTAGAGCATTAATTATGGAGTTATGACACTATTCACGTGCAAACGCACTGTTCATGTGACACTGTTCACGTGCATGACACGACTGAGGGGAATAGACCAAGCGGCTGTTCATGGCCGAATGAAAAAGCCAAGGCCGTGGCAGCCATAAATACGAGAGAATGCTATAAAGACGGGAAAGAATAAGGCAATGCCTAGTAAGTGGATGTATCATAAGGCAACGCCCAACGCGCCCAACGCGGAGCCGACTAACGTGGCAGTCATAAATGAGAATAAGGCAATAAATACCTATATAATCGTGGCCCCAACGCGGAGCCGACTAACGTGGCAGTCATAAATGAGAATAAGGCAATAAATACCTATATAATCGTGGCCTTTGAGGTCATAAAGGCTATAAATATGGGAGAGAATAAGGCAATAAATGCCTAGCATTGTCACCTCCCCATCTCGGCCTCGGCAGCAACGGTGTCGGCCTCGGCATCGGCCTCGGTAACAGCCCTGCAACAACCAGATTCGCCCAGCAACAGTCCAAACCGTCCAGAAGCCAATTTTTCAGGGGTAAATGGTCCAGATCAGGTAAATTCGACCCTTATCTTGGGGAGAAGATTAAAGACTCCAGCCTGCAGGTTTTGGATAAGATTTGGAGGGGAAAACAAACCTTATCCATAAGCAACCAATTTGGAGATATGGATAAGATCTTAAGGTAGTTTATTGAGAATATCTTGGGGATTATCCAAGCTATCTTTGGAGCTATTTTAGATCAGATTTCAGGTGTCCTATCCAGCAGCGAAGAGTCCTTCATCAGCCGGCTAGGAGGAGATAAGATTTGGAGATGGGCGGTGGCCTTTTTGGAGACGTTGCATGGGATAAAGATAAGATCAAGGGGGATCTTTGGATAAGGTTGCAGCAACCTATAAATAGAGGGGACTGAGGTCTACGTGAAGGGCATTAGATCAATCCATGAGAGGATTAGATGATAGAACGTGAGAGAGAGAAGATCTGATTGGAAGAAGATCGTCCTACGTTCTAAGGAAGGGACACCCGAGTGGAGTTCGGGTGGGCGCCACTAAACGACCAGGGAAGGTTTGTGAGGTTGGTGAGCGGCTGGATCAGCGGAGATCGCAGCGGCGCAGAGCACGGGACATGGCTGATACGCTCAGGCGGTGCACGGGTGCGAGGCATCCACAGGTCAGTTTTCGTTGAGTGAGGTTGGGGCGGGCACTTTGAGAGATCTTTGTCAGGGACAGAGAGGAGTGCTTTTGTAGCCTTCGGGCAACCTCATTATTTTCCAAGTTACTTAGTGGAGAGTTCTTGGTTGGGAAGGCTTTGCCTCCCGTATATCGGTGTTTGGGTGGGACTTTGTTCTTCGGGGATTTTTATTCATTGTTCTGGGGTAAGGCTGGTTAGGGGAAGGGTTTTTCTAACGCCATCACCGGTAGACGCAAGGACCTAGTGGCCATAGGGAGCGCTCGCGTGTGCCAATTGAAAGCCCGGTGATAAGAGGTATCAGAGCTAGGAGAAGAGGTATCAGAGCCCGGTTGAAGACAAGGTCCAAGCAAGCCCAATCAGATGGCGAGAGCGGTAGGAGACCGCATGACCCGTTTGGAGGGTATTGTGGGAGATCCAGGAGAGGGATCAACCATGAATCTTGTAGCTATATGCACGGAGTTGAGCATACAGTTGGCTGAGTTGCGCGCTTCGCACGATCAATTGACAGAGGCGCACGAGGGGCTGCTTCGCGACCTTGAACATCGAAGCATGCAACAACAACGATCAGACTTGGCCATGGAGGAGAAATTGGAGCTTCGGATCCATGCTTTGGAGCAGGATGTGATCCGTATGAGGTAGGAGGCGCGGAGTCCAGTCCACATGGTCGGTGCTCCGACAAAGGAAGCGAAGGTCCGGGAGCCTAAGGCCTTCGGCGGAGTGAGGAGCACGACGGAAGTGGAGAACTTCGTGTGGGACATGGAGACTTACTTCCGTGCGGCGAAGATCCCAGCACCCAATCAGGTGGATCGGGCCTCGACATATCTAGAGGGGAATGCCAAGCTCTGGTGGAGGACCAGAACGGCCGAGGATGACCGTACGGGGCGTCCTAGAATCGAGACTTGGGAGATCTTCAAGAGGGAATTGAAGGCTCAGTTCCAGCCGAGCAACACAGGGTGGCTTGCTCGAGAGAACCTGAGGAAGCTGCGGCAGACAAGGAGCATCCAGGAGTACGTGGCGCAGTTCAGCAATCTACTTCTGGAGGTGTCCAACATGTCCGAGGAAGATAAGTTATTTAACTTCCTCGCTGGTCTACAGGGGTGGGTGCAGGCCGAGCTTCGCAGGAGGGAGGTAAGGGATATTCCCTCAGCCTTCGTAGCAGCAGAGGCGCTGGTAGACTTTCGCAGTGCTACTACTTCGGGCAGTGGTGGCCAGGGCAAGGGCAAGCGCAAGAGTGCGTCACCATCGCGTGGTCGAAAGGGCAAGAAGGAAAGCGTTCCACCATGTGCAGCAGCAAAACCAAAGGGATAGGCGACTTTTGCTAGATGCTTCATATGCGGAGGGCCGCATCTAGCACGGGAGTGTCCATGGAAGGTGACGGTAGCGGCCGTCACTACCCAGGCAGACAGGGCATCCGAGAGTTCGGAGGAGGAGCCAGTAGCGAGGATGGCCCCGCTACAGTCCATCAACACTTTGGCTGCGAGGGACCAACGCCAAGGTTTGATGTACGTGAGGGCTCGGGTCAACGGGAGGACAGTACGGGCCTTGGTTGACTCTGGCGCGACACACAATTTCGTGAGCCAAGGAGTGGCACACAGATTGGGGCTTGGAGCGCTATCCCAGCCTTGTAGGGTGAAGCCTGTCAACTCCGAGGAGATGGAGTCTTTGGGCCAGGCGGAGGCCACATTGAAGGTGGGCTCATGGACTGGGCACTGCAGCATGACGGTCTTGCCGATCGACGACTACGATCTGATACTCGGGATGGACTTTTATTAAAGAAAAGGAAGATCTTAATAATAAAGTTAAGAAAATTAAATCTGAAAATAAAATTTTGGTAAAAGAAAAAGAATTAATTTCCAATGAAAATGATAAACTAAGGAAAGAGGTTGAAAAATATAAGAACATAGTTGATAAGTTTACCTTAAGCTCAACTAAATTGAACATGTTATTAAATAGTCAAAAAGCAGTTTTTGACAAAGCCGGATTAGGGTATAACACTTTTAGAAAACAAAAATCACTGAAAAATATTTTTGTGCGTGCTGGCCAAAGTAATTTTACATGCTTTAAATGTAATCAAAAAGGACATAAATCTTATGAATGTAAAATTCTAAAACCTAATAAAAACTTAAATATTAAAGGAAAGAAAATATGGGTTCCAAAAGGAACAGTTTTTATTGCTACTAACCATGAAGGACCCAAGAAAGCTTGGGTACCTAAACATAAGACTTGATCATCTTTGCAGGAGTGTCTTGCGGCCAAAAGATCAAAGCGAAAGTGGTATCTTGATAGCGGCTGCTCAAGGCACATGACGGGTGACAAAGATCAATTCATCACCCTCGAAAGCAAAAGAGGAGGAGTAGTTACATTTGGGGATAATGGCAAAGGCCAAATCTTGGGGCTTGGTAACATTCAAATAACTCCCTCCACATATATTGAAAATGTCTTATATGTTGATGGTTTGAAACATAATTTAATTAGCATTAGTCAATTATGTGACAAAGGTTTTAAAGTATCATTTGAATCTTCTATATGCACAGTTGCTAATCCCATTGATAATAGCATTGTTTTTATTGGAAATAGAAATGGCAATGTATACTTGATTGACTTAGACAATTTGTCTACTAATAATCATTGCTTAGTTGCTAATAATGCTAATATGAATGAGATTGGTTGGTTGTGGCATCGAAGATTAGGTCACGCAAGCACACACCTGATTTCAAAACTAATTAGAATGGATTTAGTAAAAGGACTACCTAAAATAGATTTTGAAAATAACAAAATATGTGATGCATGTCAGTTTGGAAAACAAACGAGAAGTTCTTTTAAATCTAAAAATGTTGTTTCAACTTCTAGGCCATTAGAGCTACTTCACATGGACCTTTTTGGACCAACTAGAACCACAAGTCTAGGAGGAAAGAAATATGGTCTTGTGATAGTAGATGATTACTCTAGATTCACTTGGGTAATGTTTTTAGCTCACAAAGATGAGACTTTCTCGATATTCCTGAAATTCTTCAAGAAAGTAACAAATGAGAAAAACACTACCATAGTGTCTCTAAGAAGTGATCATGGAACTGAATTTGAAAATCACTTATTTGAAAGTTTTTGCAATGAAAATGGTATTAATCATAATTTTTCTGCACCAAGAACCCCTCAACAAAATGGAGTAGTTGAAAGGAAAAATAGAACTCTAGAAGACATGGCCCGTACCATGCTATGTGAAAGTAAACTCCCGAAATACTTTTGGGCGGAAGCTATTAACACAGCATGTTACATCCTAAATAGAGCATTAATAAGACCTATTTTAAAGAAAACACCTTATGAATTATGGCATGATAGAAAACCCAACATTAAATATTTTCATGCATTTGGTTGTAAATGTTTTATTCATAATAATGGTAAAAATAACTTAGGTAAATTTGATGCAAAATCTGATGAAGGAATATTCTTAGGTTATTCAACAACTAGTAAAGCATATAGAGTGTTCAATAAAGGAAGTTTAATTGTTGAAGAATCTATTCATGTAGTTTTTGATGAATCTTTAGCATCAAGTTCCAAAAGGATTGATGATGAGGAAGATACAAACATTCTCGAAAACAATCTTGAAAAACTTAATATTGATGTATCTTCAGATCATGAACAAGAAGCTAAAGATAATGATTCGCCTAATGCTGATGTTATTAATACTAATCATAATGATGTAGATCTACCAAGAGATTGGAGATACGCTTATAGTCATCCCAAGGAATTGATTATAGGTGATCCATCTCAAGGAATAAGAACTAGATCATCTATGAGAAATATTAGTAATCACCTTGCATTTGTTTCTCAAATTGAACCTAAAACCATTGAAGAAGCTGAAAAAGATAATAATTGGATGTTAGCTATGCAAGAAGAATTAAACCAATTCACTAGAAATAATGTATGGACATTAGTGGAAAGACCTAAAGATCATTCTGTTATAGGATCAAAATGGGTTTTTAGAAATAAACTAGATGAAAATGGCATAGTAATTAGAAACAAAGCTAGATTAGTTGCAAAAGGATATAATCAAGAAGAAGGTATTGATTTTGATGAAACCTTTGCACCTGTAGCTAGATTAGAAGCCATTAGGCTATTACTTGCATTTGCATGTCACATGAACTTTAATTTATTTCAAATGGATGTCAAAAGTGCATTTTTAAATGGATTAATAAATGAAGAAGTATTTGTTGAACAACCACCGGGATTTGAAGATCATGAATTTCCAAATCACGTTTTTAAATTGCACAAAGCTTTATATGGTTTGAAACAAGCACCTAGAGCTTGGTATGATAGACTAAGTAAATTTTTGATTGAAAATGATTTTACAAGAGGAAATGTTGATAAAACATTGTTTTTGAAAAGAAAAGATAAAGATTTACTTGTAGTTCAAATTTATGTTGATGACATTGTATTTGGTGCTACTAACAATCTTCTATGTCAAGAGTTTGCTAAGTTAATGCAGGGAGAATTTGAAATGAGCATGATGGGAGAACTCAATTTCTTCCTTGGACTCCAAATCAAACAAAGCAAAGAGGGAATCTTTATCAACCAAACAAAGTACACAAGAGAAATTCTAAAGAAGTTTGGTATGGAATCAATCAAACCCCTCGGAACACCAATGAGTCCTTCATGCAAGCTGGACAAAGATGAAGAAGGTAAGAAGGTTGATCAAAAATATTATCGAGGTATAATCGGATCCCTACTTTACTTAACTGCAAGTAGACCAGACATAATGTTTGCTGTTTGCTTATGTGCTAGATTTCAGTCTGAACCTAAAGAATCACATTTAATTGCTGTTAAAAGAATTCTTAGATACCTTAGTGGAACAAAAAATGTAGGTTTATGGTATTCTAGAGACTCAACATTAAATCTGATTGCTTATTCTGATTCTGATTATGCTGGATGTAAGTTAGATAGAAAAAGCACAAGTGGTGCATGCCAATTTTTAGGAAGTAACTTAATCTCATGGTTTAGCAAAAAGCAAAATTCGGTTGCATTATCTACTGCTGAAGCAGAATATGTTGCAGCTGGAAGTTGCTGTGCTCAAATCCTATGGATTAAGAGACAACTTGAAGACTATGGTATCACACTTGATAAGACACCTATAAGATGTGATAATACAAGTGCAATCAATCTAACTAAAAATCCAATTCAACACTCAAGAACAAAGCATATTGAAATTAGATATCACTTTATAAGAGAACATGTTGCCAATAATGAAATTTGTCTTGATTATGTGAATACTGAAGAACAACTGGCAGATATATTTACAAAACCCTTAAGTGAAGAGAGATTTTGTTATCTTAGAGGAGAATTAGGAGTTTGTGATCCTTTGGAATAATTTTCTGAAACTCTTAAGAACAACTATCTAGATTTCATCAATTTCTTGAAAAATCTCGATATTCAATAAGGAAATCTATCTAGATCTTGATTCATTGTTTCCCCAATTGCTAAGGAACATTTATCTAGAGTTTGATGATTAATTTGAATAGTTTCAGATCCTTGAAACTTGATTTTTTATCTCTGAAACTGTTAGAGTCGACTCTAACAGTTTGTGGAGTCGACACCTTAGTTTTTGATGTTCTGTCTAAGCAATTAGAGCCGACTCCGGCTTCTGTAGAGCCGACTCTAATTCGAGCGCTGACAGACTTTCTGGTTCGGAGCCGACACCCAGTTTTCGGGAGTCGACTCTAGGTCGAACTAGGTCAAAAATAAAAAGGCGGAGTCGACCCCAAATCATTTTATCCGTCTCCCAAAACCCCTCCAAGGAGTTCCAAAGCCTTTCCAACCTCCCCAATCTTCTCAAAACCTTTGATTACACATTCCAATCAACTCAATGGCACCCAAGAGGCGCGGTTTCGTCGGAGGAGCGTCCGTTCCCACGAGGCGACGCACGATTCGGAGGCAACCCTCGCCATCCTCCTCTTCGGCCACTCAAGAAGATTCCCCTCCTTCACCCTCTTCACCCAAAGTAGATCAACTAGCCGGTAAGACTATCACAACTGGAAGGAAGGTCAACTTTGATTTCTTTGAGTCGGAGGGCTTCTCAATAGGAAGATGTTTAAAAGAAATGGGGTGGGAAAAGATTTGTTCATTAGATATCCCCACTTATCCTGCCCTAGTGAGAGAATTTTACAATGATTTGAGTAGAGGAGAAGGCGGTTTAGTCAGTATTGTAAGAGGAACTAGAGTTGTAATAACTGCTGAAATCCTTGGAAATCTGTTGGAAATGCCCACAATTGGTATTATGGAATATCAGCATGATGATAGAAGTGGTGCATTGTCAAGAATGTTAGGGAGGGATGTAACCGAGTTTGAGGAAATTCTTGCTAATCAATTAAATCTGGAGCTCAGGTTACTACACAACATATGTGGAAGAATTTTATTCCCCAAAATTGGTAGATTTGAGTACGTCTCGGAGCGAGACATTCTTTTGATGGATTGTATTATAACTGGAAGGCCAGTCAACCTAGCTGGCATGATGATTGGTTATATGGCAGAGGCTGCTACAAAGAAAAGATCTACACTGCCATATGGTATGGTTCTGACATTGATCTTTAGAAGCCAAGGTGTGCTAATTATGGATAATGAACCCCTAAGGAAATTAAGGCACACTGACTATTATAGTATTTCTACTATTCATCGGATGGGCTTCAAGAAGTTAAATGGTATCTGGATGAAAGGAGGACGAGAAGAAAGAGCTGAGAGAGATAGAACTGAAGAGGCCAGAGTAGAAGATATCCCTGGACCATCCACTGCGGGACCATCAGTCCCTGATCCATTTATTGCGGGACCATCTACAGCTGGACCTTCAGAAGCTGGACCGAGCACAGTTCCCTCTCCTCCACATCTGTCTGTTACTGCTTCTGGGAGATTCTCTGATGAGCAGATTGGTCAGTTGAGAGCCTTGCTTGCTGAATATGACAGTCAGAGATCTCATGAGATTAATCAATTAAAAGAAGACTTCAATCAGCTAAAAGAAGAACTTAACTCGAGACTTGACATGATTTCCTTTTCCATAAGCAATTCTGTTGAATCCTTTGGTGCTGAACTTCACAAAATCTTTGAAAGGATGGAAGGCATTGCTGATGGCTCGGGATCTTATGTTCATGCAACTGGTCAACTGAAGAAGGACATTGACCTTGCAGTCTCACAGATTGAAGCTTGTCTTGAAAATTTTAAGAAATCTCAAAAAGATGATGTAATGGAAATCATAGGTCACTTGAAGAAAATTGTATTCAAACATATCTGACTTTGATTTTGATTTTGATACTCTTTTGTATCTTAGGTTCTCCAGGTTTACTTTATCTTGATAGTTTGTATTTAGGAATTTTGAGTATCTAATGTATCTCACTTTGGAATGTACTTGAATCAACTTATGTAATGTTTCTTACTTATGTAATGCAATTACACATTTTCAAATCTGTCTATGATTGACTGCTTGAATCCCTATGTCTTATTGAACCAACAATTTTTCTCTAATAACTTTCTTTATCTAATACTCTCCTTATTGCTGATAACAAAAAAGGGGGAGAGATGGTTGAATATGCAAAAAAAAAGACTTGAAATTTTAATGAGAGATGGTTGAATATGCAAAAAGAAAGAAAGAAAGGGGGAGAAATGATTGTTTATGCAAAAAGAAAGAGACTTGAAATTTTAATCAGTTCAATTAAAATTTGATTTTTATATATAGGGGGAGCTATTCAATGCAGGGGGAGCTTAACAACAAGCTTAATTGCAATTTTCTGTACATTTAGTTTAAATGTTCATAATTGATGGCTTATATAGAACTCATGCATAATTTTAAAAGTTCACTTTGAATATTGGCATCAAATCCTTCATTAAAAATGTTTTAAGCTTTAAAATGACTATAATCTTTAGTTCGAATGAATTTTTTGAATGCATATACTCAAAGTTTTTGTTATCATCAAAAAGGGGGAGATTGTTGACCCAATTGATGATTTTGATGATTAACAAAACTATTTGAGTATAACAATTGAAGGCTCTAATGATTTTGATTAAGTTTTTCAGATTATAAGTCGATTGAATGATCAAAATCAGGAGTTAAATCTTGTTCTGGATCGAATCTAATGTCTAGGTAAGATTGCAGACATTAGAGTCGACTCCGAGAATCACAGAGCCGACTCCAGTATCTGGCACGGAAGTTAGAGTCGACTCCGAGACTGTTAGAGCCGACTCCAACAGAAAAGACAGAACGTTGATTTTTCTGGCCCCGACTTAGAGTCGACTCCGGGTCTGTTAGAGTCGACTCCAGAAAAGTTTCTTGTCGACCCCAGAAAAGTCAGAGACGACTCCAGAATTAACGGATTAAAGTGTTTGAGTTAGAGCCGACTCCAGAAAAGTTAGAGTCGACTCCAACCCACCTGGAACGAAAAATCAAATTGCCAGATCAGCTCTAACGGTAATATTTCTATTTTACTTTATTTCTAACGGATATATTTTGTTGCAAGGTACACTCCAACGGATAGTTTTCTTCCAAAAATGGTTTGAAAGAAATCTATAAAAAGGGAAGACTATCATTCAAAAACAAGAAGGGAAAAACAAAGAAGAAAAACGGAAATAGAGAAATCCCAATTCAAAAATCCGAAAAAGAGAGAGCCTGAATCTCAAGAGAAAAAACCTTCTAGCTCAAATCCACTCCACTCCAAAAAGCTCAAGAGGAATCCAAGGCATTCAAATCAAAGTTTTGGTGGATTTCCCAAATTGGAGAAAGAGGATCAGTTTCTTGCTTTTCAATCCTTCTCAACTGCTTCAACTGTGAAGAATCGGAGCTGAGGCTTGATTCAATCTAGCAAGGAGAAGAAGAAAAGAAGAAAAGAAGAAAAGCTCAAAAGCCAACCAACTACAAATCAGGCTTTTCTAAACCTTGTTCATTTACTTGATTATTTGCTCATTGAGGAGCTGTGTACTTGAAAAACAATATTTCTTTTGTTTGTGTCTAGTTCAATCTGGGGGATTGAACTAGTGGAGGTAGTCTTACCTCGGTACAAGCTTGGTATAGCTTGTGTTAGGGTTTTTGTGCTGGTGAGCCCGGAAAACCGGCTGGGTTCGTTGTGATCCCGGGAAAACAACAAGTTTGAGTTGTGAGCTTGTAAAACAACTCGGCTGTAATCAAGGAAGATTATAGTGTGGACCCAAGTGAATCTTGGGAGTGGACGTAGGTGTTGGATACACCGAACCACTATAAAATCTTTGTGTTTGCCGTGTCTCCTTTATCTCTATCTCTATCTCTATCTTATTGATTGTATTTTGTTTTTGCATCTGCATTCACTTTCACTCACACTAAGCAAACAAATATTTCAAAAGGTTTAAATTTTTTTAAAGAACCCAATTCACCCCCCCCCCCCCCCTCTTGGGTTGTCATCTGGGCCAACAGGAGGGATATGCCATTAACTCGTTAAAGACGCATCAATAGGAGTAGCTCCCAATTAAAAACCATTCGATTGTTGATCCTAGAGCAACTTGCCAACTCACCTTGACATCATATGGTTAACCAATTCTGATTTGACCATCTAAGAGATTCATGCTCAACCACAGAGCCTAATCTACTTCCATTTGGTTTAATCAAAGAGAAGGACATGATCAACTACAACTATTGTTTGATTTAGAGCATTCTTAACCTAATCTAATTAGATTTGTTCAAATACTCTTTTAGTCCAGTTGATTTAAACCTTAGGGTCTAACCCTTTATGGACCCTATTTAGCTAACCCAAAAGATTAAATATATTTCATGTTTACATGTCATATATTTCAATCAAGCATCACTTGTATTATGTTACTACTCATAATTCCTATATTTAGATCATATCTAAAAAGATTATGAATTAACATTTGACATTCAAATTAGACTCTCATAATATTTGTATGTTTCATAACATAGACATCATACCATCATATATCATATCTATGTTTTATACTAAACATGCAAATATCATGCTTTTATACAACATCAATATGTATCAAATATAAAACATCTTTTGAGAGTGCGTGTAATCTATGTTTTGATGCTTAAGCTCAATTTAAATTATCTTTGGATTGAGCATCAATGATAAAACAATAGCACGGCAATATGTCACAGAATACCTCATTGAATGGGTAATTTGGATGTTCAATCCATCTGTGACCATATAGACTTGCGATTAGTTTTAGCCATAATTATACAATTAATAGGAACATTAATTTACATGCAATAAATTAGATCAATAAGAAACCATTGCTCTGATACCATTTGTTGGGAGAGCTAATCACCGAGGCATGCATATTTTAAAATTTAATAACAATTATCAATGCGGAAATTTAAAGATTATATTAATCTTTCTAACATGCATCAAGATCATATCTTTGCATTATATTATAAGATCGTTTGATATAAGTATTATAAATTAAATAATTAAGATCATATCTTAATCTTCAAGATGAGAAGTCATACTACTCATCTTGAAGCCTGCCTTAAGATCTAAGGATCAAATCACTCACCTTAAGAATAGTAGGTAAATCCTTTGTGCTCTGCAGCCGTTCAATCGTTCGGCCTCTAGTATTGTCCATGTGAAGCTCCCGAATGATCGGATTCCCGGGAGTGCTAGCTCGCGGAAAAACAATTTTTGCTGATCTTGAATTCTTCCACTTGAATCTTCCTCCAAGATCCACCAAGCTTTTGCTAACACTAAAATCACACCAAAATTTTCTGTTCTAACTCTTAGAACTATAACACTTGGTTCTAACTATTTAGAATTTTTGATCTCTTTTGATCTTGTATTTTTTTATCTGGTGAGGGATGTCCTCTATTTATAGTTTCATATTAGCCAGCCTATTGAATTCTAACATTTAGAATTTCGCTATTTTTGTGAAAACCAAAGAGACATTAAATTCACACACTTATCAATGCATGAAGAGTTGTGTGGAGTGCTCTTCCAAAGAGGCACATTAATTCACACGCTTGTCAATGCATGGAGAGTTGTGAGGCACATTAATTCACACACTTGTCAATGCACGGAGAGTTGTGGAGTGCTCTTCCAAAGAGGCACCTTTTAGCAAAATTTATTTTTCTTGAACTTGGGAATCATTTGAAGAAGACTAAAAGTTATAAATTAAATTCTGCATGAGAATTTAATTTCTCATGAGATGAGATTTTAGTTATCTCATCATGCGAGAAAACCTTTTTCACACATGGGGTTTGGATTTTTGGTTTTAAGCTAATTTGAATTTATTGGATTAAACCAATATAGATCATGGTCCTAGCCCAAATCAAATTTGGCTAATCCTGAATCTATTTAAATTCAAATCAAATCTAATTTCAAATCAATATTTGAAATTGATTAGTCCTTCTAATAGACTTAAACCAAATTGAATCTTATTCACTTGTACTTAATCCAATTGAGATAATTCAATCAATCAAATTGATTAATTAAATCATATATGATTCTCAATCGTTGATCAGCAAATAGATCATCCTAGAAAACTTCTATGCGTGTGACTCTCTAGGTTCAAACCTAAGCCGGTAGCATAGAAATAATTTTCTATACTAATCGATATGCCCATCTAGCAATGGAACCCGACGTCTGGATAGGTCGAAGAGTTGCCGAGCAAACTCCAAGAACCCTAAGAAACAGTTACCATATAATTCATCCTCTTGACCACAAATGCTAAGGATGGCTTAAGAGCCTGTCAACTCTAAACAGCAAATCCATAAAGTGATTTCAATTTTAGTGATCATATGACTTTTACATGAAGTGCCTTGGCCAAGGTCTTGCTAAATTGAAACACAAGCATTTCTCCTTTTAACGGGATAGGTCAAATTCCATCTTGATCCACAACTGACTACCACAAGTACTTGACTGCACCTACTAACCTTTCGTAGCTGGATTAGAAATCTAGGTGGTCCAGCACCTAAGTACAATGAGTTTCTTGTAAGCCACTGGTTGTGATCTTTAGGTATGAAGGATACTTATACCTATATCTTCTCGGATTAACTCTAGACAGTAGAGTATCCGAAAATGAGTCACGTTCAGTGAAATATACTCCTACACTTTCATCTGTATGTCATACCAGTGTCTCTACACTCCTTGGTTAAGAGGACAACCAACAAATATGATATACAATGTCCTATAATTGATAGTACTATGGCCCTGTCATAGTATATCATTTGGTCGCGAACTCTTTAAGGACCTTCAATGATAAATCCTCCTTTATCGTGAAGGAAGATCCTGAGGGCTTCATTACTATTAGGAGTTTTAAGAAGATGTTCTTGTAATGAATAAAATGCCAAATAACTTTTATTAAGATATCAATTTATATACAATTTACATCAGCACAATCATCAATTTATATATAGTTGGTCGGACGAGGCCTAGTCCTTTTTTGAAAGGAAGTCAAATATAATATTAGGATATTTACCGTTCTTGGTCTCGCTCTATTCGCGTTCACTCAATTCGCGTTAATTCGTGTTTTTGAGGTTCGGGGTTTCTTATGTCTTCTGAGGTTCAGGGTTTCATAGTGTTTACGTACAGTTTGCATAATATATTTTAAACTAATTAAAAAAATTACGATGTATAGAGTGTTTATATATAGTTTGTATAATATGATCATGAATGGTAGCAGCAACATTGTTACTAAATATATATTTAAACTAATTTAAAAAATTATCATATATATATAGTATTTACGTATGGTTTGCATGATATGAGCATGAATGGTTGTAATAGTGTGTGAATGTTAATTAATTTAAGACTAAGAATTCTTTTTTACATCACCCAATCGTAATCAATAAAGTATGTGTTGCTGCCAAATCACTTTTGAGGAGCGTCAAGCGATAGAAATGCTTTGTTGGCCTTCACAGGAATGATAGGGACCGCCTCCTTTAGCTGAAAACCTGCAAGACAAGTCCTGGACTGGTGGTTCCGGCGGGGACCCTCCGACGCTCAAGTCAGCGATCTGGAGAACAGGAATTTTTTAATGAAAGAGTAGAGACTGAGTCCCCCTCTCTCGTTGGGGTCAGGCCCTTTATATACCTGTTCGGGGTCCCTCTTACCCTTCGTCCATAACAGCCGAATCATATCTTCTGTTAAGATTGGCTACAGCTGCTAAACGTGTGCCATAAGTATTGGCAACGGCCCATAGTATAGCAGTAACCGCTCGTGATCTTGGCAAAAGAGAACGGGTTGACGGGCCACGTGGAAGCTCTGCGTGAACAGCAATGGGTGATAAGGTTAGTCACGTGGGCCCCAAGTGCAACCATTGGGATAGAAGATGCCGTTTTAAAGTTCACGTGCATGACACTGTTCACGGCCGATGGCCGAGACCGTAAGGAAAAAGTCGAGGCCGAAGCTGTTCATGGCCGAATGAAAAAGCCTAAGGCCGAAAGGGCTAACGTGGCAGCCATAAATATGAGAGAATGCTATAAATGCCTTAGAGCGAGTGGATGCTCGTGGCCTTTAAGGCCATAAATGCTATAAAGATGGGAGAGAATAAGGCAATAAATGCCTAGCAAGTGGATGTACATCAGACCCGATGCCAAGGCGCTGTTGACTGCCGACGCTGTTGAGGCCGACGCCAGGGGGCTAACGTGGCAGCCATAAATGAGAATAAGGCAATAAATGCCTGAATAATCGTGGCCTTTGAGGCCATAAAGGCTATAAATATGAGAGAGAATAAGGCAATAAATGCCTAGCAAGTGGATGCATATCGGTAGGAGGCTGACGCAAGGCCGACGCTGTTCAGGCCAACGCTAAGGGGCTAACGTGCAGCCATAAATGAGAATAAGGTAATAAATGCCTGGATAATCGGCCTTTGAGGCCATAAAGGCTATAAATATAGGAGAGAATAAGGCAATAAATGCCTGGATAATCGTGGTCTTTGAGGCCATAAAGGCTATAAATATGGGAGAGAATAAGGCAATAAATGCGTGGATGCAACAGGAGGCACGAGGCCGACGCCAAGGCGCTGTTGAGGCCGACGCCGACGCTGTTGAGGCCGACGCCAGGGGGCTAACGTGGCAGCCATAAATACGAGAGAATACTATAAATGCTTTAGAGTGAGTGGATGCTCGTGGCCTTTGAGGCCATAAATGCTATAAAGATGGGAGAGAATAAGGCAATAAATGCCTAGCAAGTGGATGTACGCAGAAGGGCCAACGCGGAGATGCGAGGCCGACGCCAAGGCGCTGTTGAGGCCGACGCCAGGGGGCTAACGTGGCGGCCATAAATGAGAATAAGGCAATAAATGCCTATATAATCGTGGCCTTTGAGGCCATAAAGGCTATAAATATGGGAGATAATAAGGCAATAAATACCTAGCAAGTGGATGCACTCAGTAGGAGGCCGACATTGAGAATAAGGCAATAAATGCCTGTATAATCGTGGACTTTGAGGCCATAAAGGCTATAAATATGGGAGAGAATAAGGCAATAAATACCTAGCAAGTGGATGCACGTCGGTAGGAGGTCAACACGAATGTGAGGCCGACGCTGTTGAGGCCGATGCCAGTTGCTGTTGAGGCCGACACCGACGCTGTTGAGGCCGATGCTGTTGAGGCCGACGCCAGGGGGCTAACGTGGCAGCCATAAATGAGAATAAGGAAATAAATGCCTGGATAATCATGGCCTTTGAGGCCATAAAGGCTATAAATATAGGAGAGAATAAGGCAATAAATGCCTAGCAAGTGATGCAACAGGAGGCGCGAGGCCGACGCCAAGGAGAGAATTAAGTCGTTCGCGAAGGCCACTGAAGATGGCCATCTCGATAGGATGCCATCCAAAAAAATTAAGCCGTTCGCGAAGGCCGTTGAGGATGGCCGTCTCGATAGGATGCCATCCAAAAATTGCTGTCTTTATTGCCCATGGGGTCAACCGGCCCCATCAGTATGTAATAACATAAATATAAGATAATTCGTAGCACTTGTCCAAATATCAGATGTAAGAGCGATTTAACAATCAAAATTTTTAAAATATGAAATTATATTTTCTTTATAATCATAAAATTATATAAAATAATCATATTTAATAGTATTTTAGGATTTTTTATAGGCAAAATTAAGGGAATTTTTTATATATCTTTCAAATCTTGAACTTTCGATAAGCATAAAAGGTATTTCATTACCTATAATAAATTTTAATGATTCCTTCCTATTTAATTATTAAAAATAAGAACATCTTCTTAACTTACCTCCTTGGCTAATTTTGATCTAAAATTAGGTGTGTCAACTACTGCACTCTCATATTTCTTTAAATACTAGGTCTGATAATCGATAGTCTTTCTTGCAAACCTTATAAATTGTACGAAGGCCCTTGCTAATGATATCGTTAATGTCAAAATATAGCTAGACTTCAAAAATAGTTGGTTTACCTTTGGGTCTAATGGTTGATGTGGCACGCGTGGTAGTAGTGGGGTTGAGGATACTAGGTTCATCTATGATTGGTATACCCTGTACTCTACCATATCGGCATCGAAGTCAAACTCTTGGCCATAAGGTCGATCAGAACTAGGGATGATAATTTTTTTCATTTGGTTGTTTACTCGGTCGATACCATTTTTAACGAATCAAAGAATCCTCGGTAAATGGCTTAACGGGTAACAGGGATTACTCATTAACAGCAAAATAGATAAATGGCTCGGGGATGGTATTCTCTTCCCCATCCCCGTTTACTCATCCCCATCCTTATTAGCTTTAATATAATATATTTAAATTTTAAATATATATATTAATATATTAAAAATTAAAAATAAATAATATATATATAGTAAAACACGTTTGAATCACTACTAATATGTGGACTTCTTCGAATCAAAAAAAAGAATTATATAGTGGTCACGACACATTACAATGATAATAATTTGGTGTTAAGAAATTACATATTGAGGTACTAATTCATTTCTTTATGACTTGTTATTTTAATCTTATATATGCTATATTAATATTGTAATTATTTAAATTTGATAGGTTTGTTTACATGCCTGCTCCAAACACCTCTAACGTTCTGTTTGACTTGGATTGGAATATTGATCATAAGTTGTCTACCTGTTGATAAATGTAGTACGAATGATAGCATGATTTCAAAGATAAAAGTAAGATTGTTCAAGGTGCACTTATTTTGGGGGACAACTTTTTCATATGAGGTATGCTGCACATATTTTAAATTAATCGTGAAAGAGAGGCTTAGCAAGTTTAAGAGTGGAATTAAAAATGTGCGTGATAATATTGTATTTTTTTATTAGTATTTTTTTAATTTTTTAAAAATTATAAATTTAATAAAATAATATTAATTTTTTATGTAAAGGGCCAAACGAGTATCTGTTTGCCCTGTCGGTTATCTTCGTTCCTGTTCTGTTAACTATAATGGCTTAACGGTGTGAAGAACAAATATTTTTTTCTAACGGGGATGGAAACCAGTAGAGGCTGCTTTGGACCATTCGGGCTGTTGCCATCCCTAACGAGAGCCACTAACACAAGACATTGTCAATTGTAGAGGATAAAGAGTAAAAATAGAGCCTAGAGAGAAAAATTAGGATAGCTAACTAAAAATCATAGTGAAATCAAGACAACTTAGGAGACTTAGGAAGCCTTATAGAAGAGCTTTAGAAAACTTGTGATTTGGTATAGGTGAAGGAAAAAGGTTGGAACCTATTTATAAAGATTCGATGGCTTTTAAATGGCCTAAATAACCTAAAAAACTAGCCATGTATTGCCGTTGAAAAGGGCGAACAATTTTTCTTGAACAAAAGGCTATAATATCTTAAAATTTAGCCATTTATGTTTGTTATAACAAGCACAGAATTAGACGAAAATGCCCCAAAACTAGCCATTTATGGCTGTTATAGGGGGCATTTTGGACTTTCACCCATCAGGCTAGTCGTGAGATGCATGCCCAGTGGGCCTTTCTTGGTGTGCTAGGTCTGCATGCTAGGTTTGGCGTGCCTAACAAATTGGGTTGGTCCATTAGTGTTGGGAATGCCTAGAAACATGCTACATAGGGGTGGCAATTTATGTTTTCGTATCATGTTCGCATCATGTTAAAGCTAAAGTATAACAGTATATAGGTCAATACAAACATAACATGATTAGTTAGTCATATCAAAAATTGATATACAAATACAATATGATTATTACATGAGTAACATGACACAAAACACATAGCCTACTCCTGTGTCCGTCCAGTGGATGATCGATTGTGACTGAAACAAATGCTCTCAGACTTTGTATTCCTTAGTAGACCATGCTAATGGTGCTCTGAGCATAATGGTTGGACTTATCTGCAGCATAGACAATGAGGATATATAGTTCGTGGCTTGGGATGAAGGCATCAACAACAAATCCTGTAATAAGTGCCCAACTGTTAGTGTATGCCCTATATCTAATTGGATTGAATGCTATATATATTCTATGAATACAAATCAAATAAAATGGTTTCTTTATCTATTCAGATGTCTTTTATTTGATATATTTGTCTGTGAGATAAAGTTTAAAAGAATGTGAACCGTGCATATGGAATTTGTAATAGAGATTACAAATTGTGAGATTCAAATTGCATGTTATGCTTCAATTCTTTAAACTTCCCTGGTCGATGTGTAGATAGGACTGGACACCATCGAACACCGTGAGACTGACACACATTGCATATCCTCACCCTTGGGATGAGCAGCTGATTTCAAAAGCTGAAGTATGAAGATACTTGGATAGGTGTGTGGATGCTCGTTATTGGATATTCTATATAGTGTCGATGGTTGATCTCTAATGACGGTGGTGTGAGCGATCCTTTAACTTGAGATCTTCATTACATCTCATGTGTGGAATGTCATGCTTTGATGACATCTAAATGTCGCTCTAGCCACGGGTGGCAAATATGGTGTCGGTTGGGTATGACATGAAGCACATGAAAATAGTGTTTAATCAAGACAGGATTTGTCTTCCTTAATAGAAAAGGTTATATCCCATGGCCACTTAATGGATTAAATTGATTGTTAAATCCATACAAGGTTGAGTTGGAATTTGAAATGGTTTCGAAGTTCTAATTCATATGAGTCAATTTTTTTTTAGATCAAGTAAATAAAGATCAATTACAGGGTTGACACATTCCATACCACTGATTGATCTGGGAAATGTAACGAAAGGATTTGATCATACGGTAACTGTTCATAAACAGGTGTTGATGGTCACGTCAACAAAACCTTTAGTGGTTGGGTGGTCATGATGCTTTGCTAGAGGCCTCTCATGATCTATAATCATGTTGTTGACTTGGACAAAGAGTTGTCCAATCATTCCTAGGGTCTATGATTAGGACATGATTATTGCCAACATGTTAAAGGGCCTAATGGGTCACACGCATTAAGAAGAATTTTGGATGAATTAAAATGAGAATTAAATTAGATTTAATTCAGATAAGATGATCAATTAAATAATTGGGTGAGACCCAATTTAAAGAAGATAAAATAATAATGGATATGATCCATTATAGTAGAAGGAATGTTAAGGAGAAATTATTTGTGCATATGATGAACAAATAATTGGATACCCAAATATGACTTGATCCATGTGATGAATAGCTCTGATTATTCGAGTATGGATGGCCAATCTCAGCCATGTGAAGATAAATCATGCCCATGGGATGAGGCATGATGAATCTCTATAGTTCAACGATGAAATGGTACAAATTGGGCCATGTAATTATGAGATAACCAACTCCTAATTTCAAAGGATGAGATTGTGACACTTGGATTAACGTTACCATGAGAATTAGAGTTTCTTCTGTTTCTTTGGATTAACGTTACCATGACATTACCATGAAAAGATGTCTTTTCTTCACCCCTGAAACGTTTCTTTCTCACCCTATAAATATGGTTCCTTCCTCCTAGGAAGTGATGGCATGAGAAGAAAAAGATTAGATCTTTTAGATCTTCAGAGATATCTTCTATACCTTGAAGGTCTTCATCCACTCTTCTCCGCGTGGATCACCATTAGAGGCCGGATACATGGACGGCTAGTGACAGAGGATTCACCAGCTTCATCCTTTCTTACATCGATAAAGGACCCAAGTATGTAAATAAATCTAATATTTTAGATTTTATTTGAGATTTACTGAATCTATTCCTAAGGATCCTAGGCTTCTGAGAATTTCATATTATATCTTCTTGTATATTTTTATGAATTTGATTCATATCCAGAATATATAATTTCCAACAGTGGTATCAGAGCCACTTTAGGCTACAGATTCATTAATCTGATAGGATACTTGAGTCAATATGATTCATAATATGAGTTTTTATTATGCTTAAAATCATGAAGAGCTTCCATATGTTGATAATAAATCTAAAATATAATAAAATGTTTATTATTTGATGATAAACAATATTATTTAGATTTATGCATGTTCATTATCATGTTAAAATAGAGTACTTTGATATATGATATCAGAGATAAAGATTTATTATATGATAATAAACAATAATTAATTTAGATTTAATCATATATGTATTATGTTAAAATAGTAATTATTATTTATGCATAATAGATACTATATGCTGAAATCCTAGAAATCATGTTTAGGATTTAATTTTAACATGATTATTGATATGATTAAGATCTGATATTCTTATGATAATGAACATTGAAAACTTAGTTTGAATATTTGGATCAAGATAAGATTGTGATTAATTGTAATCATATGAAATTTAAAATTTTATATTTTGAATCTAAAATCTTATCATGACAACAATATGATTAGGGTTTGTTAGAGACATTAGGATTTGCATGGGATGTGAAACCGACATGTCATAACATGTAATTAATTGATAAAAAAATTTAAAATTTGAATTAAGAATTCTTATCATAATACCCTAGCTAGATCACTATCTATAGTTATCATAAAATGTAATAGATGATGAAGATTTAGGAAACTTAGACTTAACCATGTCATTGTTTGATCCTATGATCCCATAATTGATCTAATCAATTGGGCTTAACTACATTAGTCTCTACAAAGGTTTGATCATGGTTTTTAATTGCTCCATTCGCTGCCTGGGAAAACCCATTCAATGGGATCAAAGGGCTAAATAGGACACCATTGATCAGCTGATCTGGCCATTGTTAAGGAAAGCTCTTAATTGATTAAATCAATTAAGGTTAATCAGGATGGTAGCAATTGATTTGGTCACATAATTAGGGTTCCTAAATTAGATAGTGATCAAAATCCTAATTTGATTAGGAGTCCCAATCATAAGATTGGATCTTATAAAATTAAGGTTAATTGAGATTAATCTAAAATCTACATATAGGATATGTAACCTAGCATAGTACAAATATTGTAGACGTAGATGGGACCTATATGCGCTAAATTCCTCCACAAATATTAAGTCATAAGCCTTCCATTGTTCACATGATACAAAATTATTAGATCATGAGATTTGTCATGCCAAAGCCGAGGTCGAGTATACTTATGAGGAGTTGATTATGGAACAATGGGTTGACTTAACTAGATTAGTTGGCATAATTGGCCAAAGTCAGGGTCAGTCTAATCTAGAGGCAAACTTTAGGGTGATCACATATGGATATAATTGATAAGGCAATGTTCCCTAAATGATCTAGGAGTCACATTAGATGTGATTGATGATAATCTACCAAATTTGGCTTATCGAGATTTATTGTGCCAAAGCCAAGGTCAAGGTAATTCAAATGAGGATCCTAGCCCACTAAGAAAATTGAAAATTGAATGCCAATTTCTCGAGATTAATAGAGAGGGCTATTAACCTTGATAAAATAGTGGAAGAAACTAACTTAATTAAAAATCTAGAATTACCATATAAGTTGGTGATTAGTATTCATAGTAATTGACTCGTTCTAATTTTATGTAGGTTATCAGAGAAACCATGAGTGTAAATATCAACCTTAGGAATATTTTAGAATCTAATAAATTGACTGGACTCAACTTCCCTGATTGGCTAAGGAATGTAAGGATCGTTCTATGATCTGAAAAAATTCTTTTTGTCCTAGATGAGGTTGCATCGGAAGTCCCACCAGCGGATGCTCCGACTGAGGTTCATGTGGCATACAACCGGTATAAAGATGCTGAAGACATGGCCACATGTTTGATATTGGCCTCGATGTCACCTGATCTTCAGAAACAGCATGAGCATATGAATGCTCAGGAGATTTTGATGCACTTGCAAGAGTTGTTTGGTGCACAGTCTCGATATAAGAGGTTTCAAACTTCTAAAGAGCTGTTTCAGTGCAAAATAACTGAGGATTCATCAGTGGGTGCCCATGTACTGAAAATGATCAATCTGGTTAAGAAGTTGGCACGATTGGGTTTTGTGATGGATCATGAACTAAGTATTGACTTGGTTCTATAGTCATTACGTCCCAGCTATTCGCAGTTTATTCTTAATTTCAACATGAACAAGCTAGAGACATCTCTTCCTGAGCTCTGACAAATGCCGAGCCCAACATAAAGAAAGAAAAGGGGTAGGTTATGGTCGTGGAGTCCTCTGGCGCTCGTAAGAAGCGGCCAAAGAAGAATAAAATCCAAAAGGCCAAGACAACTAAATCAAATAAGGGCATTAAGAAAAACAAAGTAGCTAAGGGGAAGTGTCACTTCTGTGGCAAGGAAGGGCACTGGAAGCGAAACTGCAAGGCTTATCTGGCTAGCCTGAAAGAAAAAAAAATGCAGATGCTTCTACATTAGGTATATTTATGATTGAGATATTTTCTTCTGTTACTTCTTATTCCACTTAGGTATTGGATACTGGTTGTGGATCTAATATTTGTATTAATATGCAGATGATAAGAAGCAGTAGAAAGCTGAAAAAAGATGAAGTGATCCTGCACATGGAAAATGGAGCAAAGGTTGCTGCTTTAGCTATAGGAACTTGTTCTTTGTCTTTGCCCACTAGGCTTATAATGGAGCTTAATAATTATTACTATGTTCCAAATATAACAAAGAATATTATTTCCGTTTCATGTCTTGTAAATGATGGACATACATTTGAAATTAGAAATAAAGAAATTTTAATTTTTAAAAATGAAATGTTCTTTGGTTCTGCTGAAATGTTCAACGGGATTTATGTTTTGAATTTACAATGCCCTATTCTCAATGTAGAAACTAAGTAATTAAAATCAAATAATTCTAAGAACTTGTTCCTATGGCACTGTCGTTTAGGTCATGTAAATGAAACACATTTAACCAAGTTACATAAGGATGGCTACTTGGGCTCATTCGATTGGGAATCGGTTGAGGAATGTGAGTCGTGCTTACGTGGCAAAATGACTAAGTCATCCTTTACTAAAAAGGGTGAGCGAGCAACTGAATGTTTAGGACTAGTACATTTGGATGTATGTGGTCCTATCAATATTCAGGCAATAGGAGGTTTTTTTTACTTCATCACATTTATAGATGACCATAGCAGGTATGGTTATGTATATATGATGAAGCACAAATCTGAAGCCTTTGAAAAGTTTAAAGAATTCAGATCCGAGGTAGAAAAATAAAGTGACAAAAGTATTAAAATACTTCGATCAGATCGAGGTGGGGAATACTTAAGCCATGAGTTTTTAAAATATTTGAAGGAGAATGGGATTCTCTCTCAGTGGACTCCTCCTGGTACGCCACAGTATAATGGTGTATCAGAAAGGAGAAATCGCACATTATTAGATATGGTGCGATCAATGATGAGCCTTGCAAATCTTTCAAAAATGTTTTGGGGTTATGCCCTACATACAGCCAAATACACTCTAAACCAAGTTTCGTCTAAGTCGGTCAGCTCCACTCCCTATGAGATATGGTGTGGAAAGAAACCAACCCTTAATCATCTATGGATTTGGGGTTGCTACGCTTATGTAAATCGTAATGAGTCGGACAAGCTGGGAGCTAGATCCGACAAGTGTAATTTTGTGGGGTATCCTAAAGAAACAAAAGGATACTACTTTTACCACCCACTCGAGCAAAAGGTTTTTGTTTCAAGGCATGCCATATTCCTAGAGAATGATATTTTTCTAAGAAACAGAAGTGAAAAAAATATTGAGATTAGTAAAACTCAAGAACCACAAATTGACACAGACCGATTAGATGAAATGGAGCAAATGTCAAATGCAGTGGGGTTGAGCATGAAACTCAACTCACATTTAGGCAACATTTACGTGAGCCTCTATCAAAAATGATGGAGCAACAGGTAGCTCCAAGTACACATAACTACGTAGGTCTAGTAGAACACATCATATTCCTGAGAGATATGGATTTTTTATGATGAGCCTACTAACTACGAGGAGCAATTTGTGACATTGACTCCAAGAGATGGCTTGAAGCCATAAAGTCTGAAATGGACTCCATGTACGATAACCAATTATGGACTTTGGTTGATCCACCTGAAGGGATAAAACCCATTGGGTGCAAATGGGTCTTCAAGAAGAAGACAGACATGGATGGTAATGTGATTACTTATAAGGCGAGGCTAGTTACCAAAGGTTACAAGCAAAGGCAAGGTGTTGACTTTGATGAAACCTTTTCTCCTATAACCATGCTTAAGTCCATAAGGATTTTTCTTGCGATTGCAGCCTATTACGATTATGAGATATGGAAAATAGATGTCAAGACCGCCTTCCTAAATGGTGATTTAGTGGAGGATGTGTATATGACACAACTTAAGGGTTTTGAGTCCATTGATTCTCAAAAGGTATGCAAGCTGCAAAGGTCCATTTATGGACTTAAGCAAGCCTCTAGAAGTTGGAACATCCATTTTGATGAAACAATCAAAAAGTTTGATTTTATCAAAAATGAGGATGATCCATGTGTGTACAAGAAGGTTAGTGGGAGTGTTATTGTTTTCTGGATATTATATGTAGATGACATATTATTGATAGGAAACAACGTATCCTTGCTGCAAGAAGTGAAGGAATGGTTATCCAGCAAGTTCTTTATGAAATATTTGGGAGAAGCAGCCTACATACTGGGTATTAAGATCTATAGAGATAGATTTAGGATGTTGCTTAGATTTTCTCAATCAACGTACATAGATAAAGTGCTAAAACGATTTAGCATGAAGGAATCCAAGAAGGGATTCCTGCCGGTATCGCATGGGGTACATCTCTCCAAGGACATGAGTCCTAAGACCCAAATGGAGAGAGAGAGCACATGAATAGGATTCCATATGCCTCAGCAATCGGATCCATCATGTATGCGATGCTATGTACAAGACCTGATGTTTCTTATGTATTGAGTATCACTAGTAGATACCAGGCAAACCTTGGTGAGAAACATTGGATGGCCGTCAAGAATATCCTTAAGTACTTACGAATGACTAAGGATATGTTATTGGTTTATGGAGGACCCGAACTCATAGTTCAGGGTTATACGGATTCTAGTTTTCAGTCTGATAAAGATGATTATAAATCTCAATCAGGCTATTCTTTACATTCAATGGCGGTGCAGTCAGCTAAAAAAGTTCCAAGCAGAAGATGATTGCCGACTCCATGACCGAAGCCGATGCAGATGCAACCAAAGAAGCAGTTTGGATCAAAAAGTTCATCACTGAACTTGGTGTGGTTCCAAGCATTGTTGATCCAGTACACTTGTATTGTGATAGCAATGGAGCTATTGCGCAAGCTAAGGAGCCAATGTCTCATCAGAGGTCCAAACATGTACTCAGGAGATACTATGTAATTAGAAAGATTATTGGTAGAAATGATGTAAAAATAGAATGAGTCCCCACTGAGGATAATGTTTCTGATCCGCTCACTAAAGTCCTGCCGCAGCAGAAGCATGATAATCATGTTAAGTCACTCAGTATTAAATAGTATTAAATACATGGGTGAATGGCTCTAGTGCAAGTGGGAGATTATTAGTGTATGCCCTAGATCCAATTGGATTGAATACTGTATACATTCTATGAATACAAATCAAATAAAATGGTTTCTTTATCTATTCAGATGTCTTTTATTTGATATATTTGTCTGTGAGATAAAGTCCAAAAGAATGTAAACCGTGCATATGAAATTTGTAATAGAGATTACAAATTCTGAAATTCAAATTGCATGTTATGGTTCGATTCTTTAAACTTCCCTAGTCGATATGTAGATGGGATTGGATACCATCGAACACCGTGAGACTGGCATACATTGCATATCCTTACCCTTGGGGTGGGCAGCTAATTTTACAAGCTGAAGTATGAAGATACTTGGATAGATGTGTGGATGCTTGTTATTGTAACGATGCATTGGATGACCTGTATAGAGATCCCATATGGATATTCTATATAGTGTCGATGGTTGATCTCTAAAGACGATGGTGTGAGTGATCCTTTGACTTGAGATCTTCATTGCATCTCATGTGTGGAATGTCATGCTTTGACGACATCCAAACGTCGCTCTAGCCATAGGTGGCAAATATGGTGTCGATTGGGTATAACATGAAGCACATGAAGATGGTATTTGATCAAGACAGGATTCGTCTCCCTTGATAGAAAGGGTTATATTCCACGGCTACTCGATGAATTAAATTGATTGTTAAATCCTTACAAAGTTGAGTTGGAATTCAAAATGGTTTCAAAGTTTTAATTCATATGAGTCAATTTTTCCTGAGATCAAGTAAACAAAGATCAATTACAGGATTGACACATTCCATACCACCGATTGATCTGGGATATGTGATGAAAGGATTTGATCATACGGTAACCGTTCATGGACAGGTGTTGTTGATGGTTACGTTAACAAAATCTTTAGCGGTTGGGTGGTCATGATGCTTTGCTAGAGGCCTCTCATGATCTATAATCATGTTGTTGACTTGAACAAAGAGTTGTCCAATCATTCCTAGGGTCTATGATTAGGACATGATTATTGCCAACATGTTAAAGGGCCTAATGGGTCACACGCATTAATAAGAATTTTGGATGAATTAAAATGAGAATTAAATTAGATTTAATTTAGATAAGATGATCAATTAAATATTTGGTTGAGACCCAATTTAAAGAAGATAAAATAATAATGGATATGATCCATTATAGTAGAAGGAATGTTAAGGAAAAATTATTTGTGCATATGATGAACAAATAATTGAATACCAAATATGACTTGATCCATGTGATGTATGACTATGATTATTCGGGTATGGATGGCCAATCTCAGCCATGTGAAGATGGAATCATGCCCGTGGGATGAGGTATGATGAATCTCTATGGTTTGATGATGAACACGTACAAATTGGGGCATGTAATTATGAGATAACCAACTCCTAATTTCAAAGGCTGAGATTCTGACACTTGGATTAACGTTACCATGAGAATGAGAGTTTCTTCTATTTCTTTGGATTAACGTTACCATGAAAAGAGGTCTCTTCTTCTCCCTTGAAACGTTTCTTTCTCACCCTATAAATATTATTCCTTCCTCTTAGGAAGTGAGAGCATGAGAAAAAAAGATTAGATCTTTTAGATCTTCAGAGATATCTTATGTATTTCTATAAGGGGATTTAAGAGGCGCTAGCACCCCTCTCTTCCGAAGTGTCATTTTCATACCTTAAGGTCTTCATCCATTCTTCTCCGCGTAGATCACCATTAGAGGTCAAACACGTGGACGGCTAGTGGCAGAGGATTCACCAGCTTCATCCTTTTCTACATCGATAAAGGACTAAGGTATGAATAAATCTAATATTTTAGATTTTATTTGAGATTTAATGAATTTGTTCCTAAGGATCTTAGGCATCTGAGAATTTTATATTATATCTTCATGTATATTTTCATGAATTTGATTCATATCCAGAATATATAATTCCCAACACCAACTGTCGGGATATCTCTAGAGGAGCCTACGACATTAAAAGAGGATGAAAGGTGCTGAAGATCTCCCAATTCAGAGGCCCAATGATGTCTAATCAATCGAGGAAAATGGTGAAGACGAGTAAGATTAACAGCCCTTGAAATCTTTGGATTTGCAAAGAAAATCCAAAGTAACATAGAAAAGGAAGTTGAGCCAGCATTATTATTGGATGTTAGAGATGATTGTGAAAGAGGTGTTCAAACTTCAAAGAGAGTGCCAAACAAGGAGCCCTTATCTCTTTTGTCCTTGAATGAGTTTATATATAAATATATTTATATGAATGGGTTTCGTGAAATTGTATGATTTGCTTGAATCGTGAGCTACATGCTTTGCCGTGATAAGACTACCTTTTTATATAAAGCTAAGTCAAGTATCATAAGCCATATCTTTGATAGCTGGGCATCCATTTCTTATGGTATATTGAGGGACATGCATATGATGTTGATACATAGTAGGTTGCCACTTGTTGCCTTGTTGAAAATTGTTGTTGCTGAATTTTGTTCTCCGACTCGGGAAAGATGCACGTCAAGATCCGAATGGTGTTCTTTTGTCTGGGTGGACCTGCACGATAGTTCTCACACAGAAATCATAGGGGATGGTTTCTGCGAAAGACCCTTCGATCCATAAAATCTTTGGATTTGTAAAGAAAATCTAAAGTAACATAGAAAAAGAAGTTAAGCCAGCATTATTATTGGATGTTAGAGTTGTTTGCGAAAGAGGTGTTCAAAGAGAGTGCCAAACAAGGAGCCCTTATCTCTTTTGACCTTGATGATGCTACCTTTTTATATAAAGCTGAGTCAAGTGTGATAATTAAGCCATATCCTTGATAGGTGGGCATCTATTTCTTACTGTCTATTCAGGGACATGCATGCTCTATCTTATCCAATGTCCATCACACCTCCCAACCAATTGTCTTTGAATCACGGCCACGTTACTGATGGTGTTGATGTGCAGTAGGTTGCCACTTGTTGCCTTGTTGAAAATTACAAAATTCTGTTGTTTTCTTCTATGGATGGATCAAGCATTCAGCGATAAAATCATGCAGCTCGCTTACATCGTTAGACGCATTGTCTATCATAATGAATCTATCTTTCTGAATGAAGTTGAGTAGAAAGACATTTATTTTTTATAGTCTGTCTATCGAGGCCTATTTTGTTGAGCATTTTTAATTGTGTTATCGATGATGCTAACGTGAAATGGATTCTTAGTGGACCAAAAGATGTAGAATTCTGCCCCATTACATGGAAAATGCAGGCATTACTTGAGTCAAGATTCTCTCTAATTGAAGATGGAATCCAAGGAATTCAATTATGTATGAGCGGTCTTTGCATTGTACCAATACTCATAACTATGTGTGGACCATGGTTGGTGCATAGAAACCAGTATTCATATGATGAATAAAACTCTTATGGCAGGCTTGAGATTTCTGTAAGACTTATTTTAAATATATTGATCACGATATCAATATATTTATTATGATCGATAAATACCTCCAGCCATTATTATTAATGGTCTATCCGATGAGGATAAGGAATTCGATCTTCCTTGAATCAGCTGCACGGGATCTTGATCTTCCTTTCTTTAGGGATCTCGATCTTCCTCCTTCGATGGATCTTGATTGAGTCCTCACGATGGATCTTGATTGAGTTCTTCTAATGATCTTGATTGAGTTATTCTAATCAACGAGCCATCGCACTCTGATGGTGTATGCCCTCAGGATGTGCTCTTGATCAGGGACTCAATGCCAATGCCTCCGCTTATTAGGTTTTTCTTTCGATAACCTTGTTGAAAGCCTTAGGAAGGGTTCCCTATTTATACTCAATTCCCTTCACCGCATGCTCCCATCAAGCAAGCGTTCAACATTTAAGGGGGGGGCTGTTATCACTTCTTAATTAGTGAAATGCTAGTAATAAAATAAGGACCATTAAAAGGCGACGGGTTATTACATTCTCCCACTTGGTCCGTATATTTTATCAACACTGAACAAGAAACTAAATACATGAATCATAGCGATAGGTCCTCTATAATTGAGTATTATCTTCTATGTATTACAATGCATTCAATTTCTTTACCACTATTCCAAATGTGACAACATAACATAATGAATAAACCATATGTTTATTCAGAGTCCAAAAGAAAAGTTTGTCATTTCTCAAAAGTCATATAACGTGTACACCTGAATGAGAAATAAACAAATAATTGAAATAAGAGTTTCTTTGTACAAATTGTTATCCATACAATTATATCATGGAACCAACTCCCATTCTTATCACATGATCCTTAAAATTCTTAATTGGCATGCCTTTAGTCAAAGGATCAGCTATCATCAATTCAGTGCTAACGTGTTCTATGACCACTTTGTTTTCTTTAACACGTTCTCTTATGGCTAAATACTTAATGTCGATATGTTTACTTCGACTACCACTCTTATGGTTTTTAGCCAAAAATACAGCAGCTGAATTGTCACAGTACAGTTTAATTGGCCTAGTAATAGAGTCAATAATTCTAAGCCCTGAGATGAAACTCTTCAACCATACACCTTGCGATGTAGCCTCAAAACAAGCAACGAACTCCGCTTCCATAGTAGAGGTAGCAGTCAAAGTCTGCTTTGCACTCCTCCATGATATGGCTCCACCAGCTAACATAAATATAAATCCTGATGTTGATTTTCGAGAATCAACGCAGCCAGCAAAGTCCGAATCTGAGTAGCCCTCTATCTCCAAATGATCAGTTTGTCTATACATGAGCATGTAGTCCTTGGTCCCTTGAAGATACCTCATGACCTTTTAGCAGCTCTCCAGTGGTCTAAACCTGGATTACTCTGATATCTTCCCAACATTCCTACTGCAAATGCAATGTCAGGTCTTGTGCAAACCTGAGCATACATTAGGCTTCCAACAGCTGAAGCATATGGAATGTTGTGCATCTGTTCCCGTTCAAGTTCATTTTTAGGGCACTGGTTCAAAGCGAACTTGTCACCCTTCACTATAGGTGCAACACTTGGTGAATAATTTTTCATCCGAAATCTCTCCAAGACTTTATTGATATAAGTTTCTTGAGACAATCCCAAAATACCTCGAGATCTTTCTCTATGGATCTTAATGGCAATGACATAAGATGCCTCACTCATATCTTTCATATCAAAATTTTTGGAGAGAAATTGTTTCACCTCATATAGCAACCCTTTATCATTGGTTGCAAGTAGAATGTCATCCACATATAGGACCAAGAAACAAATTTTGCTCCCACTAACCTTCTGATATATACATTGATTCATGATGTTCTCTTCAAAACCAAAGGAAGAGATCACATCATGAAATTTTAAATACCACTGACGTGAGGCTTGTTTCAATCCATATATGAATTTCTTAAGCTTGCAAACCAAATGCTCACCATCACCAGAGGAAAATCCTTCAAGCTGTTTTATGTAAACCTCTTCCTCTAGATCTCCATTAAGGAATGCGGTCTTCACATCCATTTGATGTAACTCAAAATCAAAATGAGCTACCAATGCCATAATTATTCGGAGAGAGTCTTTCTTGGATACAGGAGAAAATGTCTCCGTGTAGTCGATTCCTTCCCTCTGAGTGAATCCTTTGGCAACGAGTCTTGCTTTATATCTTTCAATGTTGCCTTGTGAGTCTTTCTTTATTTTGAAGATCCATCTACATCCAATGGCTTTTACACCATCAGGCAACTCAACAAGATCCCAGACTCGATTAGATGCCATAGATTCCATCTCGTCCTTCATGGCATTGAACCACAAGTTTGATTCCTTAGAACTCATGGCTTGTGAAAACGTTTCAGGATCATTTTCGGCTCCAATGTTATAGTCAGATTCATGTAGATACACAACATAATCACTAGGAATTGCTGATTTCTTTATTCTAGTTGATCTTCTTAATGTTGTGTCAATGACCTCTTGAGGAGTATCTTGCATAACTGATTGTTGATGAACAACACGATCTTCTAGATTACCATCAGCTTGTGAAATCTCAATGATTGGTTGTTGGGCGCTTAATTGAGTTTGATGAGTGCTATAAATAACAACCAATCCCTCACTTGAAGTGGAAGCTGGAATAACTGAATGATCTTTCTCAGAAGAAGCCAAATACTGAGATTGATCACTCCCACTGATCAAGTCATTCTCAAGAAATTTTGCATTTCTTGATTCCACAATCCTAGTGCTGTGAGATGGACAATAAAATCTATAACCCTTGGACTTCTCAGCGTATCCAATAAAGTATCCACTAATAGTCCTTGGGTCTAGTTTCTTTTCTTGTGGATTATAGACTCTTACTTCAGATGGGCATCCCCAAACACGTATATGTTGCAGACTTGGTTTTCAACCTTTAAATAACTCAAATGGCGTTTTGGAAACAGCCTTGGTTGGAACCCGATTCAATATATACGCAGCAGTTTTAAGAGCTTCAGTCCACAAGGATTTAGGTAAGTTATAGCTGACAATCATGCTCCTTACCATGTTCAATAATGTCCGGTTTCTCCTTTCAGCTACACCATTTTGGTCAGGAGACCCTGGCATGGTGTATTGTGCAACAATTCCATTTTCTTCAAGAAATCGAGCAAACGGACCAGGTGCTTGTCCATTCTCAGTGTATCTACCATAATATTCTCTACCTCTATCTGACCTCACGATTTTAATTTGGTTGCCGTATTGTTTCTCTACTTCTGGCTTAAATACCTTAAAGGCATCTAATGCTTCATTCTTATTATGAAGTAGGTAGAGATACATATATCGTGAATAGTCATCAATAAATGAGATGAAGTATCTCTGACCATACGAATCCATATCTGGGCTACAGATATCCGTATGTATGATCTTCAGTATTTCCGAACTTCTCTTGGCATCTTTCTTGGACTTGTTGGTTTGCTTTCCCTTTATGCAGTTCACACAAGTATCAAAATCAGTAAAATCAAGAGTATCAAGTACTTCATCTTTTACTAATCTTTTAATTCTCTCAATGGAGATATGACCTAATCTCCGACGCCACAAAATAGAGGAATTCTCATTTATAACACATCTTTTCATACCAGTTTGGGCGTGCATCACATTATAGGTGGTATTATTTTTTAAATTGATTTGGAAAAGATTGTCTGACAATGTACCATTCCCAATAAGCTTAGATTTATAAAATAAATCAACAGAGCTTTTATTAAAATTAAAGGAGTATCCTGCTGGTACAAGCCTTGACACTGAAATCAAATTTCTAGAGAAACTTGGAATATAAAATGTCTTTTCCAAATCCAAAACAAAACCAGAATGTAAAATAAGTCTGCACGTTCCAATTGCTTCCACATGTGAACCCATCTTGTTTTCTGAATAGATGCTTTGTTCACTTCCCAATGGTTTCCTTTGATTTAGAAAACCCTGCAAGGTATTTGAAACATGGATTGTAGAACCAGAATCAATCCACCATGTGTTATGACATATAACCAAATTGGATTCATGACATACGAATGAGGTTAGAGTACCTTTCTTGTCAAGCCAAGCTTTGAATTTGAGACAATCTTTCTTTATATGCCCTTTCTTCTTGCAAAAGAAGCACTTGGACTCCTTCTTGTCTTCTGTATGGATGGATACTTTACCCTTGTCCTTTGCGTTTGGCTTTGGGAGCTTTAGTCTTTCTATGAGTGACTAAATGTTCACTTTCTCCCATTTCTAAAATCAGCCTCCCTTCCTCTTGAACACACATGGTCAGAAGTTCATTAATTGACCATTTGTCCTTATGTGTGTTGTAAGATATTTTGAAGGGACTATACTGCTGTGGGAGTGAGCTCAAAATAAAGTGCACCAAGAAAGATTCTGACATCTCAACCTCTAGGGATTTCAACTGAGCCGCAATGTCCCTCATCTTCATGATGTGCTCACGCACACCTCCAACCGTAGTGAGCTTCATTGATGATAATTTTGTCATTAGGGTGCTAGCCATTGCCTTATCTGAAGACTCAAATTGTGCATCAATAGCCTTCAGAAGTTTCTTGACATTTTTGCACTCAGGAATTGAACCACGTATACTAGCAGAAATTTTAGTACGTATGAACATCATACTGAGGCGATTGGACCATTCCCATCATTCATACGCAGCAATCTCAGCCTGAGTGCTAGTAGATATAACTGAATGTGGTTCATCCTTCCTGATAGCATAGTCAATATCCATGCACCCTAATTGTAGAAGAATTCTCTCCTTCCATAATTTATAATTATCACCACTTAAATCGGGAATGTCATATTTCATATCAGAAATATTAACAGGCAAAATAGCTGTATAAAAATAAAATCATGTTTATGTAATTGAATTTGAGGTATATAACTTGATGTCATGTTTTACCAATGTAAACATGCAATAATATGAATCAATAACATACAATAACTACCTGTGGGCTAAGTTATTATACTCAAATAGACTCATTAGCTTAATGATGTGACTAACAAATTATATTCCTTTCTTAATTCCTGTGGGTAATTAAGAAAATAATTTGTTATCGCATCCTAATTAATTATATTAGTGCAACAAAAATTCCTGTGGGATAAGATTCATTACATTAATATAATTAGTCACAATTAATATCATCTAACCTTATGTAATATTTGCAACTCAATATATAATTTTTATTAATCAAAGATGCTGTGGCTACTCCTCAATTAATCAACATCATACTGATCACATGACATTGAATTTCATTATATGCATATAGATTAACCAATTTAGCATGATTATTAGGTAGTGATCTTAATCAACGTAACATTTTCAAATCAAGATCTGAGTTAGTCAAATTGGCCAGGCCAGTGAAAGAGAAGTGGGGGTCCCCCCGTTGCTTTCCTTAGGTCAGTCAACGGAACCAATTAAGTAACCACAATCTCTTTGCCTTTCTAGACACCAACTGACCAATAGACCTTGAAAGGATTTGCACTGTGATTTTCACACTACCACTAAATTCATGCATAGAATAAATCTAGTACGCAGAACAGGAGACAACATTTCAAATATCTATTTAATGAATTTTAAAATTATCATCTTAAAAAAAAATTTGTTAATTAAAACACACCCGGCCGTAGCTCATTATTCCCTTGGGCCAGTCTATGCAAAACACCGTAGGCATAGAGACTCAGGAGGCATATTTTAATATAAAAATTTAAACTTAAGAAACAAATGATAAAAACAAATCATGTTACATGATTTAATAAAATATTAAACAAATAATAAATGCATTTAAAATTCAATCAATCCAAATTTTAAATCCCATGAGAGAACGGAAAGACCATAAGCGAGAAAAGCAAAAACTGAAACAGGCCACGTTTTCTCTCTTTTTTAATATGTCACCGCATGTGGTTATAGAAGCCACGTTTCCGCTGCATTTCCTTTCTTTAGTTTTTCCTTTGTTTAATGCTACGTTTCTTTTCTCTTCCTTTCTTTAATGCTATCTCTTTAATACCAAAAAGAAATCCAGGAAACCTTTAATGCCAGAAAGAAATCTTTAATAGAAAAGAAAGAGGCCACGTTTTGTTTTCGCAAAAAAATTATTATCTGAGATAGGTTTAATGGTTTCTGTCAATTCCGTGAACATAGATCAGAACTGATCGAAACCTGAGATCCGAAAAACTGAAAATGGAAAATATGCGGCATAAATTGCTTGAAAGGAGAAACTTGGATGGAAATACTCACAAAATAAGGCAGAGGTTTAAAAAGCTCTGATACCAAATGTAAGACTTATTTTAAATATATTGATCATGATATCAATATATTTATTATGATCGATAAATACCTTCAGCCATTATTATTAATGGTCTATCCGATGAGGGTAAGGAATTCGATCTTCCTTGAATCAGCTGCACGGGATCTTGATCTTCCTTTCTTTAGGGATCTCGATCTTCCTCCTTCGATGGATCTTGATTGAGTCGTCTCGATGGATCTTGATTGAGTTCTTCTAATGATCTTGATTGAGTTCTTCTAATCAATGAGCCATCGCACTCTGATGGTGTATGCCCTCAGGATGTGCTCTTGATCAAGGACTCAATGCCAATGCCTCCACTTATTAGGTTTTTCTTTCGATAACCTTGTTGAAAGCCTTAGGAAGGGTTCCCTATTTATACTCAATTCCCTTCACCGCATGCTCCCATCAAGCAAGCGTTCAACATTTAAGGGGGGGGCTGTTATCACTTCTTAATTAGTGAAACGCTAGTAATAAAATAAGGACCATTAAAAGGCGATGGGTTATTACAATTTCAACCTACAGGCATTGCTAAGCCATTAGTCACATGTGGAGACTGATATAACACACACACACACACACACACATATATATATATCTTTGTAAAAAAGTGTCAACCAATCGGATCATATACGATAATCCGATTTCATTATTTAGACAAATTCGTATCCCGTAGGCCAGATCACTTCACGCCGCTTGCCAGGTTGGCATTAAAAAAAAAAAGATAAAAACTAATGGTGAATTCCAGCCAATCCCAAGAATGTCTCCGGACATGGGTCGTGGGAGGAATGGGTGGAGAACAACCACATCCAATAAGTTTTTTTTCGCTCTAAAAGCTAGGAACACTGACAGCACCATCTTTGGTCCTCCTGGTGCTGGGACATCACCATCGCCATTGTTGATGGGAAATCATCATCCTCAAACATCCGGGAGCATCCGATCGCCTCCTTCAGTAAGTCCAGAATTCTTCAATGAGCTTCTTGTGCCTGGAAGCCTGCAAACAAGTTCCGAAGATCAAAGATTCTGGTAGAGACCATCCGATGCTCAAATCAGTGCTCTAGGCAACAACCATCAGCTTGAGGAAGCTCGAAAGAGAGAAGAAGAGAAAGGCTTAGAGTTGTGCTTTGTGTGAGCAAGAATGAACGTTTAAGAGTATGGTGAGTTATTAGTTTCCTTGTCGGGGGTCCTTCTTACCCATTTTATTGATGCTTGAGTATGTGAGACTTGAGGCATGATCACTTGTCAGAGCATTTATGATGGTGGCAGCAATGGAAACAATGGCAGAGCTTGCTTCTTACTAGCATATCAGAAGTGCAGGCCATATTCCATCAAATGTGGGTGGCTGCATAGTTGGCAGGTATAGCTTGGTTTGGATAGCTGTTGCAAGTTGCTGCACGGCATAGCTGATCGTTATGGTGTTTGCCAGATGTGTCCCCCATGCCACACTTCCGTTGCCTTGTGCAGACAGTGATGGGCGATAAAGTCAGGCATGTGGGCCTCAAAGTGTAGCCACTGAGGCAGAAGATGAAATTTGGAGTTAAAACTAGCTTTGTCTCTCATGGAGTATTGATTATAGAGTACGTGCATGGCAATGTCCATGCTCTTGGATTATCTCCAGAGAAGGCTGTGGGTGAACATTGCATGGCATTGTTCATGGCCGAGCACTATTAATGGCCGAGCACTATTTATGGCCGAGGGGAAGAGGCCTAGCACTGTTCATGACCAAGTACTGTTCATGGCCAAGGGGAAGAGGTCGAGCACTGTTCATGGCCGAGGGGGAGAGGCTGAGCACTGTTCATGGCCGAGGGAAAGAGGCCGAGCACTGTTCAAGGCCGAGCACTATTCATGGCCGAGGGGGAGAGGCCAAGCACTGTTCATGGCCGAGGGGAAGAGGTTGAGCACTATTCATGGCCGAGGGGAAGGGGCCGAGCACTGTTCATGGCCGAGGGGATGAGGCTAAGCATTGTTCATGGCCAAGGGGAAGAGGCCGAGCACTGTTCATGGCCGAGGGAAGAGGCTGAGCACTATTCATGGCCGAGGGAAAGAGGTCGAGCACTATTCATGGCCTAGCACTGTTCATGGCCGAGGGGAAGAGGCCGAGCACTGTTCATGGCCGAGCACTATTCATGGTCGAGGGGGAGAGGCCGAACACTATTCATGGCCGAGGGGAAGAAGCCGAGCACTGTTCATGGCCAAGGGGAAGAGGCCAAGCACTGTTCATGACCGAGGGGAAGAGGCCAAGCACTATTCATGGTCAAGGGTAAGAGGCCGAGCATTGATTATGGCCGAGGGAAAGAGGCCGAATACTATTCATGGCCGAGGGAGAGAGGCCGAGCACTGTTCATGGCCGAGGGGAAGAGGCTGAGGACTGTTCATGGCTAAGCACTGTTCATGGCCAAGAGGGAGAGGCCGAGCACTGTTCATGGCCGAGGGGGAGACACCGAGTACTGTTCATGGACGAGCACTATTCATGGCCGAGGGGGAGAGGCCGAGCACTATTCATAGCCGAGGGGGAGAGGTCGAGCACTGTTCTTGGCCGAGCATTGTTCATGGCCGAGGAGGAGAGGCCGAGCACTGTTCATGGCCGAGGGGGAGAGGCCGAGCACTGTTCATGGCCGAGGAAAAGAGGCCGAGCACTGTTAATGGCCGAGGGATGCTGAGGTTGAGGCGGTGCCTTTTTGAGGCTGAGGGGCTATCTTGCTGAGGTTGAGGGAGTGTCTTCCCGAGGCCGAGTGGGTGTCTTTTCGAGGTCAAGGGGCTCTTTTCGAGGCCTAGGAGGTGTCTTCTCGGGGCCGAGGGGCTGTCTTCCTCGGGCCGATTCCAGAAATGATTGGTCAGACCCTGGTGAGATTACCATTGCCCATGTAGCTTATTGGCCCCATCAGATGCCCCCTACACTCCTGAGTTTGTGCGACCGCATGCCTTGCATCCACCAAACGAAAGGAGTGTAGGAATTATAGTATCTTTCTTTTGCACTTGTCTTTGCATGCCAGCTTTGGATAGTTTCCGTCTGCCTTGTATGGACTTGTGACCATGTCCTCATGCTCTCTTATGCTTTTTTCTACTCAAAGACTTTAAGTAATGTTAGAGGTAAATTGATTATCTTAGACTGGCTGGGAGCAGCCAGTAATCCTCTCCCGATGTAGGGTCTGGAAGCGGATGCCTGTCAACTGAGTTGAGGAGCTGGTTTCTCCTGACTTTGAGTTGACTTTGGGTTTTCTACTTTTGTCATGAAATTTGGAGATGGGTGCCCATCAACTGTGAGCCAAAGAGTTGGCCTCTCCCTACTGTGAGTTGACTTGGGGCTTCTTCTTGAATGGCTGAAAGTAACTAGCAATATGTTGCAAGTGTATAATTTAAACAAAGGTATTACCCGATTGGCCACTGGCCGCTAAGACAGAGTTGAAGCTGCTGAGGTTGAAATGAAGCCGTTGAGACTGTGATGATGTCGTTGAGGCTGTGACGAAGCTGTTGAGGCAAAGTTGAGGCCGTCGAGAGCCTTTTGAACCCCAGAGGGTGATCCGAGAGTCGCTGGGATGGAACCATGCTCGGAAGCCTTTTGAACCCCGAAGGGTGACCCAAGAGTCGCTATGATGGGATTATGCTTGGAAGCCTTTAACCCCGGAGGGTGACCTGAGGGTGCTTGGACCAGGCTCAGGTGCCTTTTGAACCTGTTGGCCTAGATGGCAACCCAAGAGGGGGGGGGGGGGTGAATTGGGTTCTTTAAAAAAAATCAACACTTTGAAAACAATTGCTTGAAGTGAATGTGCACAAGTGGAATGAATTAATGAATGCTGAGCACAATATGATGAAGAGAGAGTGAGAGAGACAAAAGCATGACAAACATAAAGATTTATAGTGGTTCGGTGTTAGCCACACCTATGTCCACTCCCAAGCAACTCTTGGGTCCACACTATAATCCCTTGATTACAGTTGAGTTGTTTTACAAGATCACAACTCTAACTTATTGTTTTACACGGGATCACAACGAACCCAGCTGGTTTTCACAGGTTCACTAGCACAAAACCTTAACCCAAGCTAAACTTAGCTTATCCCCGAGGTAAACTACCTCATCTAATTCAATCCCTCGATTGAATTAGACAACAACAAGTCAAAATAATGTTTACAACAATGTAAAGCTCCTTAAACCGAGCAAATATGCAATGTGAATAAAACAAGATTAGAAAAGCCTGTTTGAAGCGATTTGAGGTTGAGCTTTTCTTCTCTTCTTCTTTTCCTCTTCTCTTTTGAATGGATGAGCAAGGATTGAACTTTGAATCTTGAACACAGCTCGTTGAAGAGAATATTGAGGAAATAGGGCTTTTGCTCTTCTTCTTTTCTCCTTTGAAAATCCTTCGATTTTGAACTTTTAGGGCTTGGGATTTCTCTTGAATCTCTCTTGGATTGATAGGCTTTGACTCAGAGATTTCTATTTTAAATATCTCTCGATTTTTCCGTTATTTTCTCTCTTTTTCTCCTCTCTTTTTCGAACGGATGAATCCCTCTTTATATAGAGTCTTAATCTGGGATTAGGTAAGAAAATAGCCGTTATAAAGTACCTTGGATGATTCTTCACGCAAAGAAATGTATCCGTTGAAGATTAGGTAAAAATATATATCCGTTAGAGCTGATCTGGCACTTTTGAAAATTATCCTTGATAGGTTGGAGTCGGCTCCAACTTTTCATGTGTCGGCTCCATATCGTGTTTCCATAAATAGCAAAAAATAATTCGACGTGGAGTCAGCTCCGACTTTGCAAAGTGTCGACTCCGTGCTGACTAGAGTCGGCTCCCGATTTCTTGATATGTCGGCTCCAAGATTTGCTCCAAAACATAGTCTTTATAACTCAGGTTAGAGTCGGCTCCCGAAATCCATGTGTCAGCTCTGAAACTTCAAGTGTCGGCTCCGAAACTCTAGGTATCGACTCTGAACCATGCCGAAAATATAGAACTGTTCTGATACGCTTTGGAGTCGGCTAAGACTGTTAGGTGTCGGCTCCAAGTATTGAACTTAGATAAATTCCATTGAAATTCGATTCAAAACTGATTTCTAAGTATTATTTAGATAAATAACCAATCTTAATTCCTAAAACACTTTTTAAATCTACCAGTAACACAATGAATATACTCATGGTTTATGTTAATCATCAAAATCAATAATTGAGTAAATAATTTTTCAATAATTTTCCCAACAATCTTTCCCTTTTTATAATGACAAAAACATTGAGTATATGCATAATCAATTAATGCATATTTGTCAAAACATTCTTAAATTAAGGTTAAGCTCCCCCTTAATGAGATAGCTCCTCCTATGTGTGTGCATAAGTAAGTTTCTTGAAAGTTTCATTTAATATTCATATTCAAGTAAGTGCCATTTAAGTAAGTGCCATTCTCTTATAACTTAATATCCTTTCCCTTATCTTTATGCATATACAAATACCTCTTCTCTCCCCCTTTTTTGTAATCAACAAAAAGGTTAAGAAGAAGGTTCGTATAGCTTAAATTAACATCAAACATAGGAGTTGAACAATTCAAACATCAAAATCAAAGGTTAACTCAAAATTCAAGCAAGTTAATATTAAAATTTAAGTATGATATTCATTGAATACTGAAACATTACAACAAAATGTTCATTTCACTAACCTTCATTACATCATTCAAAATGCAAACAAAATCAAATTACATCATAAAGAAAACTAAATATCAAAATCTAAGAAGTCTCTTAAGCTCTTATAAGATCTTTCCCATGCCCTCACTTTGTATCTTCATAAAATCATTTAGTCTTCTGTCAATAAAAGCAGATGCAATAGTAATTTTTTCTTGTAACTCCGCATTACACTTTGAATATGTATCAGAATCTCCTTCAATGTCCTTGATCTTCTCAAAAATTTGTATTAAATCACATTTCAAGGCCTCAGAAGAAGTTCCAAAAAATGATTCAATTCTGTTTACTTTATCTTCCAAGGAGTAATACATCTCCCTTAAGCTCAAAAGTCTACTATCAAGTTCAACTTTCATCCTTTCCTCATGACATGGAAAGAGTTTCTTTAGCTGTACCAACTGAGCATCAGAAAAACCAGTAGAAGTGTGAGTAGGAGCTGATGTAGGTGTTGAGGGTGCAGGACTGCTGGGGCCTGGTGAAGTATGCCTCACTGAAGGCTCTACCTCTGATGTTCCATGGGCCACAGTATCCATCTCAGCAGCTCTTTCTTAAAGATTTCCTTTTCTTTTCCAATGTTCACTGACTTTCATGAAACCCATCCGATGCAGAGTAGCCTTATTATAATAATCAGTGTGTCTAAGGCTCTTTAAAGGCTCATTATCCAATATATTCACACCTTGGCTCTGAAAAGCCATAGTCAGAATCATTCCATATGGTAGTGTTGACCTTTTCTTACTGTCTGCCTCAGCCATATATCAAATCATCAGTCCAGGTAAGTTTATCGGTTGACCGATCAGTGTACTATCCATAACAACAATATCTCTTTCATATAAATACTCAAAACGACCAGTTTTTGGGAATAAGATCCTGCTACAGATATTATGTAACAATCTTAACTCAAGGGGCAACTGGTTAGCCCTAATTTCTTCAAATTTTGCAACTTCTCTGCCAAGCATCCTTGATAATGCTTCACCTCTATTACTATGGGAATTGGCAATAGGTCCAATCACAAGAATTTCTAACAAATTTCCCAAAATTTCAGAAGTAAGATGGATTCTATTTCCTCTCACATCACTCACAAGTCCTCCGTCTCTTCTAGACAAATTGAGATAGAAATCCTTAACAAGGGCGGGATAAGTAGGAACATCTAATGAACATACCTTCTCTAGTCCCATTTCTTTAATCTGCCTACCAAGAGAGAAACCCTCATCTTCAAAGAATCCGAAGTCCACTTTTCTACCTATGGTAATAATCTTTTCTGCTAGAAGATCAATGTGTGGAGAAGAAGCACCATGTATGGCACTAGGAGTGGAGGACGAAGATGAAAAACTCGAGCTGGATGAAGGTTGACGAGTTGGACGCCTCACAGTCCTCTTCCCCATCGTCACAGCCGCTCCAAAGATCGATCCTCTGTGCTTAGGTACCATAGATTGCTAAGGATTGATGGAATTGGAAGATTCTAGGATCTGGAAGATTTTGAGAGAGTTTTGGAAGAGTTTTGAAGTGAATGGGGTCGAATAGGTATCGACTCTGCCCTAAATTAGTCAAATTAGAACCACTTGGAGTCGACTCCCGCAAAGCGAGGTGTCTGCTCCAGGTTACTAACATAGTCAGCGCCTGAAGTGGAGTCGACTCTGGAAAAGCAGGTGTTGGATCCAAAATCTTAGACAGAACTGGAGTCGACTCCGATACCAGAGGTGTCGGCTCCAAGACAGTTTCAGTAGAAAAAATAAGAGTTTCAAAGAATCTGAAACTTGTCCGGAAAGTCTTCAAATTTTGGATAAATCAACTTTGGAATGTGATGAATCAAGGGGTTCAAATATCTAGATAAATTTTCCTTAAAATCATAAGAAAATTAAACAAAATGATTGAATTCTAGATAATCATTCCTAGGAGATTTAAAAAACATTCCAATGGATCACAAACTCCTAATTCTCCTCTAAGATAATAAAATCTTTCTTCACTTAGGGGTTTTGTAAAAATGTCAGCTAATTGTTCATCAGTACAAACATAATCACGATAAATATCATTATTAGCTACATGTTCTCTAATAAAATGATATCTAATTTGTGTTTAGTTTTTGAATGTTGGATTGGATTTTTAGTCAAGTTTATCGCACTAGTGTTATCACATCTAATTGGTATTTTATCAAGTGTTATACCATAATCTTTAAGTTGTCGCTTAATCCAAAGGATTTGAGCACAGCAACTTTCAGCTGCAACATATTCAGCTTCAGCAGTTGATAATGCAACTGAATTTTGCTTTTTGCTAAACCAAGAGATTAAGTTACTTCCTAAGAATTGGCATGCACCACTTGTACTCTTTCTATCCAATTTACAACCAGCATAATCAAAATCAAAATATGCAATCAAATTTAATGTTGAGTCTCTAGAATACCATAATCCTACATTTTTAGTTCCATTTAGATATCTAAGTATTCTTTTTACTGCAATTAAGTGAGATTCTTTAGGTTCAGATTGATATCGTGCACATAAACATACTGCAAACATGATATCTGGTCTACTAGCTGTTAAGTAAAGTAGTGAACCGATCATACCTCTGTAATATTTTTGATCAATAGGCTTACCATCTTCACCTTTATCTAACTTACATGAAGGACTCATTGGTGTTCCGAGAGGTTTGACTTGTTTCATACCAAACTTCTTGAGAATTTTTTTATGTACTTTGTTTGGTTGATGAAAATTTCCTTTCTTTCTTGTTTGATTTAAAGTCCTAGAAAGAAGTTGAGTTCTCCCATCATGCTTGTCTCAAATTTACCCTGCATTAACTTTGCAAATTCTTGACACAAAATATTGTTAGTAGCACCGAATACAATATCATCTACATAAATTTATACTACCAATAAATCTTTATCTTTTCTTTTCAAAAATAAGGTTTTATCAATATTTCCTCTAAAAAAATTATTTTTAATTAGAAATTTGCTTAATCTATCATACGAAGCTCTAGATACTTGTTTCAAACCATAAAGTGCTTTGTGTAATTTAAAAACATGATTTGGAAATTTATGATCTTCAAAGCCTGGTGGTTGTTCTACAAAAACTTTCTCATTTATAAAACCATTTAAAAATGCACTTTTAACATCCATTTAAAATAAACTAATGTTTATATGACACGTAAATGCAAATAATAGTCTAATTGCTTCTAATCTAGCAACAGGTGCAAAAGTTTCATCAAAATTAATTCCTTCTTCTTGATTATATCCTTTTGCAACTAATCTAGCTTTATTTCTAATTACTATGCCATTTTTATCTAATTTATTTCTAAATACCCATTTAGATCCTATAACAGAATAACCTTTGGGTCTATCAACTAAGGACCATACATTATTCCTAGTAAATTGATTTAATTCCTCTTGCATAGCTAACATCCAATTATTATCTTTTTCAGCTTCTTCAATAGTTTTGGGTTCTATGTGAGACACAAATGCAATATGATTATTGATGTTTCTCATTGATGATCTAGTTTTTACTCCTTGAGATGGATCACCTAAAATTAAATCCTTAGGATAACCATAAGCATATCTCCAATCTCTAGGTAGATCTACATCATTACGAGTAGTATCATAACATCATCCTTAGGTGAGTCATCATCTTTAGCTTCTTGTTCATGGTCTGAAGATACATCTATATTTAATTTTTTAATATCTCTTTCAAGCAAAATTGTATCTTCCTCATCATCAATCTTCTCAGAACTTGATGCTAAAGACTCATCAAATACTACATGAATTGATTCTTCTACAATTAAATATTTCTTGTTAAATACTCTATATGCTTTACTAGATGTTGAATAACCTAAAATTATTCCTTCATCAGATTTGGCGTCAAACTTTCCAAGATTATCCTTACCATTGTTATGAATAAAACATCGACAATCAAATGTATGAAAATAACTAATGTTAGGTTTCTATTATGCCATAGTTCATAGAGAGTGTTGAGAAATTTGGGAGATTGTAATTATTTAATTACCCCAACTTTATTGATTTTGATGATTTCCAAAAGCCATGAGTATTTTAAAGGAAATAATGAGTTTATTTATCAAAAACCTTGAGCTTATTCAAAATGAAAGCAATGGACTCTCAATGTTTAAATTCACTGAGTTTTGAATCAATTTGAAAAAGAAGTTTCAAGCTCTATATTAAGATTTCAAAAAGGAATTTTTACATGTTATATTTCAATCAATGATTTCTTGAAACATGTCTTGAATTCATGCTTAATGTCATATTTATTGTATTCAAGTCAAAATATCATTTAAAATTATTCTGGGACGAATTTCAAAGTCAATCAGAAAATTTCTGATTTTTGATACGTTCCGGAGCCGACTCTAGAGTTTCAGAGTCGACTCCAGTAAGTAACAGAGATTTCTGATTTTCTCGAGTCGACCCTTGGATTTCAAGAGTCGACCCCTGACTCTGTGCGAGCCGACTCCGGACTGTGCGAGCCGACTCCGCTCAAACAACAGAAAGCATGTTTTTTGAGCGCTTCTCGAGTCGACTCCCCATTTTCTTCGAGTCGACCCCCGACTGTCAGGAGCCGACACTTTGGTTTTCGCGAGTCGACCCTCTAACGTTTTAAATGTTTCTATTTTTAGTAATCGACTTCGAGCCGACTCCCACAGTGCTCGAGTCGACTCCGAAATTCTGGGCGCGATTTTTCACGATGACACATCAGCCCCAACGGTAATATTTTCAAATAACGGCTATATTTCTGTGTTTCTAACGGATATATTTTTGCAGAATCTATAAATAGAGGAGCTCTTTTCAAATCAAAAAAAAGAAAATAGAAAAAAGAGAGAAAAGAAAATCTTTCAAAAAGAGGGAAAAACAGAGCTTATTGGAAAAATCATTTGAGTCAAGAAAAGAGATTCAAAAGGAGTGAAATCAAAGAGAGAGATTCGTGTGCTCCAGAGCTACAATCACAAAAGTTCAAGAGGAGATCCCAAGCAACCAAGAGCAAATCAAGATCTTCCAACCTAGAAGAAAAAGAAAAAGCTTCAACCAACTCCAAAGCTCAAAGCTAAGAATCTTGCTGAGGCCTGATTCCACACTTCAAAGGAGTTGGAGAAGAGAAGCAAAGAAGCCAAGCCTGCATTCAAGCTAATCAGGCTTTTCTAAACCTAATTTATTTTGATATTCTGCTCAAGAGGAGCTGCTTGTATTAAACTCTTTTTATTTCTTGTGTACTGATTCAATCAGTGGATTGAATCAGTGGAGGTTGTTGTACCTCGTTGTAAGCTTGGGATGCTTGTGTTGGGTTCGTTGTGATCCCGTTAAAACAACGTTTGGGTTTTGTGCTGGTAAGCCCGTGTAAAACCGGCTGGGTTCGTTGTGATCCCGGAAAAACAACAAGTTTGAGTTGTGAGCTTGTAAAACAACTCGGCTGTAATCTAGGAGATTATAGTGTGGACCCAAGTGAATCTTGGGAGTGGACGTAGGTGTTGGTTGCACCGAACCACTATAAAATATCTTGTGTTTGCCGTGCTCATTTGTCTCTCACTCTATCTCTCTTATATTTCTGTTTGTGCATTGCTTATAAGTTAATCTCTCACTTGCACATCTTGCTAAAAAAATTTAAAAAGTCTTAAATTTTTAAGAACCCAATTCACCCCCCCCTCTTGGGTTGCCATCTGGGCCAACAATTGGTATCAGAGCAAGTGCTCATTTAGAATTTGATCTCACGATCAAGGGCTAAAGATCCTTATGGCAACACAAAGTGGTTCTGTTTTGCTGAAGGTCATTCTACGAATAGACCTCCTTTATTTAATGGAACCAACTATTCATATTGGAAAGCTAGAATGAGATATTCATTCAAGCTTCTGACTATGAATTGTGGGGAGTAATAATAATGGACCTAGTACACCCACACACTTATTGATGGCACTATTGTTCCTAAGCCCGAAAGGGATTGGAATGATAATGATAGGAGAATGGCACAATTAAATGCTAAAGCCATTAATATTTTATATGTTCCTTAGATTCAAATGAATTCAACCGAATCTCAACTTGTAATTCCGCAAAAGAAATTTGGGATAGGTTGGAAATAACACATGAAGGAACAAACCAAGTAAAAGAATCAAAGATAAATATTTTGGTTCATAAATATGAATTGTTTACAATGGAACAAACTGAAACCATCACATGCATGTTCACTAGATTCACTGATATTGTGAATGGTTTGAAAAGTCTTGGAAAAGTTTATACTAATGCTGATCTTGTTCGCAAAATTCTTAGGTCACTTCCAAGATCGTGGGAAGCAAAAGTCACAGCAATCCAAGAAGCCAAAGACCTCAATGCACTACCTTAGAGGAGCTTCTAGGATCTCTAATGACCCACGAGCTTCAATGAAGCAGCATGTTGAGGAGGAAACAAAAAGAAGAAAACCATTGCCCTCAAAGCTGCAGAAATGGAAGAGAGCAGCAGTGATGATGAAGATGAGATGATGATGAAACTGCTCTCTTGGCAAGAAATTCAAGAAGTTTATGAAAAAAGGCCCTTCCACAAAAGAAATTTGGAGCAAAAATGGAAGGAGAAAAAGAAAAGGATAAGAAAAAGGAAAAGGACAAGGAAAAGAGAAAGAGCCCTTAGTATGTTATGAGTGTAAAAAGCCAGGGCATTTTAGATATGATTGTCCTTTACTTAAAAGGCCTATAAGAAAAAGAAAAAGGCCTACATGGCAACATGGACTGACAGTGAATCTTCTTCCGAAGAAGAAGAACAAAAAGAAGTTGCAAATATTTGCTTCATGGCGGACGACAACGAATGAGGTAAGTTCCGAAACCCCCGATGATGAATTTACTTTTGATGAAATGTTTGAAGCTTTAATGAATTGATGATTGATTTTAAATTTGAAAAAGAAACACAAATCTTTGAAAACTGAAACTTAAATTTAATTAAAGAAAAATGAAGTTAAATCTTGTAGTTAAAGATTTAAAAGATAAAAAGAAACTTAATGAAAAGAATGATTTTTCATAAGATTGATTTGATTAAATCTGAAATGAAAATCTAATTAAAGAAAAGAATCAATCTCTAATGAAAATGATTTTCTAAAGAAAGATGTTAAAAATATAAAGACATTGTTGAGAAATTTACTTAAGCTCAACTAAACTAAACATGATTTTAGATAGTCAAAAAGCTGTTTTTGACAAAGCTGGTTTAGGGTATAACACATTAGAAAACAAAAATCATTAAAAATATTTTTGTAAAAGCTAACCAAAGTAATATTACTTGTTTTAAATGTAATGAAAAAGGACATAAATCTTTGAATGCAAAACAATAAGTAATAAAAAAATTAAACACTAAAGGAAAGAAAATATGGGTTCCGAAAGGAACAATTTTTATTGCTACTAACCATGAAGGACCCAAGAAAGCTTGGGTACCTAAACATAAAGTTTGATTATATTGCAGGAATGTCTTGTAGCCAAAAGATCAAAAAAAAGTGGTATCTTGATAGTGGCTGCTCAAGACATATGACGGGTGACAAAGAGGAATTCATCACCCTAGAAGAAAAGAAAGGTGGAGTTGTGACGTTTGGCGATAACGGTAAAGGTCAAATTATGGGCCTTGGTAAAGTTCGCATAACTCCATCTATATTTATTGATAATGTACTTTATGTTGATGGTTTGAAGCATAATCTAATTAGTATAAGCCAATTATGTGATAAAAACTTTAATGTTTCATTTAAATCTTCTTTATGCACTGTAACTAATTCTATTGATGATAGCATTGTTTTACTGGTTATAGACATGGCAATGTATACTTAGTTGACTAGAAAAATTATCTTTGAGTGTCATTGCCTAATTGCTGACAATGCTAACATAAATGATATTAGTTGGTTGTGGCATCGTAGATTAGGTCATGCAAGCACACACCTTATTTCAAAACTAATTAAAATGGATTTAGTTAAAGGTTTACCTAAATTAGATTTTGAAAATAATAAAATATGTGATGCATGTCAATTTGGAAAACAAACTAGAAGTTCTTTCAAATCTAAAAATGTTGTTTCAACTTCTAGGGCCACTAGAGCTACTTCACATGGACCTTTTTGGACCAACTAGAACCACAAGTCTAGGAGGAAAGAAATATGGTCTAGTGATTGTAGATGATTATTCTAGATATACTTGGGTAATGTTTTTAGCTCACAAAGATGAGACTTTCTCGATATTCCTGAAATTCTTCAAGAAAGTCACAAATGAGAAAAACACTACCATAGTATCTCTAAGAAGTGATCATGGAACAGAATTTGAAAATCACTTATTTGAAATTTCTGCACTGAAAATGGAATTAATCATAATTTTTCAGCCCCTAGGACTCCACAACAAAACGGTGTAGTTGAAAGAAAAATAGGACTCTAGAAGACATGGCCCGTACCATGCTATGTGAAAGCAACTTACCAAAGTATTTTTGGGCGGAAGCTATTAACACAGCATGTTACATCTTAAATAGAGCTTTAATAAGACCAATATTAAAGAAAACACCTTATGAATTATGGAATGAAAGAAAACCCAATATAAAATACTTTCATGCATTTGGATGTAAATGTTTCATTCATAATAATGGTAAAAACAACTTAGGAAAATTTGATGCTAAATCTGATGAAGGAATTTTTCTAGGTTATTCAACAACTAGTAAGGCATATAGAATCTTTAACAAGAAAACCTTAGTAGTTGAAGAATCCATTCATGTAGTTTTCGATGAATCTTTAGCACTGGATCTGAAAGATTGATGATGAGGAAGATACAAACATAATTGAAAAAGATCTTGAAAAACTTAATATTGAAGTATCTTCTGATCATGAACAAGAAGCTAAAGATGATGATTCACATAAGGATGATGATATAATAATCATAATGATGTAGATCTTCCAAGAGATTGGAGATATGCTTATAGTCATCCTAAGGAATTGATTATAGGTGATCCATCTCAAGGAATAAGAACTAGATCATACATGAGAAATATTAGTAATCATCTTGCATTTGTATCACAAATTGAACCTAAAACTATTGAAGAAGCTGAAAAAGATAATAATTGGATGTTAGCAATGCAAGAAGAATTAAATCAATTTCACTAGAAATAATGTTTGGACTTTAGTGAAAGACCTAAAAATCATTCAGTAATAGGATCAAAATGGGTTTTTAGAAATAAACTAGATGAAAATGGCATAGTAATTAGAAACAAAGCTAGATTAGTTGCAAAAGGATATAATCAAGAGAAGGTATTGATTTTGATGAAACCTTTGCACCTGTAGCTAGATTAGAAGCCATTAGACTTTTACTTGCATTTGCATGTCATATGAATTTTAACTTATTTCAAATGGATGTTAAAAGCGCATTTTTAAATGGTTTTATAAATGAAGAAGTTTATGTAGAACAACCACCAGGTTTTGAAGATCACGAATTTTCAAATCACGTTTTTAAATTGCACAAAGCTTTATATGGTTTGAAACAAGCACCTAGAGCTTGGTATGATAGGTTAAGTAAATTTTTAATAGAAAATGATTTTACAAGAGGAAATGTAGATAAAACATTATTTTTGAAAAGAAAAAGTAAAGATTTACTTGTAGTACAAATATACGTAGATGACATTATTTTTGGTGCTACTAACGATTCTCTTGTCAAGAATTTGCAAAGTTAATGCAGGGAGAATTCGAGATGAGCATGATGGGAGAACTCAACTTCTTCCTTGGACTCCAAATCAAACAAAGCAAAGAGGGAATCTTTATCAACCAAACCAAATACACAAGAGAACTACTCAAAAAGTTTGGTATGGAAACAATGAAACCCCTCGGAACACCAATGAGTCCTTCATGCAAGCTGGACAAAGATGAAGAAGGTAAGAAGGTTGATCAAAAGTATTATCGAGGTATTATCGGATCCCTTCTTTATTTAACAGCAAGTAGACCAGATATAATGTTTGCAGTATGTTTATGTGCTAGATTTCAATCTGAACCTAAAGAATCACATTTAATAGCTGTTAAAAGAATATTAAGATATCTAAATGGAACAAAAAATGTAGGTTTATGGTATTCTAGAGACTCCACATTAAACCTAATTGCATATTCAGATTCTGATTATGCTGGATGTAAATTAGATAGAAAAAGCACAAGTGGTGCATGCCATTTCTTAGGAAGTAACTTAATCACATGGTTTAGCAAAAAGCAAAATTCAGTTGCATTATCAACTACTGAAGCTGAATATGTAGCAGCTGGAAGTTGCTGTGCGCAAATCCTATGGATTAAGCGACAACTTGAAGACTATGGTATCACACTTAATAAGACACCCATAAAATGTGATAATACAAGCGCAATCAATTTAACTAAAAATCCAATTCAACATTCAAGGAAAACACATAGAAATTAGATATCACTTTATAAGAGAACATGTAGCTAATGATGAAATTTGTCTTGAATATGTTAACACTGAAGAACAATTAGCTGACATTTTTACAAAACCTTTAAGCGAAGAAAGATTTTGTTATCTTAGAGGAGAATTAGGGATTTGTGATCCTTTGGAATAGATTTTGAAACCCCTAAGGAAATGTATCTAGAGTTCTTTCAATTTCTCAAAATCTTAAGGAAATTTTATCTAGAACTCATATCAATTTGATCTCTCAAAATCCATGATTTTTAATCATACTCAAAGATCAAATTCCGGACTCATTTCAGATTCTCTGAATCTTTATTTTTTTTTTCTGAAATGGTCTCGGAGCCGACTCGGACAGTATCGGAGTCGACCCCTGTTTCTGTTGAAACTCGGGAGCCGACCCCCGCTCTGCGCGAGTCGACTCGATTTCGGGTCCGTGCTCTGTGACTACTCGGGAGCCGACTCCACGCTTTGCGCGAGTCGACTCGACGTGGTCCCAGTTGATTATCTAGGGCACGAGTCGACCCCACGGACATTTCAATCATTTCTAATCATTCCAAACTCTTTCCAAAGCTTTCCAAACCTCCAAAACCTCCAAAAACCTCTGATTAATCACTCCATCTAGATCTATGGCACCAAAACCCGTGGAGCTAGCAGTAGTGGCGCCGGATGAAGAGGAAAGGACCGTTCGACGACCCGTCCGCGAGCCGTCTCCGGATTCGTCCTCTACCCCTTCTCCGAGTGGTTCTCCTGTTCCAGCTACCACTCTTCAGGTAGATCACCTTGCCAGTAGAGTTGTTACAACCGGTAGGAAGGTGACTTTGAGTTATTTGAGAATGAGGGATTTATTATAGGTAGACAGTTGATTGAGATGGGACTTGAGAAAATGTTCACTAGATTGTCCCACATATCCTGCATTAGTTAAGGAATTTTACAAAATTTGACTAGAGGTGATGATGGATTAGTGAGCGTAGTGAGAGGCATTGGACTGAATATCACTGCCACTATTCTATCTAGACTGTTAAATTTACCCCTGTCTGGACCATCCACTTATGCCCCAGAGGATAGATCGCCTGCCCTCACAAGATTATTGAACAGAAATTTTGAGGGATTTGAAGAAGTTTTTGCAAACAATTGCCTTTGGAGCTGAGGTTACTTCACAACATCTGCAGTAGGGTTTGTTTCCCAAGACTGGCAGATTTGATTATGTTTCTGAGAGGGATATTTTGTATGGATGCTGTTGTCTGGAAGCCCATCAATTTGCCTCGGATGATTATTTGGTACATTGCTGATTGTGGAGGGAAGAAGAAGTCAAGTTTACCCTATGGCATGGTTCTAACGAAGTTATTTCAAAGCCAAGGGATTGCATTTGGTGATAGTGAGCCAAAGAAGGAATTAAGGCACACTGACTATTACACTTTGGCTACTATTCATCGAATGGGTTTTGTTAAGAGGAATGGAAGATGGGAGAGGAAGAACATTGCTGAGGACAGAGCTATGGATGCTGAGGCCCCTGGACCTTCTGTGAGACATTCTTCACCTGAGCCTCCTCAGAGCTCTTCTGTTCCAGATTCTGTTCCAGCCCCTGCTCCTGCTCCTGCTCCTGCTCCAGCTCAGACATCTACTTTATCATCTGTTAGCTTTTCTGATGTTCAGTTAGATCAGCTTAGATCTTATTCAAATCTGAGATTAGTGAGCATGAAAATAGATTGAAAAATGAATTTGATGAAAAGTTTATGAATTTGAAAGAAGCTTTGTATTCACTTAGTGATCGGGTTGCATCTATTGAATCTACTCTTAGTTCATCCACCAGCTCCTTAAGTGAAGACTTGAAGAATATTTTTGGAGAGCTTAAGGATATCTGTGGTGACTCAGAGACCTATTCCCAGTGCAACGCCGAGCTTCAGGATAAGATTTTGACTGCTTGTACTTTTGTAGATAATAAGCTTAAAGATTATGTTAAACTACAATGTGAAGGAATGAAGCAGATAGTTGATCATTTGAATAGGATTACAAGAAGAAACTTTTGATATTTTTAATGTAATCTCATTTCAATGTACTGAGTAATCTCATTTTGATGTAATGAAGTTCACTTTGTAATCTCATTTTGATGCAATGAATATTTTAACTTTTGTCTAAGCAATTTCTTTAATGTATTGGATGCTTGATTTGATCTTGAATTAGCAATGCAATGAAAGAAATTTACTTATGAAGCTTGTATTTGAATTTGATATAATGAATTTGATACAATGAAGTTGATACAATTAGATAAATGGTTGAGAAGTTTAATGATTATATGGAAAACTTGAAAACCCTTAATACATTCTTGATGCAATGACTTTATCCTAACCTTTTTGTTGATTACAAAAAAGGGGGAGAGATTTTATTTAATCGTATATGCTTTCAATTAATATATGCTTTCAATATACTTTCAATGCAATCAAATTTTAAATTTGAAAGAGGGAGAGATAATTTGAATATTAAAGGAGGAGAGTTAAAAAGGGAGAGATAATTTGGTTATCATTATGCTTAAAATTTGAAAAGGGAAAAATTATTTGCTTGAACTTAAAAATTGAAAATTTTGAATGAATTAAAATTGAGTTTCATAGGGGGAGCTACCTCATTTAGGGGGAGCCTCTCAATGAACATAAAAATTGATTTTGGTATCAAAATTTTTCAATACAAACATGCATATACTCAATGTTTTTGTCATCATCAAAAAGGGGGAGATTGTTGAGAAATTTGGGAGATTGTAATTATTTAATTACCCCAACTTTATTGATTTTGATGATTTCCAAAAGCCATGAGTATTTTAAAGGAAATAATGAGTTTATTTATCAAAAACCTTGAGCTTATTCAAAATGAAAGCAATGGACTCTCAATGTTTAAATTCACTGAGTTTTGAATCAATTTGAAAAAGAAGTTTCAAGCTCTATATTTAAGATTTCAAAAAGGAATTTTTACATGTTATATTTCAATCAATGATTTCTTGAAACATGTCTTGAATTCATGCTTAATGTCATATTTATTGTATTCAAGTCAAAATATCATTTAAAATTATTCTGGGACGAATTTCAAAGTCAATCAGAAAAATTTCTGATTTTTGATACGTTCCGGAGCCGACTCTAGAGTTTCAGAGTCGACTCCAGTAAGTAACAGAGATTTCTGATTTTCTCGAGTCGACCCTTGGATTTCAAGAGTCGACCCCTGACTCTGTGCGAGCCGACTCCGGACTGTGCGAGCCGACTCCGCTCAAACAACAGAAAGCATGTTTTTTGAGCGCTTCTCGAGTCGACTCCCCATTTTCTTCGAGTCGACCCCCGACTGTCGGGAGCCGACACTTTGGTTCTTCGCGAGTCGACCCTCTAACGTTTTAAATGTTTCTATTTTTAGTAATCGACTTCGAGCCGACTCCCACAGTGCTCGAGTCGACTCCGCGAAATTCTGGGCAATTTTTCACGATGACACGTCAGCCCCAACGGTAATATTTTCAAATAACGGCTATATTTCTGTGTTTCTAACGGATATATTTTTGCAGAATCTATAAATAGAGGAGCTCTTTTCAAATCAAAAGAAACAATAGAGTGGTGAAAAAGAGAGAAAAGAAAATCTTTCAAAAAGAGGGAAAAACAGAGCTTCATTGGAAAAATCATTTGAGTCAAGAAAAGAGATTCAAAAGGAGTGAAATCAAAGAGAGAGATTCGTGTGCTCCAGAGCTACAATCAACAAAAGTTCAAGAGGAGATCCCAAAGCAACCAAGAGCAAATCAAGATCTTCCAACCTAGAAGAAAAAGAAGAAAAGCTTCAACCAACATCCAAAAGCCCCAAAGCTAGGAGAATCTGTGCTGAGGCCTGATTCCACACTTCAAAGGAGTTGGAGAAGAGAAGCAAAGAAGCCAAGCCTGCATTCAAGCTTATTTAATCAGGCTTTTCTAAACCTAAGCTTTATTTTGATTATTCTGCTCAAGAGGAGCTGCTTGTATTAAACTCTTATTATTTCTTGTGTACTGATTCAATCAGTGGATTGAATCAGTGGAGGTAGTTGTACCTCGTTGTAAGCTTGGGATAGCTTACGTGTTGGGTTCGTTGTGATCCCGTTAAAACAACGAGTTGGGTTTTGTGCTGGTAAGCCCGTGTAAAACCGGCTGGGTTCGTTGTGATCCCGGAAAAACAACAAGTTTGAGTTGTGAGCTTGTAAAACAACTCGGCTGTAATCTAGGAGATTATAGTGTGGACCCAAGTGATCTTGGGAGTGGACGTAGGTGCTGGTTGCACCGAACCACTATAAAAATTCTTGTGTTTGCCGTGCTCATTTGTCTCTCACTCTATCTCTCTTATATTTCTGTTTGTGCATTGCTTATAAGTTAATTTCTCTCACTTGCACATCTTGAGTTAATTTGTTTAAAACATTTCAAAAAGTCTTAAATTTTTAAGAACCCAATTCATCCCCCCCCTCTTGGGTTGCCATCTGGGCCAACAGGGAGTTTTCTTAAGAATTGGCCTAATTAAAGCTCTATTAAGGATGTAATATGATGTGTTTATAGCTTCCGTCCAGAAATACTTTGGGAGTTGGCTTTCACATAGCATGGTACGGGCCATATCTTCTAATGTTCTATTTTTCCTTTCTACAACTCCATTTTGTTGTGGTGTTCTAGGTGCAAAAAATTATGATGAATGTCATTTTCAATACAGAAATTTTTAAATTGATGATTTTTAAATTATGTGCCATTATCACTTCTAAGAGATACTATGGTAGTGTTTTTTCTCATTTGTGACTTTCTTGAAGAATTTCAGGAATATCAAGAAAGTCCTATCTTTGTGAGGTAAAAACAATACCCAAGTATATCTAGAGTAATCATCTACTATCACAAGACCATATTTCTTTCCTTCTATACTTATGCTTCTAGTAGGTCTAAAAAGGTCCATATGTAGTAGCTCTAGTAGCCTAGAAGTGGAAACAATATTTTTAAATTTGAAAGAATTTCTAGTTTGTTTTCCAAATTGACATGCATCACAAATCCTATTATTTTGAAAATCTAACTTTGGAAGTCCTTTAACTAAATCCATTCTAATTAATTTTAAAATTAGGTGTGTGCTTGCATGACCTAATCTATGATGCCATAACCATCCGATCTCATTAACCTTAGCATTATCAGCGATTAAGCAATGGTTACTAGTAGACAAATTATCTAAATCAATTAAGTATACATTGCCATTTCTATTTCCAACAATATAATGCTATTGTCAATGGGATTGGAAACAGTGCAAATAGAAGCTTCAAATGAAACTTTGAAACCTTTATCACACAATTGGCTAATGCTAATTAGATTATGCTTTAAACTGATAACATATAAAACATTTTCTATAAAAGTGGATGGAGTTATTGAATTTTACCAAATCCTATAATTTGGCCTTTGCCATTATCTCCAAAAGTAACAACTCCTCCTCTTTATCTTCAAGGGTGATGAATTGCTCCTTGTCACCCATCATGTGTCTTGAGCAGCCACTATCAAGATACCACTTTCTTTCTAATCCTTTGGCCGCAAGACACTCTTGCAAGATAATCAATTCTTTTGTTTAGGTACCCAAGTGTTGAAAGATTATTGAAAAACTATATGACCCAATCCTTTTGATTTTGATGATTACTAAATGCCATTGAGTTCATTAAAAGATATAATGAGTTTATTTAAATAAGCAATATATTTATTTTGAACAATCAATGAAGAATGTTAAAGTTTGACTTTAATCAATTTTGAAAGTAACTTTAAGCTCAATGTTTAAACTTTCAAAAAGAAATTTTATAATTCATGTTTTATTCAATGAGTTTTTGGAATAGTTCTTGAATCGATTCTTAATATCAATTTTATTGAATTCAAGTCAAAACAATGAATTAAAATGAATCTGGAACAATTTTAATGTCAATCAGAAAAGTTTCTGATTTTTGATACGTTCCGGAGCCGACTCCTGAGTTTCAGAGTCGACTCCGCTCAGTGTACAGAAATGTACATCTGTGTCGAGTCGACCCACGAAATTTGTCGAGTCGACCCCTGATTCTGTCGAGCCGACTCCTTGACTGTGCGAGTCGACTCCGCTCAGACACCAGAAGAGTGTTTTTCTGAGCACTTCGCGAGTCGACCCCAAGCCTTTCACGAGTCGACTCCCGACTTTCAGGAGTCGACACTTTACTTTTGGTGAGTCGACCCCTAACCTTTATAAACATTTCTATTTTTGGTAAGACGAGCTCGAGCCGACTCGGGAAAAGCATGAGTCGACTCCAGCAAATCTGGGCGAAATTTTTACGGATGACAACTCAGCTCCAACGGTTAGTTTTTTGAATAACGGCTATTTTTCTTTGTCTCTAACGGATATATTTTGCAGAATCTATAAATAGAGGAGCTCTTTTCAAATCAAAGAATCAAGAGAGAGAAAAAGAAATCTTTCAAAAAGAGGGAAAAACAGAGCTTATTTGAAAAATCTTTAGTCAAGAAGAGAGATTCAAAAGGAGTGAAATCAAGAGAAGATTCGTGTGCTCCAGAGCTACAATCTACAAAAAGTCAAGAGGAGATCCCAAAGCCCAAGAGCAAATCAAGATCTTCCACCAAAGAAAAGAGAAAAGCTTCAACCAACTCCAAAGCTCAAAAAGAATCTTGCTGAGGCCTGATTCAACACTTCAAGAGGAGTTGAAGAGAAGAAAGAAGCCAAGCCTGCATCAAGCTATCAGGCTTTTCTAAACCTTATTTATTTTGTATTCTGCTCAAGAGGAGCTTTGTATTTAAACTCTTTATTTTTTGTGCTGATTCAAGTGGATTGAATCAGTGGAGGTAGTTTACCTCGTGCAAGCGGATGCTTGTGTTGGGTTAGTTGTGAAAAACAACGTGTAGGGTTTTGTGCTGGTAAGCCCGTGTAAAACCGGCTGGGTTCGTTGTGACCCGGGAAAACAACAAGTTTGAGTTGTGAGCTTGGAAAACAACTCGGCTGTAATCTAGAGAGATTATAGTGTGGACCCAAGTGAATCTTGGGAGTGGACGTAGGTGTTGGTTGCACCGAACCACTATAAAATCTTGTGTTTGCCGTGCTCATTTGTCTCTTCTCTATCTCTCTTATATTTCTGTTTGTGCATTGCTTATTAGTTAATTTCTCTCACTTGCACATCTTTAAATTTAAAAATTTAAAAAGTCTTAAATTTTTAAGAACCCAATTCACCCCCCCCCTCTTGGGTTGCCATCTGGGCCAACAATTGGTATCAGAGCAAGTGCTCATTTAGAATTTGATCTCACGATCAAGGGCTAAAGATCCTTATGGCAACACAAAGTGGTTCATGTTTTGCTGAAGGTCATTCTACGAATAGACCTCCTTTATTTAATGGAACCAACTATTCATATTGGAAAGCTAGAATGAGATATTCATTCAAGCTTCTGACTATGAATTTGGGGAGTAATATAAATGGACCTAGTACACCACACACTTATTGATGGCACTATTGTTCCTAAGCCCGAAAGGGATTGGAATGATAATGATAGGAGAATGGCTCAACTTAAATGCTAAAGCCATTAATATTTTATATTGTTCCTTAGACTCAAATGAATTCAACCGAATCTCAACTTGTAATTCCGCAAAAGAAATTTGGGATAGGTTGGAAATAACACATGAAGGAACAAACCAAGTAAAAGAATCAAAGATAAATATTTTGGTTCATAAATATGAATTGTTTACAATGGAACAAACTGAAACCATCACATGCATGTTCACTAGATTCACTGATATTGTGAATGGTTTGAAAAGTCTTGGAAAAGTTTATACTAATGCTGATCTTGTTCGCAAAATTCTTAGGTCACTTCCAAGATCGTGGGAAGCAAAAGTCACAGCAATCCAAGAAGCCAAAGACCTGAACATCCTACCTTAGAGGAGCTTCTAGGATCGCTGATGACCCATGAGCTTCAATGAAACAACATGTCAATGAGGAGGAGTCAAAAAGAAGAAACCATGCCCTCAAAGCTGCAAAAGGAAGAAGCAGCAGCGATGATGAAGAGATGATGATGAACTGCTCTCTTGGCCAAGAAATTCAAGAAGTTTATGAAAAAGGAGGCCCTTCCAAAAAAGAATTTGAAAAATGGAAGGAGAAAAGAAAAGGAAAGAAAAAGGAAAAGGACAAAGAGAAAGAGCCCTTAGTATGTTATGAGTGTAAAAAGCCAGGGCATTTTAGATATGATTGTCCTTTACTTAAAAGGCCTACAAGAAAAAGAAAAAGGCATACATGGCAACATGGACTGACAGTGAAGATCTTCTTCCGAAGAAGAAGAACAAAAAGAAGTTGCAATATTTGCTTCATGGACGACAACGAAGAGGTAAGTTCCGAAACCCCCGATGATGAATTTACATTTGATGAAATGTTTGAAGCTTTCAATGAATTGATGATTGATTTTAAAGCTTTGAAAAAGAAACATAAATCTTGAAAATGAAAACTTAAATTTAATTAAAAGAAAAATGAATTAAATCTTGTAGTTAAAGATTAAAAGATAAAAGAAAACTTCTTAATGAAAAGAATGATTTGTTCATAAGATTGATTTTAAAATCTGAAAATGAAAATCTAATTAAAGAAAAAGAATCAATCTCTAATGAAAATGATTTTCTTAAGAAAGATGTTAAAAATATAAAGACATTGTTGAGAAATTTACTTAAGCTCAACTAAACTAAACATGATTTTAGATAGTCAAAAAGCTGTTTTTGACAAAGCTGGTTTAGGGTATAACACATTAAGAAAACAAAAATCATTAAAAATATTTTTGTAAAAGCCAACCAAAGTAATTACTTGTTTTAAATGTAATGAAAAAGGACATAAATCTTTGAATGCAAAACAATAAAATAACAAAAATTAAATTAAAGAAAGAAAATATGGGTTCCGAAAGGAACAATTTTTATTGCTACTAACCATGAAGGACCCAAGAAAGCTTGGGTACCTAAACATAAAGTTTGATTATGTTGCAGGAATGTCTTGTAGCCAAAAGATCAAAAAAAAGTGGTATCTTGATAGTGGCTGCTCAAGACATATGACGGGTGACAAAGAGGAATTCATCACCCTAGAAGAAAAGAAAGGTGGAGTTGTGACGTTTGGCGATAACGGTAAAGGTCAAATTATGGGCCTTGGTAAAGTTCGCATAACTCCATCTACATTTATTGATAATGTACTTTATGTTGATGGTTTGAAGCATAATCTAATTAGTATAAGTCAATTATGTGATAAAAACTTTAATGTTTCATTTAAATCTTCTTATGCACTGTAACTAATTCTATTGATGATAGCATTGTTTTTACTGGTTATAGACATGGCAATGTATACTTAGTTGACTAGAAAAATTATCTTTGAGTATCATTGCCTAATTGCTGACAATGCTAACATAATGATATTAGTTGGTTGTGGCATCGTAGATTAGGTCATGCAAGCACACACCTTATTTCAAAACTAATTAAAATGGATTTAGTTAAAGGTTTACCTAAATTAGATTTTGAAAATAATAAAATATGTGATGCATGTCAATTTGGAAAACAAACTAGAAGTTCTTTCAAATCTAAAAATGTTGTTTCAACTTCTAGGGCTAGAGCTACTTCACATGGACCTTTTTGGACCAACTAGAACCACAAGTCTAGGAGGAAAGAAATATGGTCTAGTGATTGTAGATGATTATTCTAGATATACTTGGGTAATGTTTTTAGCTCACAAAGATGAGACTTTCTCGATATTCCTGAAATTCTTCAAGAAAGTCACAAATGAGAAAAACACTACTATAGTATCTCTAAGAAGTGATCATGGAACAGAATTTGAAAATCACTTATTTGAAAATTTCTGCACTGAAAATGGAATTAATCATAATTTTTCAGCCCCTAGGACTCCACAACAAAACGGTGTAGTTGAAAGAAAAATAGGACTCTAGAAGACATGGCCCGTACCATGCTATGCGAAAGCAACTTACCAAAGTATTTTTGGGCGGAAGCAATTAACACAGCATGTTACATCTTAAATAGAGCTTTAATAAGACCAATATTAAAGAAAACACCTTATGAATTATGGAATGAAAGAAAACCCAATATAAAATACTTTCATGCATTTGGATGTAAATGTTTCATTCATAATAATGGTAAAAACAACTTAGGAAAATTTGATGCTAAATCTGATGAAGGAATTTTTAGGTTATTCAACAACTAGTAAAGCTTATAGAATCTTTAACAAGAAAACCTTAGTAGTTGAAGAATCCATTCATGTAGTTTTCGATGAGTCTTTAGCACTATCTGAAAAGATTGATGATGAGGAAGATACAAACATAATTGAAAAAGATCTTGAAAAACTTAATATTGAAGTATCTTCTGATCATGAACAAGAAGCTAAAGATGATGATTCACATAAGGACGATGATGTCAATATTGATCATAATGATATAGATCTTCCAAGAGACTGGAGATATGCTCATAGTCATCCTAAGGAATTGATTATAGGTGATCCATCTCAAGGAATAAGAACTAGATCATACATGAGAAATATTAGTAATCATCTTGCATTTGTATCACAAATTGAACCTAAAACTATTGAAGAAGCTGAAAAAGATAATAATTGGATGTTAGCAATGCAAGAAGAATTAAATCAATTTACTAGAAATAATGTTTGGACTTTAGTTGAAAGACCTAAAAATCATTCAGTAATAGGATCAAAATGGGTTTTTAGAAATAAACTAGATGAAAATGGCATAGTAATTAGAAACAAAGCTAGATTGGTTGCTAAAGGATATAATCAAGAAGAAGGTATTGATTTTGATGAAACCTTTGCACCTGTAGCTAGATTAGAAGCCATTAGACTATTACTTGCATTTGCATGTCATATGAATTTAACTTATTTCAAATGGATGTAAAAAGCGCATTTTTAAATGGTTTTATAAATGAAGAAGTTTATGTAGAACAACCACCAGGTTTTGAAGATCACGAATTTTCAAATCACGTTTTTAAATTGCACAAAGCTTTATATGGTTTGAAACAAGCACCTAGAGCTTGGTATGATAGGTTAAGTAAATTCTTAATAGAAAATGATTTTACAAGAGGAAATGTTGATAAAACTTTGTTTTTGAAAAGAAAAAGTAAAGATTTACTTGTAGTACAAATATACGTAGATGACATTATTTTTGGTGCTACTAACGATTCTCTATGTCAAGAATTTGCAAAGTTGATGCAGGGAGAATTCGAGATGAGCATGATGGGAGAACTCAACTTCTTCCTTGGACTCCAGATCAAACAAAGCAAAGAGGGAATTCATCAACCAAACAAAATACACAAGAGAACTACTAAAAAGTTTGGTATGGAACAATGAAACCCCTCGGAACACCAATGAGTCCTTCATGCAAGCTGGACAAAGATGAAGAAGGTAAGAAGGTTGATCAGAAATATTATCGAGGTATAATCGGATCCCTTCTTTATTTAACAGCAAGTAGACCAGATATTATGTTTGCAGTATGTTTATGTGCTAGATTTCAATCTGAACCTAAAGAATCACATTTAATAGCTGTTAAAAGAATACTAAGATATCTAAATGGAACAAAAAATGTAGGTTTATGGTATTCTAGAGACTCCACATTAAACCTAATTGCATATTCAGATTCTGATTATGCTGGATGTAAAGTTAGATAGAAAAAGCACAAGTGGTGCATGCCAATTCTTAGGAAGTAACTTAATCACATGGTTTAGCAAAAAGCAAAATTCAGTTGCATTATCAACTACTGAAGCTGAATATGTAGCAGCTGGAAGTTGCTGTGCGCAAATCCTATGGATTAAGCGACAACTTGAAGACTATGGTATCACACTTAATAAGACACCCATAAAATGTGATAACACTAGTGCAATCAATTTAACTAAAAATCCAATTCAACATTCAAGAACTAAACACATAGAAATTAGATATCATTTTATAAGAGAACATGTAGCAAATAATGAAATATGTCTTGATTATGTTAACACTGAAGAACAATTAGCTGACATATTTACTAAACCTTTAAATGAAGAGAGATTCTTATCTTAGAGGAGAGTTAGGTATTTGTGATCCATTAGAATGAATTTGAAACCCCTAAGGAGAATTTATCTAAGATTCCTTCAAATCTTTGATCTTTAAGGAAATCTTATCTAGAATTCATATCTAATTGATTCACTCATATTCAATGATTATTTTATCAATTTTTATGATCATATTCCGGACACATTTCAGAAATTTCATGTTTTTGGTCTGAAATGGTCTCGGAGCCGACTCGGTGCGTATCGGAGTCGACTCCTGGTTTTGACTGAAACTCTCGGGTCGACCCCTCTTCGGCGCGAGTCGACTCCAAGTCGGGATGACTTTCTGTGACTGTCCGGAGTCGACCCCTGGATTTGCGCGAGCCGACTCGAAGTGGTCCCAGGTTGATTTATCTAGGGCAGAGTCGACTCGCCGTTCATTTCAAAATTTTCAATCCTTCAAAATACTCTCTCAAAACTCTTCCAAACCTTCCAAAATTCCTAGAATCCCTTTTTGACCTTCCAATCGACAAATGGCCCCCAAAACACGTGGTTCCAACCTTTGTGCGGCCGGCGTCAAGAGGAAGCGAGCTGTTAGGAAAACGTGAGGCGTCCCGTGCGTGAGCCGTCACCCAGCTCTGATTCTTCTTCTTCTTCTTCTACTCCGAATGCTTCACCTGCTGCTGCTTCTACAGGTAGATAGATTAGCGGATAGGATCATAACACTGGTAGAAAGGTAGATTTGAATTATTTGAAGCTGAGGGTTTTCTTGTTGGGAGACAGTTGATTGAGATGGGATGGGAGAAAATATGTTCCCTAGATTGCCCGACCTATCCCGCTCTGGTAAAGAATTTACAAAAATCTGTCTAGAGGAGATCAAGGCCTTGTTAGCATGTGAGAGGTCATAGGCTCTCTGTTACTGTCGAGCTCTTTCTAGACTGTTGGATTTACCTTTATCTGGCACTCAACCTTTTCTTCAGAAGACCGTAGTCCCGCTCTTGCGAGGTTATTAAATCGGGATGTAGTCGGATTTGAAGAGGTTTTTGCCAATCAACTCCATTAGAACTGAGATTATTACATAATATCTGCAGTAGGATACTCTTTCCTAAGACCGGAAGATTTGACTATGTATCGGAAAGAGATATCTTTGTGATGGATGCCATTGTGACAGGCAAACCTATAAATCTTCCCAGCATGATACTATGGTACATAGCAGACTGTGGAGGAAAAAGAAATCTAGTCTGCCCTATGGAATGATCTTACAAAGATTTTTCTGAGCCAAGGAGTTATGATTTCAGATAATGAGCCAATGAGGAATCTGCGACACACTGATTTTTATAGCTTGGCCACCATTCATAGAATGGGTTTTATCAAAAAGAATGGAAAATGGGAGAGGAAAGGATGTTAGAAGAAAGAGCTACAGATGTTGAGGCTGCAGGACCATCTGTCAGACATCCTTCACCTGCACCTCCGAGCCCTTCTGCTTCTGCCCTGCTCCAGCCCCCGTTCCATCTTTTGTTCAAGCTTCATCTTCTGCCGATTTCTCAGATCAACAACTTATGCAACTCAAAGTTCTATTTGATGATCAATCTAAAAACTTAAATCTGAATTTGAGAATAAGTTCATGAATTTGAGGGAGACTCTTTATTCATTGGATGATCGTATCTCTAAGATAGAGTCTACTCTCAGCTCTTCTTCGGTATCCTTAAGTGGTGATCTCAAAAATATATTTGAAGAACTTAAGGATATATGCGGAGATGGAGAGACTTATGCAAAGTGCAATGTGGAGCTACAAGACAAGATTCTGACAGCTTGCACCTTTGTCGATGAGAGGCTCAAAGATTATGTGAAAATTCAATCTGATGGAATGAAGAACATTGTAGATCATTTAACTAGGATTGTAAGAACTCACTTCTGAGTTATTAGATTTTCAATCCTTATTATGTACTGAAATTTTTGATATCATGTATTAAACATCTTGATGTATTAGATCTTTTGATGAAATGAATTCTCTATGTTGATTACTCAATGTATTTCCTTCTTTCAATGAATTAATGAAATTGTCAAATCTTATCTTGATTAATGAATGTTTATGCGTCTCTACCTTTTTGTTGATAACAAAAAAGGGGGAGAGTTTTATAGTTTTATGATTTTAATACATTTGAGAAAATCAAAGTAATCAATGAGATAAACAATGGGATATTTATTTAAGTTTCATAGGGGGAGCTACCTCATTAAGGGGGAGCCTAAGCCTAACTATGAAAACAAAATAAATTCACTAATCAATCATGAATAAACTCAATGTTTTTGTCATCATCAAAAAGGGGGAGATTGTTGGAAGATTATTGAAAAACTATATGACCCAATCCTTTTGATTTTGATGATTACTAAATGCCATTGAGTTCATTAAAAGATATAATGAGTTTATTTAAATAAGCAATATATTTATTTTGAACAATCAATGAAGAATGTTAAAGTTTGACTTAATCAATTTTGAAAGTAACTTTAAGCTCAATGTTTAAACTTTCAAAAAGAAATTTTATAATTCATGTTTTATTCAATGAGTTTTTGGAATAGTTCTTGAATCGATTCTTAATATCAATTTTATTGAATTCAAGTCAAAACAATGAATTAAAATGAATCTGGAACGATTTTAATGTCAATCAGAAAAGTTTCTGATTTTTGATACGTTCCGAGCCGACTCCTGAGTTTCAGAGTCGACTCCGCTCAGTGTACAGAAATGTACATCTGTGTCGAGTCGACCCACGAAATTTGTCGAGTCGACCCTGATTCTGTCGAGCCGACTCCTTGACTGTGCGAGTCGACTCCGCTCAGACACCAAAGAGTGTTTTTCTGAGCACTTCGCGAGTCGACCCCAAGCCTTTCACGAGTCGACTCCCGACTTTCAGGAGTCGACACTTTACTTTTGGTGAGTCGACCCCTAACCTTTATAAACATTTCTATTTTTGTAAGACGAGCTTGAGCCGACTCGGGAAAAGCATGAGTCGACTCCAGCAAATCTGGGCAAAATTTTTACGGATGCCAACTCAGCTCCAACGGTTAGTTTTTTGATTAACGGCTATTTTTCTTTGTCTCTAACGGATATATTCTTGCAGAATCTATAAATAGAGGAGCTATTTTCAAATCGAAAGAATCAAGAGAGTGAAAAAGAAAATCTTTCAAAAAGAGGGAAAAACAGAGCTTCATTTGAAAAATCATTTGAGTCAAGAAAAGAGATTCAAAAGGAGTGAAATCAGAGAGAGATTCGTGTGCTCCTGAGCTACAATCTACAAAAAGTTCAAGAGGAGATCCCAAAGCAACCAAGAGCAAATCAAGATCTTCCGACCTAGAAAGAAAAAAAGAAAAGCTTCAACCAACATCCAAAAGCCCCAAAGCTAGGAGAATCTGTGCTGAGGCCTGATTCCATACTTCAAAGGAGTTGGAGAAGAGAAGCAAAGAAGCCAAGCCTGCATTCAAGCTTATTTAATCAGGCTTTTCTAAACCTTAGCTTTATTTTGATTATTCTGCTTTAGAGGAGCTGTTTGTATTTAAACTCGAATTTATTTTCTTGTGTACTGATTCAAGTGGATTGAATCAGTGGAGGTAGTTGTACCTCGTGGTAAGCTTGGGATAGCTTACGTTTTGGGTTCATTGTGACCCCTTTAAAACAACGAGTTGGGTTTTGTGCTGGTAAGCCCGTGTAAAACCGGCTGGGTTCGTTGTGCACCCGGAAAAATAATAAGTTTGAGTTGTGAGCTTGGAAAACAACTCGGCTGTAATCTAGGGAGATTATAGTGTGGACCCAAGTGAATCTTGGGAGTGGACGTAGGTGCTGGTTGCGCCGAACCACTATAAAACCTTGTGTTTGCCGTGCTCATTTGTCTCTTACTCTATCTCTCTTATATTTCTATTTGTGCATTGCTTCTTAGTTAATTTATCTCACTTGCACATCTTGAGTAAATCTGTTTAAAACATTTCAAAAAGTCTTAAATTTTTAAGAACCAAATTCACCCCCCCCCCCCCTCTTGGGTTGCCATCTGGGCCAACACCAAGCTTTCTTGGGTCCTTCATGGTTAGTAGTAATAAAGATTGTTCCTTTTGAAACCCATATTTTCTTGTCCTTAAGACTTAAATTCTTATTAGTTTTTCTAAAATTGCATTCATAAGATTTATGTCCCTTTTTGTTGCAATGATAACATGAAATATCATTTATAGCTGTTTTCTTAATAAAGAAATTGTTTACAAATTTTTGTTTCATGTGAGGTCTATATCCTAATCCTGCTTTATCAAATACAGCTCGTTGATTACTTAAAAGTAAATTTAATTTTTCTGAGCTATATATAAATCTATCAACAATATTCTTATATTTATTAATTTCTTTCGTTAAGTTAATGTTTTCATTAGAAATTGATTCTTTTTCTTTTAGTAAAACTTCATTTTCAGATTTTAGATTTTTAACCTCAAGAATTAGATCATTTTTCTCTTTGAGAAGATTTAGATTTTCAGTTTTCAAAGATTTATTTTTCATTCTCAAAACCTTAAAATCACTAACTAATTCATTAAATGCATCATACAATTCATCAAATGTAAAATCATCATTAGGGGTTTCAGTACATACCTCATTTTCGTCGTTTTCCATAAAGCATATGTTTGCAAATTCTTTTTGATCTTTTTCGGATGAAGAATCTTCACTATCACTCCAAGTTGCAACATAGGCCTTCTTCTTCTTCTTGTAACCCTTATTTAGTTGAGGACATTCAGATTGAAAATGCCCTGGCTTTTTGCATTCATAATATGTCAACGGTTCTTTTTCTTTATCTTTATCCCTTTCTTTTTCCTTTTCTTCTTCCATTTTAATTCCTGATTTCCTTTTGTGGAATGGTCTCCTTCTTTGCATAAACTTTCTAAATTTCTTTGCAAGGAGAGCTATTTCATCATCTTCTTCTTCCTCCTCCCTGCTGCTCTTATCATTTTTTACAGCCTTAAGTGCTATGGTTCTTTTCTTTTTTACCTCTTCCTCTTGATGCTGCTTGATTGGCAGTTCATGGGTCATCAAGGATCCAAGGAGCTCCTCCAAAGGTTGAACATTCAAGTCTTTGGCTTCTTGGACTGCAGTTACTTTTGCTTCCTATGATCTTGAAAGAGATCTAAGAATTTTGCGCACCAATTCAGAATTAGTATAAGTCTTACCAAGACTCTTTAAACCATTAACAATGTTAGTGAATCTAGTGTACATGCATGTGATTGATCCAGTTTGTTCCATGCTAAACAATTCATATTTGTGCACTAGAATGTTAATTTTGGATTCTTTTACTTCGTTAGTACCCTCATGGGTAACTTCTAATCTATCCCAAATTTCTTTGGCTGAAATACAAGTTGATATTCTATTGAATTCATTTGCATCCAAAAAATAATATAAAACATTCATGGCTTTTGCATTGAGCTAAGCCATTTTCCTATCGTTCTCATTCCAATCCCTTTCGGGCTTAGGAATGATTGAACCATCTACAATGTGTGTGGGTGTACTAGGTCCATTTGTAATGACACTCCATAATTCATAATCTAAAGCTTGAATGAAAATCCTCATTCTTGCTTTCGAATATGAATAATTAGAGCCATTAAACAAAGGTGGCCTATTAGTGGATTGACCTTCAGCAAAAGATGATCCAACTTGTGTTGCCATTTGGATCTTTAGCTCTTGATCGTTAGATCAACTAGAAATGAGCACAAGCTCTGATATCAATTATTGGCCCAGATGGCAACCTAAGAGGTGGGATGAATTGGGTTCTTTTAAAAAAAAAATTAACACTTTGAAAATAATTGCTTGAAATGAATGTGCACAAGTGGAATGAATTAATGAATGATGAGCACAATATGATGAAGAGAGAGTGAGAGAGACAAAAGCACGACAAACACAAAGATTTATAGTGGTTCGGTGTTAGCCACACCTACGTCCACTCCCAAGAAACTCTTGGGTCCACACTATAATCCCCTGATTACAGTTGAGTTATTTTACAAGATCACAACTCTAACTTGTTGTTTTACATGGGGTCACAACGAACCCAGCCAGTTTTCACAGGTTCACCAGCACAAAACCTTAACCCAAGCTAAACTTGCTTGTCCCCGAGGTAAACTACCTCAACTAATTTAATCCCCTGATTGCATTAGACAACAACAAGTCAAAATAATATTTACAACAATGTAAAGCTCCTTAAACTGAGCAAATTTGCAATGTGAATAAAACAAGATTAGAAAATCCTGTTTGAAGCGATTTGAGGTTGAGCTTTTCTTTTCTTCTTCTTTTCCTTTTCTCTTTTGAATGGATGAGCAAGGATTGAACTTTGAATCTTGAACACAGCTTGTTGAAGAGATGTTGAGAAAATAGGGCTTTTGCTCTTCTTCTTTTCTCCTTTGAAAATCCTCCGATTTTGAACTTTTAGGGCTTGGGATTTCTCTTGAATCTCTCTTGGATTGATAGGCTTTGACTCAAAGATTTTTCTTTTAAATATCTCTTGATTTTTCCATTATTTTCTCTCTTTTTCTCCTCTCTTTTTTAAATGGACGAATCCCTCTTTATATAGAGTCTTAATCCGGAATTAGGTGAGAAAATAGCCGTTACAAAGTACCTTGGATGATTCTTCACGCAAAAAAATGTATCTGTTGAAGATTAGGTAAAAAAATATTTCCGTTAGAGCTAATCTGGCACTTTTGAAAATCATCCTTGACAGATTGGAGTCAGCTGCAGATCATGTTTCCATAAATAGCAAAAAATAATTCGACATGGAGTCGGCTCCGACTTTGCAAAGTGTCGACTCCGTGCTGACTGGAATTGGCTCCCAATTTCTGATGTGTCGGCTCTAAGATTTACTCCAAAAACATAATCTCTATAACTCAGGTTAGAGTCGGCTCCCAAAATCCATGTGTCGGCTCTGAAACTTCAGGTGACGGCTCCGAAACTCTAGGTGTCGACTCTGAACTGTGCCAAAATATAGAAATGTTCTGATACGCTCTGGAGTTGGCTCAAGACTGTTAGGTGTCGGCTCCAAGTACTGAACTTAGATATATTCCATTGAAATTCGATTTAAAACTGATTTCTAAGTATCATTTGGATAAATAACCAATCTTAATTCCTGAAACACTTATCAAATCTATCAGAAACACAATGAATATACTCATGGTTTATGTTAATCATCAAAATCAATAATTGAGTAAATAATTTCTTAATAATTTTTCCAACAGAACCCCGAAGGGTGACCCGAGAGTCGCTATGATGGGACCATGCTCGAGAGCCTTTAACCTCGAATGGTGACCTAAGGGTACTTGGACCAGGCTCAGGTGCCTTTTGAACCCCGAAGGATGATCCGAGAGTCGCTGTGATGGGACCATGCTTGGAAGCCTTTTGAATCCCAAAGGGTAACCCAAGAGTTGCTGTGATAGGATCATGCTCGGAAGCCTTTAACCCCAGAGGGTGACTTGAGGGTGCTTGGACCAGACCTGAGGGTGCCTTTTGAATCCCAAAGGGTGACCCGAGAGTCGCTATGATGGGACCATGCTCGGGAGCCTTTAACCTTTGAGGATGACCTGAGGGTGCTTGGACTAGGCTTAGGTGCCTTTTGAACCTCGAAGGATGACATGAGAGTTAAGAGTCGTCAGGTACCTTTTAACCCCGAAAGGTGACCTAAGAGTTGAGAATTGTTAGGTGCCTTTTTAACCCCGGACGGTGACCTGAGAGTTGAGAGTCTTCAGGTGCCTTTTAACCCCAAAGGGTGACCTAAGAGTTGAGAGTCGTCATATACCTTTTTCTTTTGACGTAAAGTCTGGGAATGACTGCTCGGTTGGCCGTTGTCCGCTGAGATAGAGTTGAAGCCGCCGAGGCTGGGATAAAGCCATTGAGACTTTGATGATGCCGTTAAGGCTGTGACGAAGCCATTGAGGCTAAGTTAATGCCGGCGCTGGAATCGGTCTTTGTTGCCAACACTGTTGTCAGTCTTTCTGTAGTGCATTCAAGTATTAATGAAAAGAAGCTTTTCTCACAGTGTAGTGTACATAGCTTTTGTAGCTTTTTGGCTTTTGCATAGTGTTCGATGATGCTAGGGGTCAACATAGAGTTGGGACAGAGAGCTTTCCCCAGCTCTTTCTGGTGCTGTATCAGGGTATTTTGCGGAGGCAAAGAAGACCTTTCGAGAACGGAGGAGCACCAGCATTATTGGTCTCCTTTGGCATTAATGGAGCCCTAACATCCAAGTACATAAAATGGAAGGTCATAATGACCGCTCCACCCAATGTCCTCTCTTTGTCCTTTCATTGGCACCAAGCTTCCTTCCCCTCATGCATTAAATCTCGTTTGTTTAAGTTTGCATGGCATGGCACTGGGCTGGGACTTGGACCACATCCTTTTCACCTCGCGCAGCCAAGCTAGGACCTTACTTCTTGGAGGGAACCCAGCCGGGAAGATGTGCCAGGTGATGATGATGATGTGGTACTTGATGTAGATGGTTCACAGAGAGAAAAAGTGGCCGGGGAGGAGTGCTATTCAGCTCCCTATTGGCTGAAGATAGCTCCGGGATTGCTCGCCTCTTGTGGACTATGATTGTCCGAGTAGAAGAGGCTATCATTATGAAGTATCTTTGGAAAAATTTGTCTCCTTCTGTTGATTTGGATACATCAGCCTGCTGGTGGTCTGCCCTCCGAAAAGCAAGTTGATTGGAGTGGAGGTGCTGGCGCCATTGCTTGGGCCTCCCCCTGCGTTGTCGTCCGTAGAAGAGGAGGTCATTTGGATGGCGAGCGGTAGCACTCTTGCAAGTGAGCTCTTGCTTTTGAGCTTAAAGATGCTTATACTGATGAGCTTGATGACGGTGAGCCTCTTGCTGGAGAGATCTCCCATGGGATGGATGACGGTGAGCCTCTTGCCGAGCACTGTTCATGACCGAGCACTGTTCATGGCCGAGGGGAGAGGCTGAGCACTAGTCATGGCCGAGGGGGAGAGGCTGAGCACTAGTCATGGCCGAGGGGGAGAGGCCGAGCATGATTCATGGCCGAGGGAGAGAGGTCGAGCACTGTTCATGGCAGAGGGAGAGAGGCTGAGCACTATTCATGGCCGAGGGGGAGAGGCTGAGCATGATTCATGGCCGAGGGGGAGAGGCCGAGAACTGTTCATGGCCAAGCACTGTTCATTGCTGAGGGGGAGAGGTCGAGCACTATTCATGGCCGAGGGAAAGAGGCCAAGCACTATTCATGACCGAGGGGAAGAGGCCAAGCACTGTTCATTGCCGAGGGGAAGAGGCTGAGCACTATTTATGGCCGAGGGGAAGAGACCAAGCACTGTTCATGGCCGAGGGGGAGAGGCCGAGTACTGTTCATGGCCGAGGGGAAGAGGCCGAGCATTGTTCATGGCCGAGGAAAAGAGGACGAGCACTGTTAATGACTAAGGGGAAGAGGCCGAGCATTATTCATGGCCGAGCATTTTTCATGGCCGAGGGGAGGAGGCCAAGCACTGTTCATGGCCGAGGGAAAGAGGCCTAGCACTGTTCATGGCCGAGGGGGAGAGGCCGAGCATTGTTCATGGCCAAGGAAAAGAGGCCGAGCACTGTTCATGGCCGATGGGAAGAGGCCGAGCACTGTTCATGGCCGAGAGGTAGAGGCCGATAACTGTTCATGGCCAAGGGAGAGAGGCCAAGCACTATTCATGGTTGGGAGGAAGAGGCCGAGCACTGTTCATGGCCGAGGGGGAGAGTCCGAGCATTGTTCATGGCCGAGGGAGAGAGTCCAAGCATTGTTCATGGCCGAGGGGGAGAGGCCAAGTACTGTTCATGGCCGAGAGGAAGAGATCGAGCACTGTTCATGGCCGAGGGGTAGAGTCCGAGCACTGTTCATGGCCAAGATGGAGAGGCCGAGCACTGTTCATGGCCGATGGGAAGAGGTTGCACTATTCATGGCCGAGCACTATTCATAGCCGAGGTGGAGAGGCTGAGCACTGTTCATGGCTGAGGGGAAGAGGTCGAGCACTGTTTATGGCCGAGGGAAAGAGGCCAAGCACTGTTCATGGCCAAGTGGTGCTGAGGCCGAGGGGGTGTCTTCCTGAGGCCAAGGAGGTGTCTTTCCGGGGCCGAGGGCTTGTCTTGCCGGGGTCACTCCAGAAATGACTGGTCCAACCTTGGTGAGATTACCGTTGCCTATGGGGCTTATTGGCCCCATCAGCCATCAATGACCGGCTTTCTTTCTCCCTAACCTTCTTTTCTGGCTTAAGTTGTTCAGAAGTCTTGATTTCTTTTTTTTTCCTGCACCCTTCCGGTTGTTCGTGAATCATATTTGATAAAAACTGAACGCATGGGATGAAAACTATAGTTAAACTCCTTTGATAGTCTTGATCTGTTATGTACTCAGTCCGAGACTATGTTGAGATGTGATGCTTGATCGGAATGAAGTTGAAGAATCACAATGTATAAGATTCTTGAATAGCCAAACAGAAATTGTGGAGTAATTAAAATCTAAATCAAATTTGGACTTGAGGTTATTGGACTAGTTCGGATTTAAGAGATCAATCGTTACATCTAACGTTCTTTCTATACACAAATATGCCACGTAAGATATCACACCCCAGACCCAATATTGGATCTAGGGGTGGCAACCCACCGCATGCCTAGCATGCAAGGCGTCCTAAAATATAACATTTAATACAAAAAAGGATAATAAATATATATTATCCAAATTCAAAGTATTCTTAATACAAACCATAATCATATGTTTTAAGCTACATGCCAAAATACATAATTCAATGGGATTACAACAAAGTATTGGATCTAAGTCACTCTGTTAGCTGCTCCAACTACCCAATATCCCCATCTTCAGTTATGTGGCTTGAAAAATATTGTGAGATTTAAATGAGCTCACACTCAATAAGTAAGCCAACTATAATATAATGTAATTACTTCAAGCTTTTATCAACTCAAATTTTTCATAATAAACATCTGCCAAGCTTCCATGTTTCAATACATTTTACCATGTTATCAAAACATGCATCATATGCTCAAAATAATTTTAGAAGCAATTGCTATATATAGTATTTTAAGAATATAGTTTCAGGATAAAACCACTGTATCACTGTAAATAGCATGTAAAAATACATTTCTTATTTATACCAATGTCTCATGGCCACACACTATGTACATAGAACACCCCCCTCGGGTGTAATACCCTCCTCAGGTGTATCCTACATAAATATCACCTAGTTGTCAGGGTTTTAGAACCAACGTCATGAACTCACATCATGCTACAGCACACCCTAAAAGTGTGTGTTCTCCATATACCTCCTATGGAGATGGGTCCTGATGCTATGTGGCATAATATTGCCATATCCTGTCACAGCACACCTCATGAGTGTGTGTTCTCCATATACCCCCCTATGGAGTTGGGTCCCGGTGTCAAGTGAGTCATGCAACAAATTACATCATATCATATCATATCATAGCGAACCATGGTGGGACATATTATCATATACCCAAAGTATCATTTTCATGTTACATTTGCTAAATGGCATCTATCGTTGCAAAAATGCAATACATATACTTTTCATAACTACAGTGATTTAAACATGTCAAATATACATGTATATTTATAAAACCTTTAGAAATTTCCAAGATCAAGCCAATTGATCAGTTGTCCGCATAGGTACCAAATTATTTGCAAAATATAATAAATAATAAACTAATCATAGTAAATGTTCATTTGCAAATAAGAGTACCAAACCTATTTTCTCACTTTTCAAATTATGCAATATATATCAATATAGCATTTAAATACATAATTTCCATATTTTAATAATTTATAAAAATTATGATAAATGGTTTTCTTACCTTCTAGCGCTAATCCAAAAATGTAATTCGGCTATTTAAGCACATGGGTACCTACAGCATCAATTTCTCAATTTTTAGTTCCCAAAATTAGCATATCAAAATAGCTTTTAAACTTACCTAGTTTAATCCTGGGGCCAACTTGGGGCTTGAATATCTTCCAATATATAAGCCAAAATGGGAAAATAAAAATACCCCAAGAAATTAGGATCAACACTGATCCGGGCTATATTTTTATTTCTCCATTTTCGACCCAATACGGGATCCAAAACGTAGCCCAAAGATGACTCGTGAGCCGGCCCAACAGGGCCCAAATGGAAAACAGCCCAGCCGGCCCACTTCCCTTTCTTCTCCCTTGCCTCCCATATTTCACCCAAAATAAGGGAGATTTGTGCCGGTGGCCAGGGCCGCCGCCGGCCACTCCCCAGGGGGACTCGGCCGCCGATGATCGGCCCGAAGCCGGTCACCGCCGTGGCCGAGCTTCTCCCCTCTCTCTCTCTCTCAATCTCTCTCTTTCTCTCCCATTCTCTCTCGCAGCTTCATTCGTGCCAGTGGCATGGTGGCCGGCCGAACCTCCACCGGACGCTGCCCCAGCGCCGGTGGAGGTCGCCGATCGCAGCCCGGGCCCAGCGAGCTGGCGGGCACTCCGTCGGGCCCGAACCAAGCCACGGAGCGGCTTGGTTCCGAAAGAAGGGAGGGTCGTCCAGCGGCCCTCCAGCACCCTTCTTCGGTCACCTCGAGCGGCCGAACTCTATCTTTCCCCTTTCTTCGACCGCCTCGAGCGGTCGGGCACAGTAATGGGAGAAATTCCTCTCGTTCTCCATCTCTCTGTCACTCACTCTCACTCTCTCTATGAAATCCATGGAATGGGGGGGGGAAATACCTGTCGGCTGATGGTGATAGGTGGAGGTATGGCACTGTGGAGAGGGGGTTTCTCCCCCCCATTTATAGTGGCGAGGGGAGGACCAGCCCTCCCCTGTGCTCGTGTGAAGAGGGGAGCCAACGTGCCCCCCTTCATTGACTGACAGAAGCCGCCAACGTCTTGCATGCAGGTGGTGCCGTAGGGATACAGGACTTCACATCCTCCTCTCCTTATAAAAAATTTCGGCCTCGAAATTGATACACATTTAGAATTCAAAGTTTGATCATAAGAATAATCATCTTTTCATTTACATATACTAAGATACAAACAGATAAGGATATTTCTTTTTCATTTCCTCCTCAAGCTCCCAAGTAGCTTTCCTCTTAGAATGGTTACTCCACTGAACCTTGACATAGGGAATGCTACGACGTCTTAAAACTTGGTCCTTGCAATCCACAATACGCATAGGATGCTCTTCATATGTCAGATCATTCCTTAACTGTATGGGCTCAAACTGTATCACATGACTGGGGTCAGGAATGTATTTTCTTAACATAGATACATGAAATATATTGTGTACCCCAGAGAGTGCCGGAGGTAATGCCAGGCTATAAGCTACCTCTCCTACTTTACTCAGAATCTCAAATGGCCCAATGTATCGTTGACTTAGCTTGCCTCTAATCCCAAATCTCATCACATTTTTGGATGGTGATATCTTCAGAAAGACATGGTCCCCAATCTGAAATTCTAGTTCCCTTCTTCTCACATCAGCATAGCTCTTCTATCGGCTCTGAGCTGTGCGGAGTCATTCCTTGATCAACTGCACCTTCTCTACTGTCTGTCAAATCAGCTCAAATTCCAATAATTTTCTCCCCCACATCATCCCAACATAAGGGAGATCTGCATTTTCTACCATACAAGGACTCAAATGGAGCCATCTGGATACTGGCTTGGTAGATGTTATTATAAGCAAATTCCACTAAAGATAAGTGGTTGTCCCAAGCACCACCCAAGTCCATTACACAGGCTCGCAACATGTCCTTCAGGATCTGTATGCTCCTCTCAGACTGCCGATCTATCTGGGGATGAAAGGCTGTGCTGAAGTTCAGTTTGGTCCCTAGAGCTCTATGAAGGTTCTTCCAAAATTGGGACACAAACCTAGTATCCCGATCTGATACAATAGATACGAGAATACCATGAAGCCTCACAATTTGCTCAATATACATGTTGGCCAATCTCTCACTGGAAATCCCAACCTTAAATGGCAAAAAATGGGCTGACTTTGTCAATCTGTCTGCGATGACCCATACTGCATCATTGCTTCTGGGGGTCTTAGGCAGTCCAATCACGAAATCCATAGTGATTTTCTTCCATTTCCACTGTGTAATCATCAAAGACTGAAGGAGTCCCGTAGGCCTTTGATGCTCAGCCTTCACTTGCTGACATACTAAACATTTGGACACATACTGAGCAATCTCTCTTTTCATTCCCTTCCACCAAAAGTTTTCTTTTAGGTCTCTGTACATCTTGGTGCCTCCTAGGTGCACTGTATAGGGAGAGTAGTGAGCCTCCCTTAGAATTTCTGCTCTTAGTTCCTCCACATTTGGCACACAAAGCCTATCATCAAATCTCAGGGATCCATCCTCCATTATAGCAAATTTATTTTGAACCCCTGACTTCACAGCTTCTTTAATCCTTTGGAGGTCCAAGTCTTCTTTCTGGAAAGACTTGATCCAATCAATCATGGTGGACTGGAGTATAAGTGCAGCTACCTGCCCATCGGACCACTGTACTCGCAATCCAACCTCCAACTTCTCCAGGTCCCTCTGGATGTGAGGCTGAGAAGTGATCATAAAAGCTAACTTCGAGGAGGACTTCCTGCTCAAGGCATCAGCTACGACATTGGCCTTCCCTAGGTGATAGTGCATGTTTAGGTCATAATCTTTTAGTAGCTCTATACATCCCTTTTGCCTCAAGTTTAACTCCTTCTGAATGAAGTTGTATTTCAGACTTTTGTAGTCTGTATACACATCACATGCCTCTCCATACAGATAATGCCATCAAATCTTCAAGACAAAAATCACGGCGGCCAACTCCAGGTCATGGGTAGGATAGTTTTGCTCGTATGGCTTTAGCTGTCTGGAGGCACTATCAGCTTCTCATTTTGCATCATAACACATCCCAATCCCTTCCGAGAAGCATCCGTGTATAGGGTGAATCCTCTAGATCTTGATGGAAGGGTAAGGATGGGTGCTGATACTAGGCATTGCTTCAGCTCCTAAAAACTTCTCTCACACTCCTCAGTTCAGTCAAACTTCGCTTGCTTTTGAGTCAAGCGAGTTAGGGTAGAGTAATGCGAGAGAAACCCTCCATGAATCTGCAATAATATCCAGCCAGCCCCACGAAGCTTCTTACTTCAGATACATTGGAAGGCCGGCTCCAATTTACAACTGCCTCAATCTTCTTCGGGTCCACATATATAACATCTCTAGATATTATATGACCCAAGAATGATACTTGGCTCAACCAGAAGTCACACTTTTGTAACTTAGCATAAAGTTTCTTCTCCTGAAGAGTTTGCAGAACAATCTTCAGGTGGTCCACATGCTCCTCCTGGCTTTTGGAGTACACCAGGATGTCATCAATGAACACCACCACAAACTGGTCCAAGTATGGCTTAAAAATTCTGTTCATCAAGTCCATGAATGCTGTTGGGGCATTAGTCAACCCAAACGCCATCACCAAGAACTCATAGTGGGCATACCTAGTTCTAAATGCTATCTTAGGCACATCCCCAGCCTTGACCTTGAGTTGATGGTATCCTGACTGAAGATCAATCTTCAAGAATACCTGAGCTCCTTGGAGTTGATCAAATAGATCATCAATCCTCGGCAATGGATACTTGTTCTGCACTGTTACCCTATTGATTTCTCAGTAATCAATGCAGAGCTGAAGACTTCCATCTTTCTTTTTGACAAATAATACTGGAGCACCCAAGGAGAAACACTAGGTCTGATAAATCCCCGATCTAGGAGCTCCTGCAATTAGCTCTTTAACTCTTTTAGTTCAGCTGGGCCCATACGGTACGAGGCCTTAGATATAGGTCTAGTGCCAGGGGCCAAATCAATAGTGAACTCAACCTCCCGATCTGGGGGTAATTCGTTCAAATCATCTGCGAATACATCAGGAAATTCCTGAGCGACTAGAATATCCTCCAACTTGACCTCATCTTGCTGAAGGTCATTGACCATAGTAAGAAACCCTTGGCCACCTTTCTTCAAATTCTTTGCGGCCTGTAGTGCTGACACGAACACTAAGGCCAGATGCTCTTGACTTTCAGTAAAACTGAATTCAGGTTGATTAGGAATTTTGAAGATTATCATTTTCCTGAAACAATCTACTGAAGCATGATAGGAGGCCAACAGTCCATCCCAAGAATAACATCAAAGGACTTCAGTGGAAGGGCGATTAGATCAGCCTTCAATCTCTTATTCCCCATGTTAATCAGGCAAGATCTGCATACTGAGTCTACCCTCATAGCATCACCATTTGGGAGAGCAATGTGCAACTCTTGCTCTAGAGGAATGGGTGTCAAAGATTCATCCTTGGCGAGATATGTGCTAGATACAAATGAATGCATGGTACCCAGATCTACTAAGATTTGAGCATAAGTGTTGCCTACTTTAATTATACATGATCACAAAGTTTAGTTGTCTTAGATGTCATGAGGTTTAACAATACTTTTATCATTCATGATCAATGCATCACACTGCATATGAAGGGAATAATCTTAATAATAGGAATACCTGTCACTACGGAGTTAGAAGCGGTAGCATCCTGCTGTGTGAGAGTAAAGACCCTTCCCTGGGTCCTAGGCTACTGCTGCTGGCTTCTACCCTGATCCGAAGGAGGCTGCTGATCCCTTCGAAGGGGACAAGTGGCCATCTTGTGACCCACCTGCCCACAAATGAAGCAGGCACCAATCGTTCCGTGGCACCACCTGCCCGGGTGGGAGTTTCTGCAGTGAGGGCAACGGGTTTCCTTACTCTTCGGTCCTGAGGGGGGCTGATAAGGACCTTTCTTCTTGGCCTGCCCTAAAGACTGGCTAGAAGGAGACCCCTTCTTCTTCCTCTGCTACTGCTCCCACTGCTTATGGACCATACCCATATCTCTCTCAATCACCAGGGCCTTGTTCACCACAGCACTAAATGTGGAGAGTTCGAAGGCATTGACTGCTTGCATCAGTCTAGGCCTCAGTCCCTCGATGAACTTGATGATCTTGGCTTTCTCAGTGGTTGCTATGTCTGGAGCAAACCGAGCCAACCAGGTAAACTCGGCTTTATAATGCGCCACAGAGAGATTTCCTTGCTCCAGTTTGACAAACTCAGACTGCATATGTCTCTGCACACTGTTGGGGAAGTATTTGTCATAGAAGACTTCCTTAAACTCTCCACAGGAAATAGCCCATTCGTCCACTCGCTGCTCCACAAGTAGCCACCAATCATATGCCTTTCCTTGAAGGAGGTAGGTAGTGAATCTTATTCGCTCCTCCTCTTGGCTACCATAAGCTACAAAGGCTTTCTCTATCTCCCTCATCCATTTTTTAGCATCGGTAGGGTTAGTGGATCCACAAAAAGGAGCAGAGGCCAAGCTCTTAAACTCAGCAAAGCTCCGGTCCCCTCCTTGCCATGGCTGAGATGGAGCCGATTGAGTCTATAGAGTGGGAGAGGCAGGCTGAGCAGGCTGTATTTGCTGAATCTATTGCTGCATGGCTTGCATAGCCTGCGACATTCCTGCAAGAGCCTGAAGCAACTAGGCCTGAAATTGTGGTTGATCAATGTTAGCCAGATTAACGGAACCAAAGCTTCCAGAAGCTTGCTGGCCTCCCTACTGGCCAGAGTCACCAGCCTGGGAGTTCCCAATAGGCCGCAGACTCCTAGTGCGACATGGCATTCTTAACTCCTGCCAGGGTTTAGGTTCCAGTCAATATCCTTGTAAACCACTAAATTTCAGCTTTCAAAACATATTACTTGAAATTCTAATAAAGTTATCACCCTCCCAATGTTATCCTAATGTTCCGCCTAGTGTCATCATGTGTTTGTCCCTAAGGTCAAACCTAGTCTCTGATACCACAAAAGCTGTCACGCCCCAGACCCAATATTGGATCTAGGGGTGGCAACCTGCTGCATGCCTGGCATGCAAGGCATCCTGAAATATAACATTTAATACAAGGAGGGATAATAACTATATATTATCCAAATTCAAAGTATTCTTAATACAAACCATAACCATATGTTTTAGGCTACATGCCAAAATATATAATTCAATGGGGTTACAACAAAGTATTGGATCTAAGTCACTCTGTTAGCTGCTCCAACTACCCCATATCCCCATCTTCAGTTCTGTGGCTCTGAAAAACATTGTGAGATTTAAATGAGTTCACACACAATAAGTAAGCCAACTATAATATAATGTAATTACTTCAAGCTTTTATCAACTCAAATTTTCCATAATAAACATCTGCCAAGCTTCCATGTTTCAATACATTTTACCATGTTATCAAAACATGCATCATATGCTCAAAATAATTTTGGAAGCAATTGCTATATATAGTATTTTAAGAATATACAATTTCAGGATAAAACCACTGTATCACTGTAAATAGCATGTAAAAATACATTTCTTATTTATACCAATGTCTCACAGCCACACACTATATATATAGAACACTCCTCTCGGGTGTAATACCCTCCTTGGGTGTATCCTTCATAAATATCCCTTAGGAGTCAGGGTCCTTGAACCAGCGTCATGAACTCACATCATGCTACAACACACCCTAAAAGTGTGTGTTCTCCATATACCTTCTATGGAGATGGGTCCTGGTGCCATGTGGCATAATATTGCCATATCCTGTCACAGCACACCTCATGAGTGTGTGTTCCTATGGAGTTGGGTCCCGGTGTCAACTGAGTCATGCAACAAATCACATCATATCATATCATATCATATCATAGCGGACCATGGTGGGACATATTATCATATACCCAAAGTATTATTTTCATGTCACATTTGCCAAATGGCATGTATCATTGCAAAAATGCAATCCATATACTTTTCATAACTACAGTGATTTAAACATATCAAATACACATGTATATTTATAAAACCTTTAGAAATTTTCAAGATCAAGCCAATTGATCAGTTGTCCGCATAGGTACCAAATTATTTATAAAATATAATAAATAATAAACTAATCATAGTAAATGCTCATTTGTAAATAAGAGTACCAATCCTATTTTCTTACTTTTCAAATTATGCAATATATATCAATATAGCATTTAAATACATAATTTTTATATTTTAATAATTTATGAAAATTATGATAAATGGTTTACTGACCTCCTAGCGCTAATCCAAAATGTAATTCGGTAATTTAAGCACCTGGATACCTACAGCATCAATTTTCTAATTTTTAGTTCCAAAAATTAGCATATCAAAATAGCTTTTAAACTTTACCCAGTTTAATCCCGGGGCCAACTTGGGGCTTGAATATCTCCCAATATATAAGCACAAATGGGGAAATAAAAATACCCTAAGAAACTAGGATCAACACTGATCCAGACTATATTTTTATTTCTCCATTCCCGGCCCATTACGGGGTCCAAAATGTGGCCCAAAGATGACTCGTGAGCCGGCCCAACATGGCCCAAATGGAAAACGGCCCAGCTGGCCCGCTCCCCTTTCTTCTCCCTTGCCTCCCCTGTTTCACCCAAAATAGGGAAGATTTGTGCCGGCGGCTAGGGCCGCCACCGGCCACTCCCCGGGGGGACCCGGCAGCCGCCGCGGCCGAGCTCCTCCCCTCTCTCTCTCCTTCAATCTCTCTTGGTTCCGAAAGAAGGGAGGGCCGTCCGGCGGCCCTCCAGCACCCTTCTCCGGCCGCCTCGAGCGGCTGGACTCCACCTCTCCCCCTCCTTCAGCCGTCTCGAGCAGCTGGGCACAGTAACGAAAGGAATTCCTCTCGTTCTCCATCTCTCTATCACTCACTATCACTCTCTCTGTGAAATTCATGGAATGGGGAGGGGAAATACCTGTCGGCTGATGGTGATAGGTGGAGGTATGGCACGGTGGAGAGGAGGGTTTCTCCCCCCAATTTTTATTGGTGAGGGGAGGATCAGCCCTCCCCTATGCTCGTGTGAAGAGGGGAGCCAATGCGTCACCCTTTATTGAACGACGAAAGCTGCCCATGTTTTGCATGCGGGTGGCACCGTAGGGATACAGGGCTTCACATAAGAGCATTTGGAAGAAGTGTGCACTGGTCTATGCAGCGATAGTTTCGTATTTGACCACAGCCCCTGTGGTGGGTCTCAGCCGGCGTGCTGCCCGCCATGACAAACTAATGGTTCGCACATCTTCTTTTATTTATTTATACGGCAGGTGAAGAAGGTTTTCACTTGTCAAAGCATATTTGCACGCCTGGTTCTTAGAAAGCTCTCACAGCTGCCAAGAGTAGTTCATATATTGGTTAAGGACCAAATTTAGTGCAGTTTGTTACGATGCAGTTTGATGGCAATCATAAAGCGAGTAGAGAATCCAATGATAAATATCTAATAAATTATATCTGAAGATGCGTTTCGTATGCAATTGAAGAAAGCTTTTGAGATTGTTTTGATATAGGTTTTTTTTTTATTACAAGGAGAATAAATTTTCCCCTTATCTCCCATTAGTTTAGAGAGGGATTGCAAATAGATTAATAGGGTCCAAGGTAAAAATTTTTGCATTAATCTTATTCTAAATATGATCGATAATTACATCTGCTAAGTGCCAAAAACTAATTGATATGATGAAGTACCAACCTTAAGAATTTCACACTATTCATCGGCCAATTAATCCATTAATGAACCAAACTAAGGTAGGCTAAAAATTTAAGTAAAAATTAATCAGTAATTTATAAATATATAATACATTTTTTTTTCTAGTGTAAGATTATTTTTGGATATTACAATCTCTTCCATGTAATAGGGCACATTTCCTTTTTCATTTGATATGAAACTATTTTTGAAGTATCATAACTTTCCATCTTTATAATGAAGCATTTTGATTGCACGTAATAAGCTAATCAGAATTTATTTTAAGTTGAATCATTGGTATTTTAAGGATAGTTTCATGCCATAGCAAAGCTTTGTCATCATTTTATAAGAAAAAAGGCTTGCTGTACCGCCCTCCAGTGCAGCAAGCGCGCATCGGCTACGTGGATTGGTCGTCTGCATGTGCCAATGCGCGTGCAGTGCACGACAAGACCTATTGGACTATTGCATGCGCGGATAATCAAACCATATGACTAATGCACGCTTACTACATCACCTTCTGATGCAGCAAGACTTCTCCTTTCATAAGTAGCCTTTTTTTTCATATTTAGCAATTTTTGCGCATTCAAAACGTTTCAAATCCTATTAATTTAATTAATCATTTAGCAAACCAAAATTATATAATTAAAAATTTTAAATATAATTAATTAATAAGAAATATATTTAAATTATAAGTTTTTAATATATTTTTAATTAATATAGAATTATTTTTTTAGATACTACATTCATTGGTTCAGGTCCGGCGGCGTGCCTACCGTCTCGCCGGGCGTAGGAGGCGACCGGTGACCCCCACCGGTATCGAACGAGCGTCCGATGACGATCCGGTCGGCCGGTGGTGACTAGTCGTGCTATCGGTACAGTAATGGCGTCGCGAGAGAACGAAAGAAAAAGAGATAGAGGGAGAGGAAGGACGCAATGGTGGTTGGTTCTAGGCCGGTCGCCGATGTTCGAGCAGCCCAAGGGAGAGGCCGGCAACGACCTTGGTCGCCGGCATGAGCGCCCCTACTTCGGGTGAACCAGAGGAACAGGAAAAAAAAAAAAGCATGAGATTGGGGTTGGGGAACATCTGGCCTGGCACGGCACGTGGTCCACGTGCTGTGCCGGGCTGATTTTTTCTCTTCTCCAGCCTCTGATATTCACTTGATTCTAACTTGTAAATTACATTTCTAATTGGATTTTGCTATCCCTTTGCCCCTTTAAAGCTTTAAGCTTCTCAAGATAGTTCATTACTTCATTTATTTAATGAAGATTAAACGGCTCAAGCACCCTTTTCTCTGGGAAAACAAAAAAAACTTCCTACAGTTCTATCTAGGGTAAGATATCTTTTGCACAAATACGTGCATCAAAGGGTTTCTTTTATGTAATTAATTTATAAAAAATATGAGATATTAAAACTAGATATTACAAATCAAATAAAATATTTATTCCAAATTGGATTGTAATTAGTCTAGCCTAGACCGGACTTGTGAAAATCAACTCTAAATTCTAGTATTTTTATATGATCACATTGGGTGGGTTTAGATAGAGTAAATTTTATAAGACTCAAATCTATACACGAAATATTAGATGGGCAAATTTTGAACCAAAACCAATCCAGGTCTACGGACCCAGTAGATCTGCAGGTCTTAACAATAGCCCTGAGTTGTCAGAAGGCTGAATCAGTTTAATATCAACATGAGTAAAATCATGTCTAACGTACAGAAGTTAGGAAATTCCAAAGTCTTTGAACAGAGAAGAATATATTTCTTCTAGAAACGGGGCAAATGGAAATGCTTTGCAATCCTTTAATTAAAATAATTTTTGTTCTCTATTTTTTTTCATAAAATCTTTTATAATTCTTTTGAATGGAAAGTTCAAGGTAGAAGCAACGTCAACTTGTGCCACTAAATGTGCATGACTTCCATTCTTGTTCTCATTACTATTATTTTCATTTTTCACAATGTCAATGATTGACCAGATGATTATTTATCATGTATTATCCCCAGAAATTAATAGGCCGCGTATCATCAGATGGTTTTTGAAAGATTCAGTCAAAAGGGACATGAGCTGCTTCCTTGGCCCTGCTATTCAAGACCTGACTTGTAGCTTAAGGCATAGAATTCAACCATTTGGACAGAACTATCATCGCTTGGGAGCTTGGAAAAAGATTCCGAGGCCAACTGTAAGAAGACGTAATGAAGTCGTCGATCCATCTTTCATCTGAAAAGCTGGTGGAGAGACAAGAAAGGGCTCGTAGGAACTTGCAAATCTGGAGTTCCAACTATTTAAACATATATATATATATATATATATATATATATATATATATATATATATATATATATATATCTTAGTTTTTACTTCATCTCCATTTTATTTTTGTTTGACACAGTGATGTTGTAAGGAACTAAAGTTGCAATTAATGGGCGCTATTCTAATTAATATATGTTTCGCTAAATCATTTCAATCAGTCAGAAATGCATTTTTCTTTAACTTGAGAGTCCAATGATGAGCACTTAATATGTAAGTGTTTCCAATTTTCACTTGATATTTTCTTAGGCCAAACGAATAGCTGATCCCTTATACGTTACAACCCAAATTACGTGGCTGGATTTTAAATAGATTAAAAACGATGTGGCCGATAATTTTCTTACTTTCGAAACGGGGAACTTCCTAGTATTTGGATGAGGCTATAGACCTTTTAAAATGATTTAACCGGCAACTCCATTTGCACTACAAGAAAAAAAATATATTGTGACGCCCAAATACATCGCTAAACATGCTATTGCGATGCAATAGCAACGCAATGACTGCGTCGCTCAGATGTCCGTCATAATATCCATTTGTCGCAATTGCGTCGCAATATTGCGACTCTCTGCGACGCAACAGTGCGTCGCAATATTGCGACGCATCCAAATGCGTCGCTAAATTTAAAACTAATTTTTAATATTTAAAATTATTATTAAATATTGCGACGCATTCAATTGCGTCGCAATATTGCGACGCATTTAGCTGCATCGTAATATTTAATAATAATATTTTAAATATAATAGCGACGCAATATTAGTCGCTAATGCGTCGCTAATAAAATTTTTTTAAAATATTGCGACGCCAGGTCACTGCGTCGCAATATTTATTAATAATATTTTATATATTAGCGATACAATTTTAGTTGCTAATGCGTCGCTAATTAAATTTTTTAAAAAATATTGCGACGCCAGATCGTTGCGTCGCAATATTTAATAGTAATATTATAAAAATATTAGCGATGCAATTTGAGTCGCTAATGCGTCGCTAATTAATTTTTTTTAAAATATTGCGACGCAGCTCATTGCGTCGTAATATTTAATAATAATATTTTAAAAATATTAGCGATGCAATTGCAGTCGCTAATGCGTTGCTAAAAAAATTTTTAAAAAAAAATAAAAATTTAAAAATTAAAATGGTTAATACAATTTCGTTACATTTAAATATTGATCGAAACATTCTTCACTCATATTGATCCAAACAATAATCATTCAATTTACAAAAATAAATAATATATTAAAATTTTGAAGTTTTCATGTACAACATATAAAAAGAAAAAAAATACATCAAGAATCTGAGCGATCACGTGGAGGCTGTGGAGGCTGGAGACTCTGCGACAAGCGGCTAACCATATCCCGCAAATGATGCATCTCATCTCGCATGTCTGCAATCTCCTGATCCCGGCCTCGCATACGATCCTCGAAATCCTGCTCGACCTCCTGCCGAACCTCCTCTGCAATAGATCTCCGAAGGTCGTCTAAACGCTCGGAGGAATATCACCAGAAACTCGCGAGCTGGAGGCCTGATGGGAAAATATGTAGAAGCTCTAGTGCCCAGACCATAGACCCTGCGGTCTCGCGGCTGGGCACCAACAGCCTCCAAAAACACACGTCGACTCTCCTCTGCTGAGAGTTCGACGGGCGTCTCCCCATCAGTAGAGTCGACCTGCGATGCCTGGGAGCGAAGCTCCTCGACTCGTGTCTTTAAATTATGAAATCAACAATAAATGAGTTAATAAATTTCTTGAAATAAAATTTTAGAAATTAAACAGATACTACATAAATCTAATTTCTTACCGCAACCTCCCGTGATCGCGTGTCGACCCAGGAACCGTCCCTCCTGGTGTGTGTCGCCCTGAATAGACGAAACTCACCAGGATCTCCGCCCTCCTGCTCAGACTATAACAATAAAAAAATTGATATTAATACAAATATTTGTAAATAACTAAAATAGTAATTAAAATATTTATGTTTTCTTACCATACGCCGTCTGTGCTCCTGAATCGAAATGGAGCCCGAAGTATGGCGGGAGAGACCCGTGCCAGGACCGCCCTTCTCAGATCGGCGGTTCGTGCTGGCTGATGCGGACCTCCTGCGCCAGCCATCGGACTGCCAGGCCTGCTGCCACTCGTGCCAAATACCCTCTGGCACATGCGCAGGATGCTGACCCGATGACCTCCAACGATGAAGCATGTCGGAGTATCGGCGTCCCGTCAGAGCCTCCCATGCTGCCCTAATGGCATCATGGCTGGCAGGATCCCACGTAAACTTTTTCTGCATTAAAATAAATAGTTAGTTTCTGAATTTATTAAGATTAAGAAATTTTATATCAGTGATAAATTGTATTTAATAAGTTTACCTGAAACTCAGAAAAATAAAACTCCCTCGTGGCTGAGATACGTGGCGCCAATCGTAGCCACTGGGATCTGCACGCCTCTGAAATACGGCGCTGATGTGGCTGGATACATGATGCTGCTCAATAAATCTGTTAAAAAAATGCATGTTTATAAGTAATTGACTTAAAAACATAAACATATATTTTTAATTAGTATATACTTACAGCCCATGAGCATCAAGTCGAAGTACGGTGCGGCCGATGGTGGAAGAACTCTCGGAGGTATGTGCCGATCGGCTGGATGGTAATACTGCTGGAGAGATCGAAGGCTGTGCGACTGCTGGAGATCCGAACTCTCCATCTCCAAAGCTCATGTGATCTGATGCAGCAGGGCTACGTCCCTGCTCACTCCGTCTGTCGTCGGTAGATCTACCTCTGCCCGTCATACTGAAAATACTAAAGATTCATACAATTAAATTACGATTAATGATTGACTATGTAAAAATTTAACACTTATAAAAAAAAGTTAAATTTTAAAAAACCTCTATGTTTAATCGGTGTCATTTGTTTCGTGAAATGTTGGTTCAACATCCGATGCCGTATCGGACTGCGATTCAGTTTCATTATCATCGGAAGGAAACCGAACATTTGCATCCGCAATTTCTTGGACATCACCATTTGGATCTCTAAGTGATGTTTCAGGAGCCCTTGTGTCGTCCTCAATTGCATGCATTTCCATCTCATCCTCTTGAAATGCAGGGCACTCGGCTGATTGACTTGATGAACTCTCCTCTAATACGATTGTTGAACGTGGGACGATTTTAGAAACGGCCCACCAATCTCGCTTGTCGTTGCGCAAACTTGGATATCCGCAGTAAAACACTTGCTGAGCTTGGGATGCAAGGATGAATGGGTCATATTTCTGCAATCTTCGTCGATGGTTCACTTCAACCAAATTGTAGTCGTTATGAACCCTTTTGCCCACAGGAACTATCGGATCGAACCAATCGCAACGAAACAATACGGTTCGTTTCATAGGCCAACCGGGATATTCAACTTCAACCACCTCTACTAACTTTCCATAATAATCCTGCATATTTGCTCCAACACTTTCTCCTTTAACACACACGCCCCAGTTCTGCGTGCCTCTTGAAGCTGCTAATCGTTCAATCTGAAATTTGTACCCATTTACAAAATAGCCAGTAGAGGTTGTTACGGTCTTCAATGGCCATTGCGATAGACATTTAATGAAAATATTGTCGGTTGTGGACCATGGACCGTTTACCTATAAATTAATAAGCTATTCACAACCAATTCAAAAAATAAAAGCCATTATTGAAATTGATTGAGTGATACTACTCACAAATTCATAAAACCAGTAAGCAAACTCCGTTTCTAACTTCTGCCCAATTGCAACTTGACTGATGTCGGGATTCATCTGTCGTTGTCTATCACAAAACATCCTTATGGGATGATAAGGATTAAAACTGATGTTAGCAATTAAATATTGTGGTATATTGTAATTTAAATTAAAATTTCCAATTAAGCATTGAAGTATACACTTACTCAATATATGGATCGACTTCTCTACAGTTCATTAGGATGTAATAATGTGCTGCATTATACTCCATATCGCTAAGATTTCTTGACTTCTGCCCACCAAATGAACGGCCGATACCTTTAAAAATTGATATTCTACCGTCATTAGGTTCTCCTTCGTCCACACATACGTCATCGTTACGACCAAGATTTCGGCTCCTCGTGTGGACGTGACCCTCAAAGTAATGCGAGGCAAAAGCTGAAACTTCTTCGACCAAGTGTGCATTGCATATAGAACCTTCAACCCTTGCCTTATTACGCACATTATTTTTTAACTTCTTAAGTACCTATATGTAAAGTTGAAACAAAAAATTAACCAATTTTCTTGCAATGAAATAATATTTGAAATGTCAACATGTCTTAATGATGTATATATTTACCTCTCGAAAGGATACATCCAGCGATACTGCACGGGACCAGCTATGCTCGCTTCGTATGGCAAGTGAACCGGTAAATGCTCCATTGAGTCAAAAAAACTGGGAGGAAATATTCGCTCAGCTTGCATAAAATAATTGGAATTTCCTCCTCAAGCCTTGCCATGGATGCAGAAGTAATGACTGCGGCAGATAACTCCTTGAAGAACAAGCTGAGCTCCGTCAATGCCTTCCAGACATGTTGCGGAAGCAACTCACGAAAAGCTATAGGTAATAACGTTGCATGAAAACATGGCAGTCGTGACTCTTCATGCCGAACAACTTGAGCTTATGCATGTCCACACACCTACCGATATTTGAGGCATAACCATCTGGAAATTTTAACCCTCTAAGCCAGTTACATAAAACTTCTCGTGAATTTCTGTCAAGAGTGTAACAGGCTTTAGGATAGGTCCCGTCGGCACTCCTTCTCAAATCACCTCTTCTGCATACTGATTAAGTTCTTCTCTTGACTTTGCAGTATCTTTTGTTTTTCCCGGGATGTTTAGCACCGTGTTAAATATGTTATCAAAGAAATTTTTCTCGATATGCATAACATCCAAGTTGTGCCGGATGAGATTTGTGCTCCAATAAGGCAAATCCCAAAATATACTTCGCTTCTTCCAGTTATGTTCTTTACATATACGGCCATTTATTCTATCTGCATCCGGTTCCCAAGCATACCATCAACCCCAAATGCTCTATAGTATCAATATATCCGTGCCGGACCTAACCGGTTCGGCGAATTTTGTGACTGCTTTGTTCTTCCGGAAGGCGATCAAGTTACGCCTGTAAGGATGATTTGGGGGCAAGAACTTCCTATGGTTATCAAACCATGACTGCTTACCACTCTTCTGCAATGTAAATGCATCCGAATCATACATGCAATGAGGGCATGCCAGACGTCCAGCAGTGCTCCAACCAGACAACATTGCATATGCCGGGAAATCACTTATTGTCCACATCAAAGCAGCTCTCATGATGAAATTCTGTTTCATAGAAATGTCGTAGGCTACGACTCCTGTTTCCCACAACATTTTCAATTCGGCCACCAACGGTTGCAGAAAGACATCAATCTTTTCCTTTGGATTTGATGGTCCTGGAACCAAAACTGTTAAAAACATTGCAGTATCTTTCATGCACTTCCATGGAGGAAGGTTATATACAGTCAGTATCACAGGCCAACATGAATACTGTTGCCCGCTTGACCAAATGGTTGGAAGCCATCGGTACAAAGACCTAATCTCACATTCCTTATATCTTCAGCGAAATCAGGATGATTTTCATTGAAATGCTTCCAAGCCTTTGAATCTGATGGATGCCGCATTTCATCCTCTTTAGATTCATGTTCGGCATGCCATCTCATATCAGCAGCTGTTGCCTCAGATCTGTATAATCTCTGCAGGCGTGGGGTAAGAGGAAAGTAATGCATCCTCTTGTAAGGCACACTTTTCCTCCTACTTGTACTGGCTCCTCCTTCGCTGTTTTTGTACCTCGATTGCCCACAAATCTTACACCATCTCAGCTCTGAGTCTTCACCCCAAAATATCATACAATTGTTCAAGCAACAATCGATCTTATTTACTGGGAGCCCAAGCCCACGCAACAACTTCTTTGTTGCGTAAAAACTGTCTGCTGCAACATTATCATTTGGCAAAATTTCTTTGATTAACCCAGCTACAGAATTGAACGCCTTTTCTGATAATCGATGTTCTGCCTTAATATTCAACATTCGAGCAGCTGTAGACAACTGGGAATGACCCTCACAACCAGGATACAATTCTTGATTTGCAGCACGCAACATATCGTAAAATTGTTGTGCATCTGGATTTGGTTCTTCCATAAATGTATTCTGATTGAATTCATTACCCGATGCATTCATCACCATTTGTTCATATGTGTTTAAATTCACAAATGGTTCATCTACGGGAATTGACTCTTGTTGGCCTATAACAGCTACTGGAATATCCTCTGGTTCACCATGACAGTACCAAACATAGTAATCAGGAACAAACCCCTTCTTACACAAATGCACCTTAACAGTTTCAACATCTCTGTAGGCTTTATTCTGACACCTGTGGAAGTTGCATGGGCACCTAATCCTAGGGCCATCCATCAGTCAGGTTGGCTACATGCAAATGCGATAAATTCTTCCAATCCATTCAGAAAATCTGGATTAAGCAAGCCATCTTTTTTATCCTTGCATACATCCACGAGCGAGCCCCGCTCATTTTTGACCGACTTATACAAAGTCTGGTAAACCATTAAAGGAAACCACAAAATAAAACTATATTAGTCTTACTAAATATATAACTAAATTATTTCTTTTACACAACTAAGGTTAATAACACCATTTAAATTATTTATAACTAAACCAATTTTCTTTTAGGCAACTAAGGTCCCTACCATGCAAGGGTGAGCCACGACTATGATCCTTGGCATGCTAGCAAGGACCGAGGCATAGGTTCATGGCTAATGGTAGGGCTTGAGTTCGGGTCGGGCCGCAAGGCAGTTCGTTCAATCATGAGACTTCACATGCTTTCAAGTGTCCTAAATTAATTAAACCTTCACTCCATGTCTAAAAGGTAAGGCCTTATCCCATTCAAGAATATATTTTGCGATATGGTAGTCTGCTATTGATTATCATCGATCGGTTACATTAAAATTTCAGCAGCATTTCCTCATATGTTCTCCTAAATGTGTGACATATATGCCACACTAGGAGAACGTATGAGCAAATACAAACCGCAAACTCAACCAAAGATGATTAATAGCAGACTACCATATCATAAAAAATATTCTCAAACTGTCCACCAGGATAATTTGAGAATTTGCAAGACTAAATCTTACAAATTCTCAAACGGGTCTAAAGGTTATAGTGCTGTGATTAATAATATGAAAATCCGAAGACAATCAAACTTATGCTTGTTATTCATAAATTCTTGTCAATTCTACAAATAGAGGCATAGTGTTCTATATATATAGTCAATGGCTTCTTAAGATTATTATGTCGAATATAATTGTTTGTGAAGACTAAAATATAAATCATTGAAAGTACTAATGTGTTCTTGAGAATTAAATAAACCTACAACATGACTTTCATTCAAGCATTACATAATTTAATGCATCATTCAATTTGAAGCAGAATGTAAATAATCAAGACATAAAAATTGTAAATAACTACAAATGCACAAAAATTATTGCATAAATAAATTTTTTTTTTTTGCCTGGCCATCATGGCCAGGCCATGGCCGTGGCCGTGGAAGATAAAAGGGGAGGGGGGGTTTTCCCCACCCCTGTAACAGACATGTTTTTTTTTCCTGACCATCGGTGTCGTGGCCGGCTTCTCCGGCCGCGGCTACAGCCGTGGCCGGAGAAGATAAAGGGGGGTTTTCCCCACCCCCTGTAAAAGACTTTTTTTTTTTTGTGGCCTGGCCACCGTGGCCGGAGAAGGTCAAGGGAGGGGGGGCTTGTAACAGTCAAAAAAAAAATTTTTTTTGACTGTGGCCTGGCCACTGCCGGCCACGACAGCGGCCGTGGCCGGAGAAGACAAAATGGGGGGGGGGGTTTCCCCACCCCACCTGTTACAATTTTTTTTTTTTTTGACTGTGGCCTGGCCACCGTGGCCATGCCACAGCCGGCCACGGCAGCGGCCGTGGCCGGAGAAGACAAAATGGGGGGGGGGTGTTTTCCCCACCCCCCCCCCCCCTGTTACAAAATTTTTTTTTTTTGACTGTGGCCTGGCCACCGTGGCCAGGCCGCTGCCGGCCACGGCAGCAGCCGTGGCCGAAGAAGACAAAATGGGGGGGGGGGATTTCCCCACCCCCCCTGTTACAATTTTTTTTTTTTTGACTGTGGCCTGGCCACCGTGGCCAGGCCACTGCCGGCCACGGCAGTGGCCGTGGCCGGAGAAGACGGCCACGGCAGCGGTCGTGGCCGGAGAAGACAAAATGGGGGGGCGGGTTTTCCCCACACCCCCCGTTACAAATTTTTTTTTTTTTTGACTGTGGCCTGGCCACGGCAGCGGCTGTGGCCGGAGAAGACAAATGGGGGGGGGGGGGTTCCCCACCCCCCCTGTTACAATTTTTTTTTTTTGACTGTGGCCTGGCCACCGTGGCCAGGCCACTGCCGGCCACGGCAGCGGCCGTGGCCGGAGAAGACGGCCACGGTCTTGGCCGTGGCCGGAGGAAAAATTTTACAAAAAAAAATTTGGAAGAGGATGGGGGGGCTTACCTCGGTCGAGAGGAGACGCCGGAGTTGGAGGAGACTGCCGGGGAGCCGGAGCACCGGAGGGGGGGAGCCGGAGCAGCGAACGGTGGTGGGAGCCGGAGAGGTTTTGGGGAGGGCGGCGGCTAGGTCAAGACGGGGAAGAAGAAGAGAAGGCCGGCCGACTTTATATATAAGTGATTAGTGACGCAAATATTGTGTCGCTAATGAGTCGCAATTTTTTTTTAAATTTATTATGTATTAGCGACGCAACAATGCATCGCTAATCCATCGTTAATTTGGCCTTATTATATTTTTATGAAATAGGTAGCGACGCAATTAATTGCATCGCTAATGCGTCGCTAACTTGGCGCCAATGTCTGGTGGGAAAATTATTTTTATTTTCTAGAAATTACATCGCTAAGGCGTCGCAATATTTTTTTATTATTTTTAAATAATTAAAATAATAATTTATGATATTGTGACGCAATGAATGCGTCACAATATTATATTTGTTTTATTTATTATTACTGATAAAAATATATTACTAAAAACTATTGCGACGCATTAGTTGCGTCGTAATATTTGTTTATTATTTTCTTCAAAAATGCATCGCTATGGTGTCGCAATAATTTTTTAATATTTATAAATGATAATATTTATAATTTATGATAATAATTGCGACGCACAAATTGCATCGCAATATTTTTTTTAAACTTTTTCATTACATATATTTATAGAAAAACATTGCGATGCAACTAATGCATCGCAATATTATATTTCTTTTATTTATTAATACTGATAAAAATTATATTTACTAAAAATAATTGTGACGCATACATTGCGTCACAATATTTGTTTTTTTTTTCTTCAAAAATGCATCGCTATGGCATCGCAATAATTTTTTAATATTTATAAATGATAATATTTATAATTTATGATAATGATTGCGACGCACAAATTGCATCGCAATATTTTTTTAAAACTTTTTCATTACATATATTTATAGAAAAAAACATTGCGACACAACTAATGCATCGCAATATTATATTTTTTTTTTTATTATTACTAATAAAAATTATATTTACTAAAAATAATTATGACGCATACATTGCGTCGCAATATTTGTTTATTTTTTTCTTCTAAAATGCGTCGCTATGGCATCGCAATAATTTTTTAATATTTATAAATGATAATATTTATAATTTATGATAATAATTGCGATGCACAAATTGCATCGCAATAATTTTTTTATACTTTTTATTACATATATTTATAGAAAAAACATTGCGATGCAACTAATGCATCGTAATATTATATTTCTTTTATTTATTATTACTGATAAAAATTATATTTACTAAAAATAATTGCAACGCATACATTGCGTCGCAATATTTGTTTATTTTTTTCTTCTAAAATGCATCGCTATGGCGTCGCAATAATTTTTTAATATTTATAAATGATAATATTTATAATTTATGATAATGATTGCGACGCACAAATTGCGTCGCAATAATTTTTTTATACTTTTTTATTACATATATTTATAGAAAAAACATTGCGATGCAACTAATGCATCACAATATTATATTTCTTTTATTTATTATTACTGATAAAAATTATATTTACTAAAAATAATTACAATGCATACATTGTGTCGCAATATTTGTTTATTTTTTTCTTCGAAAATACATCGCAACGGCATCGCAATAATTTTTTAATATTTATAAATGATAATATTTATAATTTATGATAATAATTGGGACGCAAAAATTACGTCGCAATATTTTTTTTATACTTTTTCTTTACATATTTATAGAAAAACATTGCGACGCAACTAATGCATCGCAATATTATATTTTTTTTATTTATTATTACTGATAAAAATTTTATTTATTATTACTGATAAAAATTATATTTCTTTTATTTATTTTTTTAAACTTTTTTATTACTTTTTTTTTAAATAATTATAAACTATCCGACGGTTGCGATCGATCCAAGCCATGATCGATCCCGGTCGACGATGACCTCTCTCGCACCGTGGTGATCGATCGGATCGGCAACGATCCGACGGTTGCGATCGATCCAAGCCATGATCGATCCCGATCGGTGATGATCCGACGGTTGCAATCGATCCAAGCCATGATCGATCCCGGTCGGCGATGATCCGACGGTTGCGATCGATCCAAGCCATGATCGATCCCGGTCGGCGACGACCTATCTCGGACCGTGGCGATCGATCGAATCGGCGACGATCCGACAGTTGCGATCGATCCAAGCCATGATCGATCCCGATCGGTGTCGACCTATCTCGGACCGTCGCGATCGATCGGATCGGCGACGATCCGACGGTTATGATCGATCAAGCCATGATCGATCCCGGTTGGCGTCGACCTATCTCGGACCGTCGCGATCGATCGGATCGGCGATGATCCGATGGTTGCGATCGATCCAAGCCATGATCGATCCCGGTCGGCGATAATCCGACGGTTGCGATCGATCCAAGCCCTGATCTCGATTGGCCATGACCGATCCCGGACCGTTGCGATCGGTCCAAGATCGCTGACGATCCAACGGTTGCGATCGATCCAAGCCCTGATCCCGATCAGCCATGACCGGTCTCGGACCGTGGCGATCGATCCGATCGGCAACGATTCGACGGTTGCGATCGATCCAAGCCCTGATCCCGATCGTCCACGACCGATCTAGGGCCATAGCGATCGAACCGATCGGCGTCGATCCAATGGTTGCCATCGATCCCAGCCCTGATCCTGATCCGCCATGACCGAGATCCGATGGTTGCCATCCAACGGTTGCCATCGATCCCAGCCCTGATCCTGATCCGACGGTTGTGATCGATCGAAGCCCTGATCCCGATCGGCGTCGATCCGACAGTTGCCATCGATCCCAGCCCTGATCCTGATCCGCCACGATCGATCTCAGACCACGGCGATTGATCCGATCGGCGATGATCCGACGGTCGCGATCGATCCAAGCCCTCATCCCGATCGGCCATTACCAATCCCGAACCGTTGCGATCGGTCCGATCGGCGATGATCCAACGATTGCGATCGATCCAAGCCCTGATCCCGATCATCCACGATCGATCTCGGACCATGGCGATCGGACCGATCGGCGTCGATCCGACGGTTGCCATCGATCCCAGCCCTGATCCTGATCCGCCATGACCGTTCTCGGACCACAGCGATTGATCCGATCGGCGATGATCCGACGATTGCGATCGATCCAAGCCCTGATCCCGATCGGCCACGACCGATCCCAGACCGTTGCGATCGGTCCGAGATCGACGACGATCCGACGGTTGCGATCGATCAAAGCCATGATTTCGATCGGCCATGACCGATCTCGGACCGTGGCGATCGATCTGATCGGCGACGATCCGACGGTTGCGATCGATCCAAACCCTGATCCCGTTCGGCCATGACCGATCCCAGACCGATGCGATCGGTCCGAGATCGCTGACGATCCGATGATTGCGATCGATCCAAGCCCTGATCCCGATCGGCCATGACCGATCCCGGACCGTTGCGATCGGTCTGAGATCGCTGACAATCCGACGGTTACGATCGATCCAAGCCCTGATCCCGATCGGTCATGATGGATCTCGGACCGTGGCGATCGGTCCGATCGGTGATGATCCAACGGTTGCGATCGATCCAAGCCCTGATCCCGATCGTCCATGACCGATCTCGGACCATGGCGATCGCACCGATCGGCGTCGATCCGACGGTTGCCATCGATCTAAGCCCTGATCGATCCCGATCGGCAATGAACGATCTTGGACCGTCGTGATCGATCCGATAGGTGACAATCCGACGGTTGCGATCGATCTAAGCCATGATCTCGATCGGCCACGACCGATCTCGGACCGTTGCAATCCGTCCGAGATCGGCGACGATCCGACGGTTGCGATCTATCGAAGCCATGATCTCGATCGGCCACAACCGATCTTGGACCATGGCAATCGGTCCGATCGGCGATGATCCGACGGTTGCGATCGATCCAAGCCCTCGTCCCGGTCGGCCATGACCGATCCCAAACCGATGCGATCGGTCCGAGATCGCTAACGATCCGACGATTGCGATCGATCCAAGCCCTGATCCCGATCAGCCACGACCGATCCTGAACCGTTGCGATCGGTCCGAGATCGCTGACGATCTGATGGTTACGATCAATCCAAGCCCTGATCCCGATTGGCCATGACCAATCTCGGACCGTGGCGATCTGTCCAATTGCCGATGATCCGATGGTTGTGATCGATCCAAGCGTGATCCCGATTGGCCATGACTGATCTCGGACAGTGGCGATCGGTCCGATCGGTGACGATCCGACAGTTGCGATCGATCCAAGCCCTGATTTCGATCGGTCACGATCGATTTTGGACCGATCGCTATTTAATATAATTTTTTTAAAAATATTGCGACGCAAAGGGTTGCATTGTAATTTTTTAATATGATAATTATATATAAAAATTAATTTTATTTATAATAATTACGATGCAACAAGTGCGTCGCTAAATTAAAACATAATATTCCTAATTTTTTGGTTTATTGCATCGCTAATGCGTCGCTATTTAACATAATTAATTTTTTAAAAACATTATGACACACTATGTTGCATCGCAATTATTTTTTCTCATATTTATACTTGATAAAAATTAATTTTATTTAAAATAATTATGATGCAGTTATTGCATCGCTAAATTAAAAAATAATTTTTTTAATTTTCTGATTTATTGCATCGCTAATGCATCGCTATTTAATATATTTAATTTTTTTAAAAATATTGCGACGCACTGAGTTGTGTCGCAATATTTTTTTCTAATATTTAAACTTTATAAAATTTAATTTCATTTAAATTATTTGCGATGCAATTGGTGCGTCACTAAATTAAAAATAATTTTTCTAATTTTCTGGTTTATTGCATCACTATTTAATATATTAATTTTTTTAATATTTATAATTTTAAAATTTAATTTTATTTAAATTATTTGCGATGCAATTGGTGTATCGCTAAATTAAAAATAATTTTTCTAATTTTCTGATTTATTGTGTCGCTAATACATCGCTATTTAATATATTTAATATTTTTAAAAACATTGCGATGCACTGAGTTGCATCGCAATATTTTTTTTTAATATTTATATTTATAAAATTTAATTTGATTTAAATTCTTTGCGATGCAATTGGTGCGTCGCTAAATTAAAAATAATTTTTCTAATTTTTTGGTTTATTGCGTCGCTAATGCGTCGCTATTTAACATATTTAATTCTTTTAAAAACATTACTACGCATTGAGTTGCGTCGCAATATTTTTTTTTGATATTTATATTTATAAAAAATTAATTTAAAAATATTGCGACGCATTATTTGCGTTGCTAAATAAAAAAATTAATTTTTTTTGATTTTCTGGTTTATTGAGTCGCTAATGCGTCGCTAATTGCGTCGCAATATTTTGTTGTCACAGAGGCATCGCAAAGTGGTCGCAATTTAGCGACGCATAATTGCGTCGCTAAATTTGCGTCGCTATTTCAGTATTTTCTTGTAGTGTTGGTCACTGAATAATAGAAGCATTTTTTTAAAAAAAAGAAGATAATATGGGGAGCACTATTTCCATAAAAATATATATATATATTGGGACCACCATTGATTACAATACCTCTGAAATGATTTAGTTATCGTTCTGTTATAGCAAAGGATCAAGTCCTGCATCAGCTGCTTATAATCTTAAGGCAGCACTTTTCTGCAACTTCTAAATAATCATCATCGCTTTGTTTGTTTATTACTTTATTTATTTGTTTGTTTGTTTGTTTATTTAGTTATGGAATCATGTTGAGAACATCATTCCTTATAATTATTCGTATAAATGCTCCGGAGAGACATTACAGCCAATAATTAGACCTCGATTCTCTTTCCATTTGAAGAGATTTAATTTTGCAACAATGGCTATAGTGATATTTTTTTAATATATAATTATTTGATTCAATTATACATATTTTGCATTTGAAGTACAACACGAGAGCTTTTTGTTGGAAATAAAACTTAAACCTTAGGTGAAAACTATCACCAAGAAGCCCAACAATCATCCATGTTTAAACATCAAGAATCTATAAATGATAAATGAAAGCGTACCTGAATCCATATTGTTTGATCGCTCTCTAGAGCAGTACGGTTAGCCTTCCAGATCAACACGTACTCCCAGAGAACCCTTTATAATTTTCTTTAGAGTTTTCTTTCTGATGATGATGGGATTTCAGAGAAGAAGGTTATACCTGGAGACCATAACAGCTATATATAGATAATTTCATCATTATCTTTTGGTATTTCTATTTTAGCCCATCAAAAAAATAGAAATAACCCTTTAGGTCTCTACACATTAAAGGGCCACACCTTATCAGATACATTAAAGCCCAAATCACTAAAACTTTAACTGATCACTTTTAATTGGGCTTAACCTTATTTAACAGTTTGCAACACATAATTATTTGACATATAAGCCCAATGTTGGATTAAAATCCAACAATCTCCCACTGGACTCTATGTGTAACCTTATAATTATGTTTTACAAAAAATAACCAAATGAGCTCAATTTTACTGTCATTACTGAAATGTATCTATAAACAATCTGGTCCATCAACCATACCAACATAGGATCAAAACAGCCTTTGTTATATCTATCATAACTCGATCCATTAATGATCACGTATGTTGATACAACTAACTGAATGACATGGATCAAGATGTGAATGTGTAACATGAAAATTACATGTAATGTGATCTTAACATGCCTATTTCCAACTGGTCCTCCTTACACTTGAGTGAGATCAAAACTTTAACATAATTGTACAGAGTGTACTGAACTGAATAAAATATTTTTTTTCTGATAAAAAATATTCAAACACATAAGTGTGCACAAACCAAACATAAAGTATAAAATAGAATTAATACAAACTCCCACTAAATCTAAGCATCGTCATGCTCTATAACACCCATGTGAGCAGTATGCTCATGAAAGACCTTGGGTGGTACACCCTTTGCAAGGGGATCTGCAACCATGGAGTTTGTCCCTATATGTTCTATACAAATCTGACCACTCTATACTCTTTTCTTTACAACTAAGAACTTGATGTCAATATGCTTTGACTTGGTCGAGCTCCTGTTGTTGTTAGAATACAACACGACTGACCTATTGTCACAAAATAACTTTAGTAACCTTTCAATTCCTTTCAATATGCGTAGCCCAGTGATAAAATTTTTCAGCCATATTCCTTAATTGGATGCTTCATAATATGCATAATATGTTTCATAATATTCTATGATTGGAGCTATAAGTATCTGTTTTACACTTCTCCAAGAAATAGCCCCACCACCTTGAAGGAAGAAATGACCTTTAAGGCATGCATATTTTAAAATTTTGATAACAATTACCAATGCGAAAGCTTAAAGATTAAATATTAATCTATCCAACATGCATCAAGATCATATCTTTGCCTTATACTATAGGATCATTTGATCTAAATTATGCATATAAATAAAATCATCAAGATTATATCTTGATCTTCAAGATAAGAAGTTATACTACTTGTCTTGAAGCCTACCTTAAGATCTAGGGATCATATCACTTACCTTAAGAACAATAGGTAAATTCATTGTGCTCTGCAGCCGTTCAATCGTCTATAGCCATTTAATCGTCCGGCTTCTACAATCGTCCATGCGAAGTCCCCGAATGATCAGATTCTTGGGAGTGCTAGCTCACAGAAAAATAACTTTGCTCATCTTGAATCCTCTCACTTGAATCTTCCTCCAAGATCCACCAAACTTTTGCTAACACTAGAATCACACTAGAATTTTCTGTTCTAACTCTTAGAACTATATTATTTTGTTCTAACTCTTTAAAATTTCAATCCATATCATGATCTGGTGAAGAATGTTCTCTATTTATATGCATAATTAAGCCTTTAGCCCATTGAATTCTAACACTTATGAATTTCGACATTTGGTGAAAACCAAAGAGACGTGAATTCTAATACTTAGAATTTGACGTTTGGTGAAAATCAAATAGATGTAGAATTCTAACACACTTAGAATTCTAACGTTTGGTAGAAACCAAAATGGTACATTAATTCCACGTGAATTCTAGAAGATTAAAGGTTATACATTAAATTCTACATGAGAATTTAATTTCTCATGAGATGAGATCTTAGTTATCTCATCCTATAAGATCCTCATGCGAGAAAACTCTTTTCACACATGGGGTTTGGGTTTGGGCTTTGGTTTAAGTTGATTTGAATTTATTGGATTGAACCTATAGATCATTGTCCTAGCCCAAATCAAATTTGGCTAGTTCTGAATTTATTTAAATCCAAATCAAGTCTATTTTAAATTAATATTTAAAATTGATTAGTCCTTCTAATAGACTTAAACCTAATTGAATCTTATTTACTTGTACTTAATTCAATTGAGATAATTCAATCAATCAAATTAATTAATTAAATCATATAATTCTCAATCGTTGATCAGCAAATAGGTCATCCTAGGAAACTTCAATGCGTATGAGTCTCTAGGTTCGAACCTAAGCCGGTAGCATTGGAATAATTTTCTATACTAATCGATGTGCCCATCTAGCAATAGAACTTGACGTCCGGAAGGTTGAAGAGTTGTCGATCAAACTCCAAGAACCCTAAGAAATGTTTACCGTATAATTCATCCTTTTGACCACAAATGCTAAGGATGGATTAAGAGCCTCTCAACTCTAAACAACATATCCATAAAGTGATTTCAACTTTAGTAATTATGCAACCTTCACATGAAGTGCCTTGGCCAAGGTCTTGCTAAGTTGAAACACAAGTATTTCTCCTTTTAACAAGTTAGGTCAAATTTTATCTTGATACACAACTGACTACCATAAGTACTTGACTGCACTCAGTAACCTTTCGTAAATGGATTAAAAATTTAGGTGATCTGGCACCTAAGTACAATGAGTTGCTTGCAAATCACGGTTGTGATCTTCAGGTCTTAAGGATACTTATACCCATATCTTTTCGGATTAACTCTTGACAGCAGAGTGTTCGGAAATGAGTCATGTTCGATGAAATATACTCTTATACTTTCACCTGTATGTCATACCAGTATCTCTATACTCCTTGATTAAGAGGACAACTAATAAATATGATATAACATCCTATAATTGATATTACTATGGCCCTATCATAGTATTATTTTATCGAAACATTTTTGAGGACCTTCAAAGATAAATCCTTCTTTATTGTAAAAGAAGATCCTAAGGGCTTCATTACTATTTGGAGTTTTAAGAAGATGTTCTTGTAATGAATAAACTGTCAAATAACTTTATTAATATATTAATTTATATGCTATTTACATCAGCACAATCATCAATGATTAACTTTAGGATACAATTCCCAACAAACTCTCACTTAGCCTAAAGCTACTCATTATAATATCTAATACCCATCTTTAACTTATAGTCATCAAACTCCTTGATGCTGAGTACTTTAGTAAATAGGTTACCTAGGTTTCTCTTTCCGTCAATCTTTTGAAGATTTATGTCATCTCATTTTACAATCTCTCAAATAAGATGAAATCGGTGCAGTATGTGCTTGGTGTGCTGATGTGCTCATGGTTCCTTCGCTTGAGCTATGGCACAAGTATTATCACAGTACAACAGGACTGGTCCATCTATGAAAGGTGCTACTCCAAGCTCAAAGATGAACTTTTGCAGCCACATAGCTTTTTTTGCAGCACCTGATGCAGCGATGTACTCTGCCTCGCACACTGAATCTACCACTGTATGTTGCTTGGAACTTTTCAGCAGATAGCTCCATCATTCAGGATAAACATGAAACCCAATATACTTTTGCTATCATCATGATCTAATTGGAAACTGAAATCAGTATAACCCATAAGTTTCAAATCAGACTCTCCATAGACTAACCATTGGTCCTTAGTATTTCATAAATACATAAGGATTGTCTTAACAACTTTTTGGTATTTTTCTTCTGAATCAGATTGGTATCTACTCACTACTCCTAGTGAGTATGCCACGTCTGGTTTTGTACATGTCATGGTGTACATAATCGATCCTACTGTTAAAGCATATAGAATTCGACTCATACGTTCTTTTTTGTTAGGAGTCGTCGGACAATCCTTCTTGGAAAGATTAATTTCATGGCCTATCAAAAGATAGTCTTTCTTGAAATTCTCCATACTAAACCTCTTTATCACGGTATCAATGTACGTATATTGGGATAAACCAAGCATCCTCTTAGATCTATCTCTATAGATCTTCATCTCTAGGATGTAGGATGCTTCTCCCAGATCTTTCATAAAGAATTTGATGATAATCATATCTTTATTCCTTGTAATGTAGGGATATCATTCATGATTAAGAGAATATCATCCATATATAATACAAGAAATACAATAACGAAACTGTTAGCCCATTTATAGATGCAAGGTTCTTCTTTATTTTTAATGAAGCCATAATATTTGATCACATTATCAAATCGTGTGTTTAACTCCTATATACTTGCTTAAGTCCATAAATGAACTTCTGTAGCTTGCATACTTCAGACATGTCTTCAGATATAAAACCTTCACGCTATATCATATACACCTATTCTTCTAAATTACCATTTAGAAAAGCAGTTTTAGCATTCATCTATCAAATGTTATAATGTAAGTGTACTGCTATGGCTAGCATAATCCGAATAAATTTCAGCATTGCCACAGAAAAAAAATCTCATCATAGTCAATACCATAACATTGACGATATCCCTTGGCAACCAGACATGCTTTATAGGTCTCTACCTTTTCGTTTGCACTTCTTTTCTCTTGAAAATCCACTAACACTCTATGGGTTTTATTCCTTCGGATTGGTCAACTAATGTCCATATATTATTATCCTTCATGGAATCAAGTTTGAATTTCATGGCATCAAGCCATTTATCAGAGTCAGTCCTTTGCATAGCATCCATATAGGCGATCAGATCTTCGTTGTTCTCATCGAGCTCAATAGGATCCTCATTTTGGATCAAGAAACCTAAGTATTTGTTCGGTTGATGTGGTACTCTACCAGATCGCCTTAATGGTGCATTTAAAATGGATTTTGAGTTTGATCTAATCAACTCAGAGTCTAAGGGTTCAATGGTTTGTGTTGTTCCTTCTACTTGATGAACTTTCTCAAGTTCAACATTAGAGCTATTTGTTCCTTTCCTAAGTAACTCCTTTTCAAGAAAAACTGCTCTATTACTGATGAATAACTTTTATTCTTCAGTATTGTAGAAGTAATATCCTTTGGTTTCTTTCAGATAGCTGATAAAAAAATATTTGTCAGATTTGGGTTCAAGTTTGTCTGATTTTGCATGTTTCACATAAGCCAGACACCCTCAGACTCTCAGATAGGTGATAACAGGTTTACGTTCATATCACATCTCATATAGAGTTTTAGAAACAGACTTACTTGAAACCTTATTGAGAATATGATAAGCTGATTCTAATGCATATCCCCAAAATGATATTGGCAAGCTTGCAAAACCTATCATGGACCGAACCATGTCTAACAAGGTTCGATTTCTTATTTTTAACACATCATTATGCTGTGGTATTCCTGAAGGAATCCATTGGGAGAGAATTCCATTCTTTCCTAGATATGTCATAAAGTCATTTTAAAGATATTATCCTTTTCGATCTGATCGAAGGGTCTTAATGCATTTTTTTATTTGTTTTTCTACTTCTTTATGATATAATTTAAACATTTCAAACAACTCAGATTTATCTCTCATAAATAGACATAACCGAACCTAAAAAGGTCATCTGTAAAAGTAATGACATAGTAATATCCTCCTTTGGCACAAGTGCTCATTGGTCCACATACATCAGTATGTACTAGACTCAATAGCTCTTTGGCTCTTTTACCATTTTCAGTAAAAGATGACTTGGTCATTTTACTAAGAGGATAGGATTCACAATCATCAACTTGAAGGATGACCTTCTGGGTTAACCTATTTAATATGTTCTTATTGATATGACCCAGCTGATGATGCTAAAGATAAATATCTATGACATCAATTTTTCTAGGGAGCTTACTTGATTTGTACACTACATTCACAGGCTATGATAATATGTAAATGTCATTAGATAAATGCTCAGACACTACAGTGACTCCATTCATAATGATATTCAAAGTAATATCCTTTATTGAAATTTCATAATGACTTTTTGCCAGAAGGCCTATAAAAATTATGTTCAACAAGAACGTTGGACAAAAATGATAATCATTTAGTATAATGACACCTAACAGATATACATAGCTCGAAATGGATCTTTTACTATCTTGGCAACCTGCAAAGTCAGAGTCAGAATACCCAATGATCTCAAAATGATTTGATCTCTTATATGTGAGCACATAATCTTTTGTTCTTTTCAGATATCCCATAACCCTTTTGGCTGCTTTCCAATGATCCATATCTGGGTTACTTAAATATCTACCTAACACTCCAACAATGTACGCAATATTCGGACGTGTACAAACTTTAGCATACAATAGACTTCCTAGAACCGAAGCATAAGGAATCTTTTGCATCTCTTCAACTTCAAGGTTTTCTTTTGGGCACTGATTAATACTGAATTTATCTTCTTTAGCGATCGGAGTGTCACTTGGTTTGCAATTCTGCATGCCAAATCTCTTAAGTATTTTATCGATATAGTTCATTTGTGATAATTCAAGAATACCCTGAGAACGATCTCGATGTATCTGAATTCCCAATAAAAAGAAGGCATCACCAAAATATTTAATTTGAAAATTGCTTGATAGAAATCTCTTGGTTTTGTGCAACATGCCTATATCATTTATGGCAAGCAAAATATCATCCACACAAAATAAAAAAAAATATATTTACTTCCACTGAACTTGTGATACACACAATCATCAATTGCATTCACCTCAAAAAGATAAACAACGACTATTAGTTGTATTAGCATCTTTGGAAGAAGGGCTGGCCATTAAATACCCTTATTTACTGTTGCCTCCAAGTGACTTGCTTCAAAATTTGTTGAATAAGATCCAACTAATCTATTCTAATAAATTACAATTCGAATTTTACCAATTAGGAGAAGCCTAGCTTAAGAGATTGAAGCATAGAAAGGGTTTTTGTTTAAAATAAATCATTTATACCTATTAAACATTTATTTGGACAATATTAATTTTTTTGCTGTTGTCTCATTCCAATTGGATGAAGAATGGTATGATTATATGATACTAGTGGATGCAATTAAAGCGGTAGGAAGTTTTTCAACCTCATGTCACATTTGAAAGATGATTTAGCTACAACTATTGCGTAGTTGACTAATGATTGTAGATACATGCATCCTTTGCTATGCAATTAGAAGCTCTTATCTCTTCTTCAAGTAAATTTAATTGCCAATCTATACTAAAAGAATTAGCCCATAATTATGAAGAGATGTAGTTATGAATATTTTTTTTTTGCTCAACTATGAGATAACTAAATCTCATAGTTAAAGCAAATGCTCGAAAAATTTTAATGGGAATGTAACACCTTCATTGTAAATAAAACAAAACCTTAAAAAAAAAAGGAAAAAGATTGCAGTGGAGATTAACCTTTTCTAATTTAAAATAGAAAGCAAAGAATGAACTATTTTTAAAGCAATCCAAACTCCAGTAATAAACAAATAAAATAAACCTCTATGTTGTGTGTGTGTGTGTGTTTTTTTTTTTTTTGGTCCTCTTATTTTTGGGTTATTGAGCTAGAACTTGGCATTGTTCTCTATGGAGCCACAAACGTCATTGCAGCAAAGTATGTACATAGAGATCTAAAAAAAACAAGAAGATAAAAAAAAATTGCCCCATAGGTTATAACAATGGAGATATAATTCTAAATTACTGCTACTGAGTAAAATTCAAAGCCTCGCGAATAACTACTGCAATTATATATATAGCTGTATTCCATGTGCAATTGTATGCTATACATGCTAGTGCATTCAATCCTTTAATTTTTATTTTTAAAAAAAATAAACTTCAATCTAATGAGACTAAGAAGACAAAAACAACAAGGGGAATGCGCTTCACAATATATCCATCCCTTTCATCACTATTCTTCCTGTTAATTTCCTTTGACACTATGACCAGCCTAATGATCCGGATTTTGAACATTAAGTCAGATGGATACGACTTTGTCTCCTTGGTCCTACCGTGCGATGGCCAACTACAAGGGATATAAATTAATTATACGTCCGTCTTTCTTGACCATTTCTCTTTACTTCACCATGCTCAAATTTCAACGATCATCATTTATAGACACGCGTCCACTGGGCCAACAAACCTATCTAGGCCGGTACTCGATCCTGACCGTTGATTCCAGCTATCCACAAAATGGCTCTCCGCCGATTCAAACGTTTCACACCGCTGCTCTCTCACCACGTTTGCATCTATAAATATTAAATGCCTCTTCGCTCGTCTCTTCATCACCACCAACCTTAGCCTTGTAACAATTTCATTCATTCACTTCTCTTACAATCCCTTCTTCTAGTGGTAATTAAGATGGCATCCCAGGCCATTGAGAGCCACCGCGGGGGCGCCGAGGTCCACCGCGGTGACGACCTCTGCAAGAAGAAGTCCGTCCAACTCCTCGAAGAGCTCAACCTCCCGAAGGGCCTGCTGCCCCTCGATGAAATCGAGGAGTTTGGGTATAACCGTGCGGCTGGGTTCATGTGGATGGTTCAGAAGAAGAAGAAAGAGCACACGTTCAAGAAGATCAAGCAGACGGTGTCCTACGCCACCGAGGTGACGGCCTTCGTGGAGCAGCGCAAGTTGAAGAAGATAACGGGGGTGAAGACGAAGGAGCTACTGCTGTGGCTCTCTGTTGTCGAGGTGTACATCGATGACCCCTCGTCGGAGAAGATCACCTTCAAGACCGGCACTGGACTCTCTGACAGCTTCCCGGTGCCTGCCTTCGAGCTTGAGTAAGGAGGGTGGAGAATTATATTATCTGATATGTTTTTCACTTAATAAATGCTGCTGTATCGATAAAAGTTTAAGTGATTTAATGGACTTTATCGTGATATATATCTTCAAATAAATCATATCCTTCATTTAAATTCTCTGAGTTTGCGCAATGGATTTACATGTTCCGTGACATATTGTTGAACCTGTGAACCCCAAACTTTACATGATGATAGATTATTATTATTATTTATAATAACTTTTGCCGTGAAAATCCATTCTTTGACCCGGGTGCCCTTCTGACTCCTAATCCGAATACCGATCTCGTCGTCTCGGGGTGGAACCTGCAAGACAGTGGGGGGTTGCCCTATGCGGAGGACCCTCCGACGCCCAAGTCAGTGGAGATTCACAGCAAGCTGATGTAAGGAGAAGACTGTCACAGAAGAGCTCCCCCAGACGGATGTTCTCTCAAGAGCTTCGAGCTCAGATGGAGCTGTCCTCAGTATGATAATGAGTAAGGATCAGTGAGTGCTCAAGCGTGCGTACCTGAGAGGTTAAAGGGCAGTGGTATTTATAGGGGATCACTTGATTCTTTGGGCGCGTCATGAGGGGAGGTCCGAAAGTCGTTATGATTCGAAACGGATTCGAATCAAGTTTGTCATGAGGTCAGTTGGATTAGGAGTGCAACTTGGGCTCATGAAACTCGGGTTTCCTTCAACCCTAACCCTAACCCTATTTGTAAAATGTCAACCCTAACCCTAACCCTACTTGTAAAACCTCAACCCTAACCCTATTTTTAAAAATCAGGTTCGGGTTGAGTTTCGGGTTGGAATTCAGGTTGATGAGAAAAAAATAAATAAAATACTTTTTTCAAGGTAAATAAACACCGAATTATGGATCCAAAGAGGAAAAAATAAAATTTCTTACCGAACGCATAAGCTGAACTCGGGGCTTTAACATTGTATTAAAAAAAAGTCTTACCTGAAACAAAGAAGAGGAGGAGGTGTCGTAAACAAAGAAGAGGAGGAGATGGAAAGTGAAACGAAATGTGTGGATGGTCCGCCTTTATATTTGTCCTTTTCCTTGCCTGCGACCGACGACCTTGCCCTCCTCGCCGTTAAGTTGGTTATCTCGTCCGATCCGATTAGCGCCTTCAATGCCCTCAAAAATCTGGTGCCAATAAGCTACCCCCATTCGGGTAACCCTTGGGTTCGGGTTATCTTGGGTTCGGGTTGAGGTCAACCCTAACCCAGGTCAATTACAAATCGGGCCGGGTTAAACCCGGGTCTTTCAGGTTCGGGTTGGACAAACATGAGTTTAAACACTACTGTAAATTGGGTTCGACGGGCTGAGTTCGGGTTGAACCTGGCCCATGTTGCACCCCTAAGTAGGATCGGTATCTTATCGTTAGAGGATCAACGGCTGGGAGAGCTGGTTGATGCCTTGAGATTCAGCGATTGCGTAGGTTCTAGGCCACTCATGTAGGTCCTAGGCCACTCTTAGGTATGATTCCCCATTTGGAATCTTATTCAGTTATAGTAAATTCGAATTCTTCCACGCTGGATTCCGCAGAGGTATTTGAGTGCCTCGGTCTGGCCGAGGCAAAGGGGTGACTCGATTCTCCAAGGTACAGAATGGCTCGGTCTCTAGAAGTATGGGGATGGCTCGGGTTATCGAGGTATAGGCGGCTTAGGTTGTCAAGGTATGGCTGGCTCGGGTTGCCGAAGTATGGGGATAGCTCGGGTCACCGAGGTATGAGGATAGCTCGGGTCGTCGAGGTGACCCGATACCACTGAAGGCGATTGGGCTTCGTCATTTGGCGGTTGTGCCAGCTGGCTAGTAGGATGTTGGGACTGGACCTGACCCAATTGTCGATGTGGGTAGTCATTAATGCAATGATAATTTTACCCCTCATTATATGCCCCCCACTCCCTAATCCAAAGTGTAAATTCGGATGTAGGGAGTAGAGTTCCGGAATAATCTTATCTTGGGGATTCGAAAAGGCGAGCAGTAATAATCTCCTAAATGACAAGCCGCTATTTCGTTATCATTTTTCGCCGTAGCTCGAGGAGGAAACGCCTAGTTTCCAGCAGGCCGCGATAGCGAGAGTTCCACGTGGCGGAACTCCTTTATTTTTGGCACCCATATCGGAAGTTTTGGCATCTTGGGCTTTCCTTCTGAAGCGTTTATTTAAAGAGGGTTAGGGCGGCGCTCCTTCTGCAATGCCTCTTCGTCCCTGCCATAGAGATTTTCTATTCTTTCCCGAGCCCTTGCTTGCTTGTTCGTGTTCCGCCTCTTATTCAGCCAATATGAAGGGTCCGGGTGATGTTGCCTCAGAGGTAACCTTTAATGACCTGGATTGAATCCATCGCCATTATAGGGTTCCTCGGGATGTAGCCTTATGGGTGCCGAGGGTTGAGCACTGGGTTTCGACCGAGTTAAGACGTGGAGTCTTCTTTTATGAGGAGAGCTTGATGGCAGGTCTCTGATTCCCTCTTCACCTGCTGGTACAGGAGGTGATGAGGTTTTATAATATATGCCCGACAATGGTGGCTCCAAATAGCTGGCGCAATTTTATCAGGTTCATCTCGATGTGCAGTCGCGCCAGGGTGACCGTGACCCTTCCTATATTCCGAGTTTGCTACAACCTGGTTTTCGGAAGGAGCTTTGAGTGGCCCTACATTGGTCCCCGGAAATCGTTCAAGATGATTTTCGATAACCCATCTTCGATAAAGGAGTAGAAGTCCCGATTTTTCATTGTCGAAGGAAACATCGGTTTAGATTTTTTGAGGGGATGGGCGAGTTATGTGAAGGATCTGAAGGCGCGCCCGGAGTTGAGCGAGCAGGAGAAGAGAGATTTGGTAATCCTTCGCGGTGGTCAGGAGGTATCGGCCAGTGCTCTGTTATCAGAGGATACCCTTTTTGCTGCCGGGCTTAGCTCCATTGACCCTCAAGGTGAGTCTCTGCTTTGATGTTTAGTACATTTAGGCAATTCCGTTACTGTTTAACTGAATATCTGCTGTGTTTTCAGCCGAGAGGTTCGCATTTGTGGGCCAAATGAGGAAGGAGTTGGGCAAGTGCCATAGGGGTTCTGGCTCCGAGGACAAGCATAGGTCCAAGAAGAGGTCTCATCCTTCCGGATCTCACCCGAAGGAGCCAAGAAAAGACAGCGTTGGCCGCCACTCATCCACCCCTAAGAGGGGGGAAGCGGAAGCGTCGGTCGCGGTTGGTGAGCCCCCCTGCCGGAGGGGGACATAGTAGTGGGGATGGAGAGTGCCGTTGGGGAAAACTTGGAGAGAGCCATAGAAGTTTTCCCCCCTCAAATAGTGGTCGTGTCAGATGATGCGGAGAAGATGTCACCGGTCCATCCGGCAATCCTCCTGCCAGAGGCTAATCAGCCTCAGTTACCAGCGGTGGGGAGCCCTCTGGCACTGCATATGGAAGAGGCCCCTACTTAGGTGGAGGGGTCAGGAAAGGCAATTACGGCTGCCGAAGCCCAAGTGGAGATTCCTGTCAGAGAGTTGGCGGAGGCCGAGGGACCTCCCGCCGAGGGTCTCTCTTTTATGGTACCAAGGGATGTCGCGAGAGAGACCGAAGTATGAGTGGAGTCTGCCGGAGATGAAGCAACATTTGGAGAGGGAGAGGAAGAAAAAGAATCACTGGATGAAGGGGATGCTCGGACCGAGGTTCCTTCAACCGGGACCGAAGCATCCGAGGCCCAGCAGACTAAGGTTCTGATGGAGGAAGCCAAGCAGATGGCAGTTCCTCAGGCCGAAGTTCCTCAGGCTGGCTCTTCGGCTATGAGTTCTTTTGTCCACAGTCTAGAGGTGGATGACATGCTCACCGCCTTGATGCAGTCTGTACTGTGCGCGGGGGGGAGTTCCTTGACGGACGAGCCTACAGTCGGGGATATCATTGATGTAGCTTTTAGTCGGTTCGGGGTGCCGAAGGATGTTTACCTTCTTCCCGAAATTAGTAATGCCACTCTTATGAAGATCGCTACAAACTACGCTTTCCGAGTAAGTCATTGTACTGAGGTTGTAATTCTTAGTTGGTCGGTTCGGCCGTAGTTTTTTATTTGTGCTTTTTCTACAAAATGCCTTGGTTATGAGGGTGCTGAATTGGCACTTAAATTTGGCCACGGTGGCTTGCGCCCAGGCCAGGAAGGAGGCGGCCGACCTTCGGACAAGGGTGGATTCAACTAGCCGGCTTACTAGGGCCTTGGCATCAGTTAAGGTGGACCTTCAGAAGATTGGTGAGTCTTACCGAATTACCACCGAAAGGACCTCTCGGCTCGAGGCTCAAGTCAAAGAGCTCCAGGTTTTCCGTGAACAGTCGGACAAGGCTTGCCTAGAGTTATCCCAAATTAAGGCTAAGCATGTCGACGAAATCAATGCCTTGCATCGGCATTTTGACAAGAGGTGGGGTCAGCTGAAGAGCAGCCATGCCAAGGAGAAGAATAATTGAAGCAGGAGGCTCGAGGAGGAGGAGCGTAGGTGCCGGCGACAGCAGGATCAGCTCACCAGCCTGAATAAAAGACTCACCGGCAGGGAAGATCAATTGAAATGGCAGCATGGTCACATCGCCGAGCTCACCGCTGATCTCGATCAATCTCGGCAAAATATTAGGGACTGACAGTCCCGGATTGATGACCTCAAGGAGGGTCTTTGTTGGCCCAGATGGCAACCCAAGAACGGGGGGGTGAATTGGGTTCTTTAAAAAATTTAGCTTTTTGAAAACTAAGTGCTCTGATATGAAAGTACTTAAGTGTAATGTATAGATAAATGCTAAGCACAAACAAATGAGATAGAGAGAGACAAAGAGACAAAGCACGACAAACACAAAGATTTTATAGTGGTTCAGTGTATCCAACACCTACATCCACTCCCAAGCTTCACTTGGGTCCACACTATAATCCACTTGATTACAGCCGAGTTGTTTTACAAGCTCACAACTCAAAACTTGTTGTTTCCCCCGGGATCACAACGAACCCAGCTGGTTTTCTAGGCTCACCAGCACAAAACCTAACCACAAGCTATCCTTAGCTTATCCCGAGGTATACTACCTCCACTAATTCAATCCCCTGAATGAATTAGCCAAAAAGAGTGAAAAATAGAGTTTTAAATTGACAGCAGCTCCTCAAATGAGCAAATATACAATAAAATAAACAAAGGTAAGAAAAGCCTATTTCACTACAAGAAAATACTGAAATAGTGACGCAATTTTAGCGATGCAATTATGGGTCGCTAAATTGCGACCACTTTGTGACGCCTCTGTGACAACAAAATATTGCGATGCAATTAGCGATGCATTAGCGACTCAATTAACCAGAAATTCAAAAGAATTAATTTTTTAATATTACGACGCAAATAATGCATCGTAATATTTTTAAATTAATTTTTTATTAAATATAAATATCGAAAAAAATATTGTGATGCAACAAAGTGCGTCGCAATATTTTTAAAAGAATTAAATATGTTCAATAGTGATGCATTAGCGATGCAATAAACTAAAAAATTAAAAAAATTATTTTTTATTTAGCGACGCACCAATTGCGTCGTAAATAATTTAAGTGAAATTAAATTTTATAAAATTTAATCATCGAAAAAAAAATATTGCGACGCAACACAGTGCGTCGCAACGTTTTTAAAAGAATTAAATATATTAAATAGCAACGCATTAGCGATGCAATAAATCAAAAAATTAAAAAAATTATTTTTAATTTAGCGACGCACCAATTGCATCGCAAATAATTTAAATGAAATTAAATTTTTTAAAGTAGAAATATTAGAAAAAAATATTGCGACGCAACTCAGTGCGTCGCAATGTTTTAAAAAAAATTAAATATTTAAATAGCGATGCATTAGCGACGCAATAAACCAAAAAATTAGAAAAATTATTTTTTAATTTAGCGACGCAATAAATGCATCGCAATTATTTTAAATAAAATTAAATTTTATAAAGTATAAATATGAGAAAAAATAATTGCGACGTAACACAGTACATTGCAATATTTTTAAAAAATAATTATGTTAAATAGCGACGCATTAGCGATGCAATAAACCAAAAAATTAATTAGGACCGATCGTCACGGTCCGAGATCAGTCGTGGCCAATTGGGATCAGGGCTTGGATCGATTGCAACTGTCGGATCGCCAGCGATTTTAGACCGATCGCAATGGTCCGGGATTAGTCGTGGCCGATCGGGATCAGGGCTTGGATCGATCGCAACCGTCAGATCGTTGCCGATCGGAACGATCGCCACGGTCCGAGATCGATCGTGGCCGATTGGGATCACGGCTTGGATCGATCACAACCGTCGGATCGTCATCGATCTCGGACGGATTGCAACGGTCTGAGATAGGTCGTGGCCGATCGGGATCATGGCTTGAATCGATCGCAACCGTCGGATCGTCGCCGATCGGACCGATCGCCACGGTCTGAGATCAGTCGTGGCCGATCGGGATCAGGGCTTGGATCGATCGCAACCGTCGAATAGTCACCGATCGGACCGATTGCCACAGTCCGAGATCGGTCGTGGCCGATCAGGATCATGGCTTCGATCGATGGCAACCGTCGGATCGTCGCCGATCTCGGACGGATTGCAACGGTCCGAGATAGGTCGTGGCCGATCGGGATCACAGCTTGGATCGATCGCAACCGTCGGATCATCACCGATCGGACCGATCGCCACGGTCCGAGATCAGTCGTGGCCGATCGGGATCAGGGCTTGGATCGATCGCAACCGTCGGATCGTCGCCGATCGGACCGATTGCTATGGTCCGAGATCGGTCGTGGCCGATCGGGATCATGGCTTCAATCGATGGCAACCATCGGATCGTTGCCGATCTCGGACGGATTGCAAAGGTCCGAGATAGGTCATGGCCGATCGGGATCACGGCTTGGATCGATCGCAACCGTCGGATCGTCGCCGATCGGACCGATCGCCACGGTCTGAGATCAGTCGTGGCCGATCGGGATCAGGGCTTCGATCGATTGCAACCATCGGATCGTCACCGATCGGACCGATTGCCACGGTCCGAGATCGATCGTGGTCGATCGGGATCATGGCTTCGATCGATGACAACCGTCGGATCGTCGCCGATCTCGGATGGATTGCAACGGTCCGAGATAAGTCGTGGCCAATTGGGATCACGGCTTGGATCGATCGCAACCGTAGGATCATCGCAGATCGGACCGATCGTCACGGTCCGAGATCAGTCGTGGCCGATCGGGATCAGGGCTTGGATCGATCGCAACCATCGGATCGTCGCTGATCGGACCGATTGCCATGGTCCGAGATCGGTCGTGGCCGATCGGGATCATGTCTTCGATCGATCGCAACCGTCGGATCGTCGCTGATCTCGGACGGATTGCAACGGTCCGAGATAGGTCGTGGCCGATCGGGATCACGGCTTGGATCGATCGCAACCATCGGATCATCGCCGATCGGACCGATCGCCACGGTCCGAGATCAGTCATGGTCGATCCGGATCAGGGCTTCGATCGATCGCAACCGTCGGATCATCGCCGATCGGACTGATTGCCACGGTCCGAGATCGGTCGTGGCTGATCGGGATCATAGCTTCGATCGATCACAACTATCGGATCGTCGCCAATCTCGAACGGATTGCAACGGTCCGAGATAGGTCATGGCCGATCGAGATCACGGCTTAGATCGATCGCAACCATCGGATCGTCGCCGATCGGATTGATCGCCACGGTCCGAGATCAGTCGTGGCCGATCGGGATCAGGGTTTGGATCGATCGCAACCGTCGGATCGTCGCCGATCGGACCGATTGCCACGGTCCGAGATCGGTCGTGGCCGATCGGGATCATGGCTTCGATCGATCGCAACCGTCGGATCGTCGCCGATCTCGGACGGATTGCAACGGTCCGAGATAGGTCGTGGCCGATCGGGATCACGGCTTGGATCGATCGCAACCATCGGATCGTCGCCGATCGACCGATCGCCACGGTTCGAGATCTGCCGTGGCCGATCGGGATCAGGGCTTCGATCGATCGCAACCGTTGGATCGTCGCCGATCGGACCGATTGCCACGGTCCGAGATCGATCGTGGCCGATCGGGATCATGGCTTCGATCGATCGCAACCGTCGGATCGTCGTCGATCTCGGACGGATTGCAACGTTCCGAGATAGGTCATGGCCGATCGGGATCATGGCTTGGATCAATCGCAATCGTCGGATCGTCGCCGATCGGACCGATCGCCATAGTCCGAGATCAGTCGTGGCCGATCGGGATCAGGGCTTCGATCGATCGCAACCATCGGATCGTCGCCGATCGGACCGATTGCCACGGTCCGAGATCGGTCGTGGCTGATTGAGATCATGGCTTCGATCGATCGCAACCATCGGATCGTCGCCAATCTCGAATGGATTGCAACCATCCGAGATAGGTCATGGCCGATCGGGATCACGGCTTGGATCGATCGCAACCGTCGGATCGTCGCCGATCGGACCGATCGCCACGGTTCGAGATCAGTCGTGGCCGATCGGAATCAGGGCTTGGATCAATCGCAACCGTCGGATCATCACCGATCGGACCGATTGCCACGGTCCGAGATCGGTCATGGCCGATCGGGATCATGGCTTCGATCGATTGCAACCGTCGGATCGTCGCCGATCTCGGACGGATTGCAACGGTCCGAGATAGGTCGTGGCCGATCGGGATCACGCTTGGATCGATCGCAACCATCGGATCGTCGCCGATCGGACCGATCACCATGGTCTGAGATCAGTCGTGGCTGATCGAGATCAGGGCTTCGATCGATCGCAACCGTCGGATCATCGCCGATCGGACCGATTGCCACGGTCCGAGATCGGTCGTGGCCGATCGGGATCATGGCTTCGATCGATCGCAACCGTCGGATCATCGCCAATCTCGGACGGATTGCAACGGTCCGAGATAGGTCATGGCCGATCGGGATCACTACTTGGATCGATCGCAACCGTCGGATCGTCGCCGATCGGACCGATTGCCACGGTCCGAGATCGGTCGTGGCCAATCGGGATTAGGGCTTCGATCGATCGCAACCATCGGATCGTCACCGATCTTGGATGGATTGCAACGGTCCGAGATAGGTCGTGGCCGATCGGGATCACGGCTTGGATCGATCGCAACTGTCGGATCGTCGTCGACTGGGATCGATCATGGCTTGGATCGATCGCAACCATCGGATCACTTATAATTACTAAAGAAAAAAAGTTATAAAAAGTTTAAAAAAATATTAAAAATTTATTGCGACGCCGTAGCGACGCATTTTAGAAGAAAAATTAAACAAATATTGCGACGCAATGTATGCTTCGCAATTATTTTTAGTAAATATAATTTTTATCAGTATTAATAAAGGAAAAAAATATAATATTGCGACGCATAATTTGCATCGCAATGGTTTTTAAATAAATAGATCTAATTAAAAAATATTAAAAAATTATTGCAATGCAAAAAGGCGTCGCAATTATTATCATAAATTATAAATATTATCATTAATAAATATTTAAAAAATTTTGCGACACCGTCGTGACATATTTTAGGAAAAAAATAAACAAATATTGCGACGCAATGTATGCGTTGCAATTATTTTTTGTAAATATAATTTTTTTCAGTATTAATAAATAAAAGAAATATAATATTGCGACGCATAAGTTGCGTCGCAATGTTTTTTTAAAAAATATATGTAATTAAAAAGTTTATAAAATATATTGCGATGCAATTTTTTATCACAATTATTAACATTAATTATAAATATTATCATTTATAAATATTTAAAAATTATTGCAATGCCGTAGCGACGCATTTTAGAAAAAAAAATAAAAAAATATTGTGACGAAATATATGCATCACAATTATTTTAAGTAAATATGATTTTTATCCGTATTAATTAATTAAAGGAAAAAAATATTGCGACGCATATTTGCGTCGCAATATTTTAAAATACATATATCTAATTAAAAATATTAAAAAATTATTGCGACGCAATTTTGCGTCATAATTATTATCATAAATTATAAATATTATTATTTATAAATATTTAAAAATTATTGCGACGCACTGCTTGCGTCGCAATTATTGTAATAAGTTACTATTTTAATCAATTAAAAATATAGAAAAAATATTTCGACGCCTTAGCGACGCAAATCCTAGAAAATAAAAATAAATTTTCTGCCGGACAATGGCGCCAAGTTAGCGACGCATTAGCGACGCAATTATTTGAGTCGCTATTTTTTCATAAAATTATAATAAAACCAGATTAACGATGGATTAGCGATGCATAATTGCATCGCTAATACATAATAAATTTAAAAAAAATATTGCGACCATATAGCGACGCAAATTATTGCGTCGCTAATAACTTATATATAAGCCAGCCTTCTCTTCTTCTTCTTCCCCGTCTTGACCTAGCCACCGCCGTTCTCTAAAAATTTCTGGCTCCCACCTCGCTGCTCCGGTGCCTCCCCTCTGGTGCTCCGGCTCCCCGGCGTTCTCCTCCGACTCCGCCGTCTTCTCTCGACCAAGGTAAGCCCCCACACTCTCTAAAAAAAATTTTTTTTTTAATAATTTCCCTCCGGCCACGTCCAAGACCGTGGCCGTCTTCTCCGGCCACGGCCGCTGCGTGGCCGGCAGTGGCCTGGCCACGGTGGCCAGGCCACTGTCACAAAAAAAAAAAATTTCTTAACAGGGGGGGGGGAAACCCCCCCCCCCCCCCCCCCCCCCCTTTTTTTCTTGTTCGGCCACGGCCGTGGCCGCGGCCGGACAAGGCGGCCACGGCCGCTGCCGTGGCCGGTAGTGGCCTGGCCACGGTGGCCAGGCCACTGTCAAAAAAAAAAATTTCTTAACAGGGGGGGAACCCCCCCCCCCCCCCCCCTTTTTTTCTCCGGCCACGGCCGTGGCCGCGGCCGGACAAGGCGGCCACGGCCGCTGCCGTGGCCGTCTTCTCCGGCCACGGCCGCTGCCGTGGCCGGCAGTGGCCTGGCCACGGTGGCCAGGCCACTGTCAAAAAAAAAAAATTTCTTAACAGGGGCGGGGGGAAACCCCCCCCCCCCTTTTTTTCTTGTCCGGCCACGGCCGTGGCCGCGGCCGGACAAGGCGGCCACGGCCGCTACCATGGTCATCTTCTCCGGCCACGGCCGCTGCCATGGCCGGCAGTGGCCTGGCCACGGTGGCCAGGCCACTGTCAAAAAAAAAAATTTCTTAACAGGGGGGGGGGGGGGGAACCCCCCCCCCCCCCCTTTTTTTCTTGTCCGGCCACGGCCGTGGCCGCGGCCGGACAAGGCGGCCACGGCGCTGCCGTGGCCGTCTTCTCCGGCCACGGCCACTGCCGTGGCCGGCAGTGGCCTGGCCATGGTGGCCAGGCCACTGTCACAAAAAAAAAATTTTCTTAACAGGGGGGGCGAAACCCCCCGACCCCCCTTTTTCTCTTGTTCGGCCACGGCCGGACAAGGCGGCGACGGCCGCTGCCGTGGCCGGCAGTGGCCTGGCCACGGTGGCCAGGCCACTGTCACAAAAAAAAAAAATTTTTTCTTAACAGGGGGGGGGGGGGGACTCCCCCGCCCCCCCCCCTTTTTTTTTCTTGTCCGGCCAGTGGCCGTCTTCTTCGGCAACGGCCGCTGCCGTGGTCGCTTGTGGCCTGGCCACCCTGTCAAAAATTGAAAAAAAAATTTTGGTAACAGGGCCCCCCCTTTTGTCTTCTCCGGCCACGGCCACGGTGGCCAAGCCGCAGTCCAAAAAAAAAAAAATTTAGTTAGGGGGGGCCACGGAGCTGTTTGGATAGACTGATTGTTATGTCTTGATTATGCAATAATATTTGTAATGCTAGATAGAAAGTCTAGTTGTATTATTATTTAATTTGCATAATGTTTATGCAATAATTAATTTAAGCAGAATGTTTATGCAATAATATTTGTGCATTTGTACTTATTTACATTGTTATGTCTTGATTATTTATATTCTGCTGCAAACTGAATGATGCATTAAATTATGTAATGCTAAATAAAAAGTTTGTTGTATATTATTTAATTTCAGCAACAAATTAGTAGTTTCAATGATTTACATTTTAGTCTTCACAAACATTTGTATTTACATCTTTTAGTGATTCGCAATGTATAATTCACAAGAAGTTAAGAATAACAAGCATAAGTTCGATTGTCTTCGGACTTCCATAATCACAGCACTATAACCTTTAGACCCGTTTGAGAATTTGTAAGCCTTAGTCTTGCAAATTCTCAAATTGTCCTGGTGGACAGTTTGGGAATATTTTTTGCGATATGTTAGTCTGCTATTAATCATCGTTGGGTGAGATTTCGGTTTGTATTTGCTCATACGTTCTCCTAGTGTGGCTTATATACCACACATTTAGGAGAACATATGGGGAAATGCTGCCGAAATTTCAATGTAACCGATCGATGATAATTAATAGCAGAATAACATATCACAAAAAATATTCTTGAATGGGATAGGGCCTTACCTTTAGACATGGAGTGAAGGTAGAATTAATTTAAGACACTTGAATGCTTGTGAAGTCTCATGATTAAACGCACCGCCTTGCGGCCCGACCCAAACTCAAGCCCTCCCATTAGCCATGAACCTGTGCATCGGTCCTTGCTAGCACGCCAAGGATCGTAGCCGTGGCTGCCTTGCATGGTAGGGACCTTAGTTGCCTAAAAAAAATTGGTTTACTTATAAATGATTTAAATGGTTGTTATTAACCTTAGTTGTGACCAAGAAATAATTTAGTATATATTTAGTAATACTAATATAGTTTTATTTTGTGGTTTCTTTAATGTTTACCAGACTTTGTATAAGTCGGTCAAAAATGAGCGGGACTCGCTCGTGGATGTATGCAAGGATAAAAGATGGCTTGCTTAATCCAGATTTTCTGAATGGATTGGAAGAATTTATCGCATTTGCATGTAGCCAACCTGAATGGATGGATGGGCCTAGGATTAGGTGCCCATGCAACTTCCACAGGTGTCAGAATAAAGCCTACAGAGATGTGAAACTGTTAAGGTGCATTTGTGTAAGAAGGGGTTTGTTCCTGATTACTATGTTTGGTACTGTCATGGTGAACCAGAGGATATTCCAGCAGTTGTTATAGGCCAACAAGAGTCAATTCCCGTAGATGAACCATTTGTGAATTTAAACACATATGAACAAATGGTGATGAATGCATCGGGTAATGAATTCAATCAGAATACATTTATGGAAGAACCAAATCCAGATGCACAGCAATTTTATGATATGTTGCGTGCTGCAAATCAAGAATTGTATCCTGGTTGTGAGGGTCATTCCCAGTTGTCTACAGCTGCTCGAATGTTGAATATTAAGGCAGAACATCGATTATCAGAAAAGGCGTTCAATTCTGTAGCTGGGTTAATCAAAGAAATTTTGCCAAATGATAATGTTGCGCAGACAGTTTTTACGCAACAAAGAAGTTGTTGCGTGGGCTTGGGCTCCCAGTTAATAAGATCGATTGTTGCTTGAACAATTGTATGATATTTTGGGGTGAAGACTCAGAGCTGAGATGGTGTAAGATTTGTGGGCAATCGAGGTACAAAAACACGAAGGAGGAGCCGGTACAAGTAGGAGGAAAAGTGTGCCTTACAAGAGGATGCATTACTTTCCTCTTACCCCACGCCTGCAGAGATTATACAGATCTGAGGCAACAGCTGCTGATATGAGATGGCATGCCGAACATGAATCTAAAGAGGATGAAATGCGGCATCCATCAGATTCAAAGGCTTGGAAGCATTTCAATGAAAATCATCCTGATTTCGCTGAAGATATAAGGAATGTGAGATTAGGTCTTTGTACCGATGGCTTCCAACCATTTGGTCAAGCGGGGCAACAGTATTCATGTTGGCCTGTGATACTGACTGTATATAACCTTCCTCCATGGAAGTGCATGAAAGATACTGCAATGTTTTTAACCGTTTTGGTTCCAGGACCATCAAATCCAAAGGAAAAGATTGATGTCTTTCTGCAACCGTTGGTGGCCGAATTGAAAATGTTGTGGGAAACAGGAGTCGTAGCCTACGACATTTCTATGAAACAGAATTTCATCATGAGAGCTGCTTTGATGTGGACAATAAGTGATTTTCCGGCATATGCAATGTTGTCTGGTTGGAGCACTGCTGGACGTCTGGCATGCCCTCATTGCATGTATGATTCGGATGCATTTACATTGCAGAAGAGTGGTAAGCAGTCATGGTTTGATAACCATAGGAAGTTCTTGCCCCCAAATCATCCTTACAGGCGTAACTTGATCGCCTTCCGGAAGAACAAAGCAGTCACAAAATTTGCCGAACCGGTTAGGTCCGGCACGGATATATTGATACTATAGAGCATTTGGGGTTGAGGTATGCATGGGAACCAGATGCAGATAGAATAAATGGCCGTATATGTAAAGAACATAACTGGAAGAAGCGAGTATATTTTGGGATTTGCCTTATTGGAGCACAAATCTCATCCGGCACAACTTGGATGTTATGCATATCGAGAAAAATTTCTTTGATAACATATTTAACACGGTGCTAAACATCCCGGGAAAAACAAAAGATACTGCAAAGTCAAGAGAAGAACTTAATCAGTATTGCAGAAGAGGTGATTTGAGAGGAGTGCCGACGGGACCTATCCTAAAGCCTGTTACACTCTTGACAGAAATTCACGAGAAGTTTTATGTAACTGGCTTAGAGGGTTAAAATTTCCAGATGGTTATGCCTCAAATATCGGTAGGTGTGTGGACATGCATAAGCTCAAGTTGTTCGGCATGAAGAGTCACGACTGCCATGTTTTCATGCAACGGTTATTACCTATAGCTTTTCGTGAGTTGCTTCCGCAACATGTCTGGAAGGCATTGACGGAGCTCAGCTTGTTCTTCAAGGAGTTATCTGCCGCAGTCATTACTTCTGCATCCATGGCAAGGCTTGAGGAGGAAATTCCAATTATTTTATGCAAGCTTGAGCGAATATTTCCTCCCAGTTTTTTTGACTCAATGGAGCATTTACCGGTTCACTTGCCATACGAAGCGAGCATAGCTGGTCCCGTGCAGTATCGCTGGATGTATCCTTTCGAGAGGTAAATATATACATCATTAAGACATGTTGACATTTCAAATATTATTTCATTGCGAAAAATTGGTTAATTTTTTGTTCAACTTTACATATAGGTACCTTAAGAAGTTAAAAAATAATGTGCGTAATAAGGCAAGGGTTGAAGGTTCTATATGCAATGCACACTTGGTCGAAGAAGTTTCAGCTTTTGCCTCGCATTACTTTGAGGGTCACGTCCACACGAGGAGCCGAAATCTTGGTCGTAACGATGACGTATGTGTGGACGAAGGAGAACCTAATGACGGTAGAATATCAATTTTTAAAGGTATCGGCCGTTCATTTGGGGGCAGAAGTCAAGAAATCTTAGCGATATGGAGTATAATGCAGCACATTATTACATCCTAATGAACTGTAGAGAAGTCGATCCATATATTGAGTAAGTGTATACTTCAATGCTTAATTGGAAATTCTAATTTAAATTACAATATACCATAATATTTAATTGCTAACATCAGTTTTAATCCTTATCATCCCATAAGGATGTATTGTGATAGACAACGACAGATGAATCCCGACATCAGTCAAGTTGCAATTGGGCAGAAATTAGAAACGGAGTTTGCTTACTGGTTTTATGAATTTGTGAGTAGTATCACTCAATCAATTTCAATAATGGCTTTTATTTTTTGAATTGGTTGTGAATAGCTTATTAATTTATAGGTAAACGGTCCATGGTCCACAACCGACAATATTTTCATTAAATGTCTATCGCAATGGCCATTGAAGACCGTAACAACCTCTACTGGCTATTTTGTTAATGGGTACAAATTTCAGATTGAACGATTAGCAGCTTCAAGAGGCACGCAGAACTGGGGCGTGTGTGTTAAAGGAGAAAGTGTTGGAGCAAATATGCAGGATTATTATGGAAAGTTAGTAGAGGTGGTTGAAGTTGAATATCCCGGTTGGCCTATGAAACGAACCGTATTGTTTCGTTGCGATTGGTTCGATCCGACAGTTCCTGTGGGCAAAAGGGTTCATAACGACTACAATTTGGTTGAAGTGAACCATCGACGAAGATTGCAGAAATATGACCCATTCATCCTTGCATCCCAAGCTCAGCAAGTCTTTTACTGCGGATATCCAAGTTTGCGCAACGACAAGCGAGATTGGTGGGCCGTTTCTAAAATCGTCCCACGTTCAACAATCGTATTAGAGGAGAGTTCATCAAGTCAATCAGCCGAGTGCCCTGCATTTCAAGAGGATGAGATGGAAATGCATGCAATTGAGGACGACACAAGGGCTCCTGAAACATCACTTAGAGATCCAAATGGTGATGTCCAAGAAATTGCGGATGCAAATGTTCGGTTTCCTTCCGATGATAATGAAACTGAATCGCAGTCCGATACGGCATCGGATGTTGAACCAACATTTCACGAAACAAATGACACCGATTAAACATAGAGGTTTTTTAAAATTCAACTTTTTTTTATAAGTGTTAAATTTTTACATAGTCAATCATTAATCGTAATTTAATTGCATGAATCTTTAGTATTTTCAGTATGAGCAGAGGTAGATCTACCGACGACAGACGGAGTGAGCAGGGACGTAGCCCTGCTGCATCAGATCACATGAGCGTCGGAGATGGAGAGTTCGGATCTCCAGCATCGCACAGCCTTCGATCTCTCCAGCAGTATTACCATCCAGCCGATCGGCACATACCTCCGAGAGTTCTTCCACCATCGGCCGCACCGTACTTCGACTTGATGCTCATGGGCTGTAAGTATATACTAATTAAAAATATATGTTTATGTTTTTAAGTCAATTACTTATAAACATGCATTTTTTTAACAGATTTATTGAGCAGCATCATGTATCCAGCCACATCAGCGCCGTATTTCAGAGGCGTGCAGATCCCAGTGGCTACGATTGGCGCCACGTATCTCCAGCCACGAGGGAGTTTTATTTTTCTGAGTTTCAGGTAAACTTATTAAATACAATTTATCACTGATATAAAATTTCTTAATCTTAATAAATTCAGAAACTAACTGTTTATTTTAATGCAGAAAAAGTTTACGTGGGATCCTGCCAGCCATGATGCCATTAGGGCAGCATGGGAGGCTCTGACGGGACGCCGATACTCCGACATGCTTCATCGTTGGAGGTCATCGGGTCAGCGTCCTGCGCATGTGCCAGAGGGTATTTGGCACGAGTGGCAGCAGGCCTGGCAGTCCGATGGCTGGCGCAGGAGGTCCGCATCAGCCAGCACGAACCGCCGATCTGAGAAGGGCGGTCCTGGCACGGGTCTCTCCCGCCATACTTCGGGCTCCATTTCGATTCAGGAGCACAGACGGCGTATGGTAAGAAAACATAAATATTTTAATTACTATTTAGTTATTTACAAATATTTGTATTAATATCTTTTTTTATTGTTATAGTCTGAGCAGGAGGGCGGAGATCCTGGTGAGTTTCGTCTATTCAGGGCGACACACACCAGGAGGGACGGTTCCTGGGTCGACACGCGATCACGGGAGGTTGCGGTAAGAAATTAGATTTATGTAGTATCTGTTTAATTTCTAAAATTTTATTTCGAGAAATTTATTAACTCATTTATTGTTGATTTATAATTTCAAAGACACGAGTCGAGGAGCTTCGCTCCCAGGCATCGCAGGTCGACTCACTGATGGGGAGACGCCCGTCGAACTCTCAGCAGAGGAGAGTCGGCGTGTGTTTTTGGAGGCTGTTGGTGCCCAGCCGCGAGACCGCAGGGTCTATGGTCTGGGCACTAGAGCTTCTACATATTTTCCCCATCAGGCCTCCAGCTCGCGAGTTTCTGGTGATATTCCTCCCGAGCGTTTAGACGACCTTCGGAGATCTATTGCAGAGGAGGTTCGCAGGAGGTCGAGCAGGATTTCGAGGATCGTATGCGAGGCCGGGATCAGGAGCTTGCAGACATGCGAGATGAGATGCATCATTTGCGGGATATGGTTAGCCGCTTGTCGCAGAGTCTTCAGCCTCCACAGCCTCCACGTGATCGCTCAGATTCTTGATGTATTTTTTTTTCTTTTTTTATGTTGTACATGAAAACTTCAAAATTTTAATATATGAATTATTTTTGAAATTGATTATTGTTTGGATCAATATGAGTGAAGAATGTTTCTATCAATATTTAAATTTAACGAAATTGTATTAACCGTTTTAATTTTTAATATTTTATATTTTTTTAAAAATTTAATTTGCGATGCATTAGCGACTGAAATTGCATCGCTAATATTTTTAAAATATTATTATTAAATATTGCGACGCAATGACCTGGCATCGCAATAATTTAAAAAAAATTTAATAGCGACGCATTAGCGACTCAAATTGCGTCGCTATTATATCTAAAATATTTTTAATAAATATTGCGATGCAATGACCTTGCGTCGCAATATTTTAAAAAATTTTATTTGCGACGCATTAGCGACTCAAATTGCGTCGCTATTATATCAAAAATATTATTATTAAATATTGCGACGCAACTAAATGCGTCGCAATATTGCAACAATTTAGTGCATCGCAATATTTAATAATAATTTTAAATATTAAAAATTAATTTTAAATTTAGCGACGCATTTGGATGCGTCGCAATATTGCGACGCAATGTTGCGTCGCAGAGAGTCGCAATATTGCGACGCAATTGCGACAAATGGATATTGCGATGGACATCTGAGCGACGCCGTCATTGCGTCGCTATTGCGTCGCAATAGCATGTTTAGCGACGCAATTGTGACGCATTTGGGCGTCGCAATATTTTATTTTTCTTGTAGTGGTTTGAAGCAATTTGGATGTGTGTTTTTCTTCTTTTCTTCTTCTCTTTTGAAAGATTGAATCATGCCTCAGCTCAGATTTTTCACAAAAATCGCAGTGGAAAAGTTGGAGAAAAACAGAGCTTTTGCTTTCTTCCTTTTTTACTTGGGAAATCCTTGATTCTGAACTTTGAGTGCTTTGGATTTCTCTTTGAACTCTCTAGGATTGATGGATTTGAGCTCTAAGTCTTTCCTCTTGATTTCTCTCTCTTTTTCACTAGGTATTTTTCTCAATTTTTTGGTTAGTTTTCAAACGGACGGTTCCCCCTTTTTATATATCTCTTAATCCAAGTTTAGGTGAAAAAAATAGCCGTTACAGAGTAGTTGGATTGCTTCTACACACAAAGAAAAATAGCCATTAGAGATTAGGTAGAAAAAATCTTACCGTTGGAGTCTGTTCTGACATTTGAAAATCTGTTCCTGACAGCTTGGAGTCGGCTCCAACTTTTCAGGTGTCGGCTTCTAATCGGGGTATCCAAAAATAGTAATAAGAAGTTCGTTGAGGAGTCAGCTCCGTAAAAGTTAAGTATCGGCTCAGCGCTATTGAGAGTCGGCTCCGGAATCCAAAGGTGTCGACTCTAACTTTGTCCAAAAAACATGCTCTCTATTCTCAGGTTAGAGTCGGCTCCAAAAACTGTAAGTGTTGGCTCCACAACTTTCAGGTGTCGGCTCCCGAACTCCAGGTGTTGGCTCTGGAAACTGATGCAGAAACCACTTCTCTGTATCTCAGGTTGGAGTCGGCTCCAAAACTCTAGGTGTCAACTCCGGACCATGCCAAAAATGTAGAAAGGTTCTGATACGCCCTGGGATCGGCTCTTGACTGTTTGGGTGTCGACTCTAAGTTCTGAACTTACAAATTTTCTTTTCAATTTTGATTCAAAACATATTTCCCTATACCTTTTGACTGACTAAACATTTTTAATGCCTGAAACACTTCTTAAATTTATCAGAAACATAATGAATATACTCATGTCTTTTGTTAATCATCAAAATCAATACTTGGGTCAACAATCTCCCCCTGTTTGATGATGACAAAAACATCGAGTATATGCATGATTAAACATCGAGTATATGCATGATTAATCAATAGGATTTTCAAATCAAATTTCACAAGTTTTAAGTTCTCATAGTTGAGCTCCCTCCGAATGAGGTAGCTCCCCCTATGATACTCAATTTAATATCTTTTCTTCCTTTACTATTAAACTCATATGATCATATCAAATTATATTTGATGCTTGATACCAATTAAACTTATTTCATCGAAACTATTTGATACCAATTCCTTAAGCTTGCTTGATACCCATTACTTAAGCTTGAATATACAATTTTCTCTCCCCCTTTTTTGTAATCAACAAAAAGGTTTTTAGAAAAGATTAAGTTCAAATTAATCTTTCTCAAAAGAATAATCAAATTGCAAAAATTCAAGTAATTCATTCACAACATTACATTTAATAAATAGTAAACATTACATTTCAAAAAGAACTTCATTATATCTAACTTCATTACATCATCAAAATATCAAAACATACTAAACTAAACATCATCTTTTAATAACATCAAAAGAACTTCATTACAACATAATCAAAAATGAGTTCTAAGAAGTCTTTGTAATTCTTCTACAATTTTTTCATTCCTTCACTTTGAGTTCTGACAAATTCCTTCAGTCTTCTATCAACAAATCCACATACAGTAACAATTTTGTCTTGAAGCTCTGCATTGCATTTGGAATAAGTTTCTGAATCTCCTTCAATTTCTTTAAGTTCCTCAAAAATGTTCTTGAGATCAGTCTTTAATGCTTCTGAAGAAGAACCAAGAGTGGACTCAATCTTGTTGATTCTATCATCCAAGGAATAGAGAGTCTCTCTCAAGTTCATAAATCTGCTATCTAACTCAGTCTTTATCTCTTCCTTTTGAGTACACAATAAACTTTTAAGTTGCTCTAACTGAATATCAGAAAAACCAGCAGAAGGAACAGGCAATGGCACAGGTGCAGGAACTGGAGTACGTGCCGGTGGTGGTGATGATCTGTTAGGATCTGGTGATGGATGCCTCACTGATGGACCTGCCTCAGATGGTGCAGTGGCCCTAATGTCAGCTGCTCTCTCATCCAGATGACCTTTTCTTTCCCATCTACCATCCACTTTTACAAACCCCATTCTATGCACTGTAGCAAGCTGTAATAATCAGTGTGCCTTAGGTTTTTCAATGGCTCATTCTCAGAAATAACAACTCCTTGACTTTTGAATGCCATGGTCAGGACCATTCCATAAGGCAAGGTCGATCTCCTCTTGCCCCCAGCCTCAGCCATATACCATATCATCATTCCTACTAGATTGATTGGCTGACCCATCAAAATACTGTCCATAATCACTATGCCTCACTCTGAGACATACTCAAACCTGCATGTCTTGGGAAATAAAATCTACCACATATATTATGTAACAATCTAAGCTCAAGAGGCAACTGATTTGCTCTAACTTCCTCAAACTCAGTGAAGTCTCTACCCAACATCCTTGACAATGCTCCTGCTCTATCACTATGACTATTTGCAATCAATCCTACAACAGGGATTTCCAAAAGATTTCCTAAAATTTCGGATGTGAGATGAATTCTTTTTCCTCTAACCATACTAACTAATCCTCCATCTCCTCTTAACAAATTGAAGTAAAATTGCTTAACTAGAGCCGGATAAATGGGTACATCTAAGGAACATACCTTATCCCAACCGAGTTCTTTGATTTGTCTTCCAATAGCAAAACCCTTGGCTTCAAAAAATTCAAAATCCACCTTTCTTCCCATGGTAATGATTCGGTCGGCTAAGGTATCAACTTGTGGTGAGGATGGGCTAGGAATGGCACTGGGAGTGGATGCGGTTGAGCTGGAGGATAATTCCGGAGAGGGTTCACGCGTCGGATGCCTTGCCGTATGTTTTCCATCGTTACTCTTCCTCCAAACAACGATCCTCTGCGCTTGGGTGCCATTAAGTGCTATGAAGAGGCTAATTTAAGAGATTTGGGGTTTTGAGAAAAGTTTGAGAGAGTTTGAGAAAGTTTGGAGTTGATTGAAATGAAATAGGAGTCGGCTCAGCCTAAATAGATAACTTGGGACCACTTGGAGTTGACTCCCACAAAGCGAGGTGTCGGCTCCAGGTCGCTAACACAGTCAGCACTCGAACTGGAGTCGGCTACGCTAAGGCGGGTGTCGGCTCTAAGGTCTCAGACTGAGAGCAACACAGACAAGGTGTCGACTCCACAAATTGAGGTGTTGACTCTATTGACAGTTTCAAAAAAAAAAAGAGAGTTTCAAACATCCGAAACTTGTCAAAATAAGATCAATAAATTTTTGATAAAATCTTTGGAATGTAGAGAATCAAATTTTCAAATGTCTAGATAAATTGTTCCTAAAATCATGAGAGAAATTTCAAGAAATTGATTGAATTCTAGATAATCATTCCTTAGGGGTTTCAAAATCATTCCAAAGGGTCACAAATCCCTAACTCTCCTCTAAGATAATAAAATATTTCTTCACTCAAAGGTTTTGTAAATATGTCTGCTAATTGTTCTTCAGTACTAACATAATCAAGGCAAATTTCATTGTTAGTTACATGTTCTCTATAAAATGATATCTAATTTCAATGTGCTTAGTTTTGAATGTTGCATACGATTTTTAGTTAAGTTTATTGAACTTGTGTTATCACATCTAATGGAGTTTTATCAAGTGTTATGCCATAATCTTCAAGTTGTCGCTTAATCTAAAGGATTTGAGCACAGCAACTTTCAGCTGCCACATATTCAGCTTCAGCAGTAGATAATGCAACTGAATTTTACTTTTTGCTAAACCAAGAGATTAAGTTACTTCCAAAAATTGACATGCACACTTGTACTTTTTCTATCTAATTTGCATCCAGCATAATCAGAATCAGAATAAGCAATCAAATTTAGTGTTGAGTCTCTAGAATACCATAATCCTACATTTTTAGTTCCACTTAGATATCTTAGTATTCTTTTTACAACAATTAAATGAGATTCTTTAGGTTCTGATTGAAATCTAGCACATAGACAAACAACAAACATAATATCAGGTCTACTTGCAGTTAAGTAAAGTAGAGATCCGATCATACCTCTATAATGCTTCTGATCAACTTTCTTACTGTCTTCATCTTTGTCTAATTTGCATGAAGGACTCATAGGTGTTCAAGGGGTTTGATTGATTCCATTCAAACTTCTTGAGAATTTCCTTCATGTACTTTATTTGGTTGATGAAAATCTCCTCTTTGCTTTGTTTGATTTAGTCCTAGAAGAAATTGAGTTCTCCCATCATGCCCATTTCGAATTACCCTGCATTAACTTAGCAAATTCTTGGCACAAAAGATTGTTAGTAGCACCGAATACAATATCATCTACATATATTTGTACTACTAATAAGTCTTTGTCTTTTCTTTTCAAAATAAGGTTTTATCAACATTTCCTCTAGAAAAATCATTTTCAATTAGAAACTTACTTAACCTATCATACCAAGCTCTAGGTACTTGTTTTAAACCATATAGTGCTTTGTGTAATTTAAAAACATGGTTTGCAAATTAATGATCTTCAAAACCAGGTGGTTGTTCTACATAAACTTCCTCATTTATAAAACCATTTAAAATGCACTTTTAACATCCATTTGAAATAAATTGATATTCATATAACATGCAAATGCAAGTAATAGTCTAATTGCTTCTAATCTAGCTACAGGTGCAAAAGTTTCATCAAAATCAATTCCTTCTTCTTGATTATATCCTTTGCAACTAATCTAGCTTTACTTCTGATTACTATGCCATTTTCATCTAATTTATTCTAAATACCATTTATATCCTATAACTGAATGACTTTAGGTCTATCAACTAAGGACCATACATTATTCCTAGTAAATTGGTTTAATTCTTCTTGCATAGCCAGCATCCAATTACTATCTTTTTCAGCCTCTTCAATAGTTTTAGGTTCAATTTGAGATACAAATGCAAATGATTATTGATATTTCTCATAAATGATCTAGTTCTTACTACTTGAGATGGATCACCTATAATCAATTCCTTTGGATGACCATAGGCATATCTCCAATCTCTAGGAAGATCTACCTCATTATGATTAGTATCAATAACATCAACCCTAGGAGAATCATCATCTTTAGCTTCTTGTTCATGATCTGAAGATACATCTATATTTAATTTTTCAATATCTCTTTCTAGCAAAATTGTATCTTCCTCATCATCAATCTTTTCTGAACTTGATGCTAAAGACTCATCAAAAACTACATGAATAGATTCTTCTACAATTAGGATTTCTTGTTAAATACTCTATAGGCTTTACTAGATGTTGAATATCCTAAGAATATGCCTTCATCAGATTTTCATCAAATTTTCCAAGATTATCTTTACCATTATTATGAATGAAACATTTACAACCAAATGCATGAAAATAACTAATATTTAGTTTTCTATTATTCCATAATTCATAAGGTGTTTTCTAGATTGGCCTAATTAGGGCTCTATTAAGGATGTAACATGTCGTGTTTATAGCTTCTGTCCAAAGTATTTTGGTAGGTTCTTTCACATAGCATGGTACGGGCCATGTCCTCTAAAGTTCTATTCTTTCTTTCTACAACTCCGTTTTGTTGAGGTGTTCTAGGTGCAGAAAAATTATGATGAATGCCATTTCAATGCAAAATTTTCAAATGAATGATTTTCAAATTTAGTGCCATGATCACTTCTAAGAGACACTATGGTGTTATTTTTCTCATTAGTGACTTTCTTGAAGAATTTATGAATATAGGGAAAGTCTCATCCTTATGAGCCAAGAATAATACCCAAGTGAATCTAGAATAATCATCTACTATCACAAGACCATATTTCTTTCCTCCTAGACTAGTGGTTCTAGTAGGTCCAAAAAGGTCCATGTGAAGTAGCTCTAGTGGTCTAGAGTGGAAACAACATTTTTAGATTTGAAAGAGTTTCTATTTTGTTTTCCAAATTGACATGCATCACAAATTTGATTGTTTTCAAAATCTAACTTTGGAAGTCCTTTAACTAAATCCATTCTAATTATTTTTGAAATCAAGTGTGTGCTTGCATGACCTAATCTACGATGCCATAGCCATCCAATCTCATTAATATTAGCATTATCAGCAACTAAGCAATGATTACTAGTAGATAAATTGTCTAAATCAATTAAGTATACATTGTCATTTCTATTTTCAGTAAATATAATGCTATTGTTAATGGGATTAGAAATAGTGCAGATAGAAGCTTCAAATGAAACTTTGAAACCTTTATCACATAATTGGCTAATGTTAATCAAATTATGTTTTAAACATCTACATATAAATAATTTCTATAAAAGTGGAGGGAGTTATTTGAATTTTATCAAATCCCATAATTTGGCCTTTGCCATTGTCTCCAAATGTAACAACTCCTCTCTTATTTTCAAGGGTGATGAATTGATCCTTGTCACCCGTCATGTGCCTTGAGCAGCCACTATCAAGATACCACTTGCGTTTTGATCTTTTGGCCGCAAGACACTCCTACAAGATGATCAAATCTTATGTTTAGGTACCCAAGCTTTCTTGGGTCCTTCATGGTTAGTAGCGATAAAGATTGTTCCTTTCGAAACCCATATTTTCTTTCCTTTTATATTTAAATTCTTATTAATTTTTCTAAAATTGCATTCATAAGCTTTATGTCCTTTCTTGTTACAGCAATAACATGAAACATCATTTTATCTTGTTTCTTTATAAAGAAATTCTTAACAAACTTTTGTTTCTTGTTAGGCCTATAACCTAATCCAGCTTTATCAAATATAGCTCTTTGATTACTCAATAGCAAGTTAAGTTTTTCAGAGCTATATGTAAATTTATCAACTATATTTTTATATTTATCAACTTCTTTCTTTAAACTAACATTTTCATTAGTAATTGATTCTTTTCTTTTAACAAATTTTTATTTTCAGATTTCAATTTTTCAACTTCATGAGTTAGTTTATCCTTTTCTTTGTCAAGATTTAAATTATCATTTTTAAAGATTTGTTTTTCTTTTTCAAAACTTTAAAATCACTAACTAATTCATTAAATGCATCAAACAATTCATCAAAGGTAAAGTCATGAGTTTCGGTACTTACCTCATCGTCATTTGCCATAAAGTAAATGTTTGCAACTTCTTTTTGTTCCTCCTCAGAAGAGGATTCTTCTCTGTCACTTCATATTGCAACGTAAGCCTTCTTCTTCTTTTTGTAGGCTTTCTTTAATTGAGGACAGTCATATCTAAAGTGCCCCGGTTTCTTACATTCATAACATATGAGGGAGTCTTTCTCTTTGTCCTTGTCTTTTCTTTTTTACCTTCCATTTTTGTTCCATACTTTTTCTTGTGGAAGGATCTCCTTCTTTGCATAAATTTTCTGAACTTCTTTGCAAGAAGGGTTGTCTCATCATCTTCCTTCTTCCTCACTGCTACTTATTTCCTTTTCTGCAGCTTTAAGGCAATCATTTTCTTCTTTTTGACTTCTTCCTCTTGATGTTGCTTCATGGTTAGTTCATGGGTCATCAATGATCCAAGTAGCTCCTTCAAAGGTAAGGTATTGAGGTCTTTGGCTTCTTGGATTGCAGTCACTTTGCTTTCCATGACCTTGGAAGAGACCTAAGAATTTTACGCACCAAATCAGAATTAGTATAGGTCTTACCAAGACTTTTTAGACCATTTACAATATCAGTAAATCTAGTGTACATGCATGTGATAGTTTTATTTTGTTTCATGCTAAACAATTCATATTTGTGCACTAGAATATTGATTTTTGATTCTTTTACTTGATTAGTACCCTCATGGGTAACTTCTAATCTATCCCAAATTTTTTTTAGAAATACATGTAGAAATTCTATTAAATTCATTAGCATCTAAAGCACAATATAAAATATTCATGGCTTTTGCATTAAGCTGAGCCATTTTCCTATCATTCTCATTTCAATCCCTTTCGGGTTTAGGAACTATTGAACCATCTACAATATGTGTGGGTGTGCTAGGTCCATTAGTGATTACACTCCACAGTTCATAATATAAAGCTTGAATAAAAATTCTCATTCTAGCTTTCCAATAAGAATAATTTGAACCATTAAATAAAGAGGTCTATTAGTGGATTGACCTTCAGCAAATGAAGATCCAGCTTGAGCTGCCATTTGGATCTTTGACTCTTGATTGTTGGATCAAACAAGATATGAGTACTAGCTCTGATACCAATTGTTGGCCCAGATGGCAACCCAAGAGGGGGGGTGAATTGGGTTCTTTAAAAAATTTAGCTCTTTAAAACTAAGTGCTCTGATATGAAAGTGCTTAAGTGTAATGTATAGATAAATGCTAAGCACAAACAAATGAGATTGAGAGAGATAAAGAGACAAAGCAAAGAGACAAAGCACGGCAAACACAAAGATTTTATAGTGGTTTCGGTGTATCCAACACCTACATCCACTCCCAAGTTTCACTTGGGTCCACACTATAATCCACTTGATTACAGCCGAGTTATTTTACAAGCTCACAACTCAAACTTGTTGTTTCCCGGGATCACAACAAACCCAGCTGGTTTTCTAGGCTCACAGCACAAAACCCAACCACAAGCTATCCTTAGCTTGTCCGAGGTATACTACCTCCACTAATTCAATCCCCTGATTGAATTAGCCAAAAAAGTGAAAAATAGAGTTTCGAATTGACAGCAGCTCTCAAATGAGCAAATATACAATAAATAAACAAAGGTAAGAAAAGCCTGTTTGAAGCGATTTGGATGTGTGTTTTTCTTCTTTTCTTCTTCTCTTTGAAAGATTGAATCAGGCCTCAGCTCAGATTTTTCACAAAAATCGCAGTGGAGAAGTTGGAGAAAAATAGAGCTTTTGCTTTCTTCCTTTTTACTTGGGAAATCCTTGATTCTGAACTTTGAGTGCTTTGGATTTCTCTTTGAACTCTCTAGGATTGATGGATTTAAGCTCTGAGTCTTTCCTCTTGATTTCTCTCTCTTTTTCACTAGGTATTTTTCTTGATTTTTCAGTCAGTTTTCAAACGGACGATTTTCCCCTTTTATAGATCTCTTAATCCAAGTTTAGGTGAGAAAAATAGCCGTTACAAAGTAGTTGGATTGCTTCTGCACACAAAGAAAAATAGCCGTTAGAGATTAGGTGGAAAAAATCTTACCGTTGGAGTCTTTCTGACATTTGAAAAATCTGTTCCTGACAGGTTGGAGTCGGCTCCAACTTTTCAGGTGTCAGCTCCAAATCGGGGTGTCCAAAAATAGTAATAAGAAGTTCGTTGAGGAATCGGCTCCAGAAAAGTTAAGTGTCAGCTTGGTGCTATCAGGAGTCGGCTCCGGAATCCAAAGGTGTCGACTCTAACTTTGTCCAAAAAATGCTCTCGTTCTTAGGTTAGAGTCGACTCTAGAAACTGTAAGTGTCGGCTCCACAACTTTCAGGTGTCGGCTCCCGAACTCCAGGTGTCGGCTCCGGAAACTGATGCAGAAACCACTTCTCTATATCTCAGGTTGGAGTCGGCTCCGAAACTCTAGGTGTTGACTCCGGACCATGAGAAAAATGTAGAAAGGTTCTGATATGCCCTGGGAACGGCTCCTGACTGTTTGGGTGTTGACTCTAAGTTCTGAACTTACAAATTTTCTTTTTAATTTTGATTCAAAACTTATTTCCCTATACCTTTTGACCGACTGAATATTTTTAATGCCTGAAACACTTCATAAATTTATCAGAAACATAATGAATATACTCATGTCTTTTGTTAATCATCAAAATCAATACTTGGGTCAACAGTCTTTGACATAATAAAGCAGCCGAATTGAAGGCCCTAGAAAAGGTCCATGAGCTGAGCGATAAAATGGCTCGGCATGAGGAAGAGGTATAGGGTCTTCTCATTTACTTGTTTTTGGAACTTTTTTTTGTTTAAGGCCTCAAACGACCTGTTATTTGCAGATAGGTAAAATCGAGTTCGAGACGCAGGAGCAATTTAAGGCCCTAAGGGCGGAGTTGGCTGCAAGTCACCAAATGAATCTCGAACTTGGGGGCCAGCTAGCTGAAGCCAACGACCGAATTACCTCGGCTGTAGAGGAGTACAAAAGTTCTATTCAATTCTCTGAAGAGTGCAAAGAGGCTTGTGCCGATGCATTCCGGTTCAGCGAGAAGGAAACTCGGGTGAAGATCTCTCGAGTGTATCTTGAGTTAGATTTATCTTTTCTGGAGGCCAAGCTATTTGATACTCGCACCCCGGGGGCCGAAGAAGCGGAATATGAGGACATCTCCGACGTCGATCTTGACGCTATTTAGGGTCCCAGAGAGGCCATGGCTCCTGAAGAATGCTCTCAGCCTACTGCCGAGGAACCTGAGGTCTCTCTTCCAACATTCGGAGTGGGTGAAGTGAGTCAAGTCCTTCCGGATGTTACCAAGGAGGTTTTCGGGACTAACCTGAACCCTGATTCTTAAGGGTTGCTCATGTATTTTTTGTTTTTTGAACTTGTAATCCGATCAAAATTCAATGAATGAATCTTTGTCTTATTGCTTTGGTCATTATTTTTTCAAACGATATTTTTGCTGGGGGTTCCTCTGATGGTAAACGAATCATAAACGAAACATGTTTTAAGGTCGGATATCAGGGGTTCCAAATTGAAGATTCTGCTCAATCGAAGCCAGATTAACTAGTTTTCCTGATGCATAAAATTGTTTGGTTTTGCCATGGAACGTAACTTCGACTTTGCCTTGGTTGGGGCCGAGGTTAGGTGCGCGCAAGCTAACTTGGTTTGTTGATGTACAAAATGGTTCGGCATGAAATGATCGAAAACAGCGCAAATACCTTAGCTGGGGCTGAGGTTAGATAGTTCGATTTATCCAAAACAAAAAGTTGGTACATTTTTTGCCGAGGCATATAAAACGGCTTTGTCAAAGGACACTTCATTTCCGCTTAAGGAATTTATCTCGTTGGCCTTTTCCAATGCGGGTCTCTTTAACGTACGCGATAAGCACTCGATTGCCATTGGACGACATCGTTTTTGAAAAGAGATTTCCTAGGCCTGCCCATATCTCAAGGACCTGCGGTTGGTTTCCTGCATTTAAGGCTCTTGATTCGAGATCGGAAGTAAATCTCCGTCTTCCATCATAGCCTGGGAGGCACGTCCGGTGCGCTTTGGAAAGTGCCCTTTTCTTTTGATCTACCATGTGGCAGTGTGGCCAGGGCGTTTCAAATTCTAGGGCTCCCTTCTTTAATGGTTGCTCCCAGTTTGCTTGCCTATAAAATAGGGAGAGCGGACCATGTTAGGCTATCTCCCAAGACCTTCTCCTTCTGTGAGCTGTAGGGGCTTTCATGGCACCCGTTTCATTGAGGTTGAGAGCGGAGAGATCGAGCTTCCCTTTTGAAAGATGGCTCGTCCTAGATAGCTGATGTGATGGAGAAGCTGCTGAAGAGCAAGTAGTCCTCAAGGAAGGAATTCTCGGAGGTCATATAGAGAGCGCACGGGATGCCCGCAGAGGTCATATGGGGAGCGCATGTATGCTCTTCCTGTGTGGCCTTTATCACTTGCCATGGAGACCACAGGAAACGCAAAGCATACGTATTCCCCATGGAAGACGTGGGACTCACCTCCCTCCTCAATTTGGATCTCTCAGTTCATCCATATGAGGAATCTTTTTCTGTGAGGAAGGAGGAGAGTGGTGTTGGTCTGCTGGTCCCCTGTCTATGTTGTTGGGCAGTGGCTAGAAGCCCAGCATCCCACTTGGGGGAGGAGGCATCCTCGGCATCAATAGGTCTTTGACTTGGTTAGGATCCCTCAATGCGTTCATCTTGGGGATCAGTGGATGGCTTACTTTGCTCTTTGGCATTAACCAGTGGCCCAATGGAGCCGATTGGTTTTTCTGATTTCTAGGATCAGATGCAGAAACATCGTTATCGACCGAAGCTGCTTAGTCGAGCTTTTATTTTATTTATCTTTATTTCTTGTGCTATGATGCACTTGTAATGCCTCTCAGGAGGTTGTAACTTTTCATTAATAAAGAAAGTTCTTATCCTTTCTTCTTCGACTACTTGTTTCTTTTTCTAGTATGGTTGTGCTGAGAGTTGTCTTACTCATATTATGCTATCATAGCATAGTTTACTGGTTCAGCAGCGCTTTTGCTACTTTGTTTTTGTTGAGCATGATGTTTAATCCTCTACGGAGGAAGCATTTACCTCTATTTTAGGCCTTTGCTACTTCGTTCTTACTGTGGCTTGATGTTTATCGATGGAGAGAAGCCACATGGTGTTCTTAAGCAAGGATGCCACTTCTGAAGCCACAAAGCAAAGGCCATTATACTCCACGGAACAGAATGTTTTGGTTCCTATACTAAGGTAGTGTTTGGTTCCCAAAAAGTTATTCCTGGATAAGTGTATAGAATAGCATTTATCCAGAGGATAGCTCAAGGGATAACCACCTTTTTTAAATAACAACTTTGCCATGAAGGGATAGCTCTAGTTATTCTTGAGGTCCCTAGGGAATAAGTCCAGTGGATAACCCATGGTTAAACATGGGTTATCCTCTCTGGTTAAATTTTTTCAGAGTTATCCCCTATAGTTATAGCTTTTGGGGATAAGGAGGGATATCCAGGGGATATCCTCCCTTATCCCCTATTTCAAACATAGCCTAAACGTCAACTAGGATATGAGAGAGGTGGGCACTGAGCCGTGCTTGGCACGACATGGCCCAGGCCCAACGGGCCGCACCTCCAGATGGGCCATGCCAGGCATGGCTCATCAGAGAAAAAAATCAGCTCGGCACGGCATGTGGCCCACTTGCCATGTCGAGCCAGATGTTTTGTTGGCCCAGATGACAACCCAAGAGGAAGGGAGGGGTGAATTGGGTTCTTTTAAAAATTTTAACTCTTTGAAAATATTTAGGTTGATATGGAGGTGCTTAAGAGAACTAAATTAATTAAAGCTAAGCACAAATGAGATTAATAGAGAGATAGAGATAATATGCACGGCAAACACAAAGATTTTATAGTGGTTCGATGTATCCAACACCTACGTCCACTCCCAAGCAACACTTGGGTCCACACTATAATCCACCTGATTACAGTTGAGTTGTTTTACAAGCTCACAACTCCAACTTGTTGTTTTACCTGGGATCACAACAAACCCAGCTGGTTTTTTCGGGCTCACCAGCACAAAACCCAAACCACAAGCTAACCTTAGCTTGTCCCGAGGTATACTACCTCCACTAATTCAATCCCTTGATTGAATTAGCAAACAACAATGAAAAATATAGTTTTGAATACAAAACAGCTCCTCAAATGAGCAAATATGAAATTAAATAAACAAAGGTAAGAAAAGCCTATTCGAAGTGATTTAGATGTGTGCTTTTCTTCTTTTCTTCTTCTCCCTTGAATGATTGAATCAGGCCTCAACTCAGATTCCTCACAAAAATCGCAGTTGAGAAGTTGGGGAAAAACATGGCTTTTGCTTTCTTCCCTTTCACTTGGGAAATCCTTCGATTTTAAGCTTTGAATGCTTTGGATTTCTCTTTGGACTCTCTAGGATTGATGGATTTGAGCTCTGAGTCTTTTCTCTTTGATTTCTCTCTCTTTCTTTCACAATATTTTTTGATTTTTCACAAAATATTTCTCTCTTTCTGTTCCACTTTTTCAAACAGACGGTTCTCCCTTTTTATATCTCTTAATCCAAGATTAGGTGAGAAAAATAGCCATTATAGAGTAGTTGGATTCCTTCTACATATAAAGAAAAATAGCCATTAGAGATTAGGTGGAAAAAAGTTGCCGTTGGAGTCCGTTCTGACATTTGAAAATCCATTCCTGACATGTTGGAGTCGGCTCCAACTTTGAAGGTGTCGGCTCCAACTCGAGTTTCCAAAAATAATAAATAAGAAGTTAGTTGGGGAGTCGGCTCCGAGAAAGTGATGTGTCGGCTCGCCTCATATAGGTGTCGGCTCCCGAAACTGAGAGTGTCGACTCCGCCGATGTCCAAAAATACGCTCTCTGTTCTCAGGTTAGAGTCGGCTCCAAAAATCCCAGGTGTCGGCTCCTGAACTCCAGGTGTCAGCTCCCGAACTCAAGATGTCGGCTCCAAAAATTGACGCAGAAAGCACTTCCCTGTATCTCAGGTTAGAGTCGGCTCCAGAGTTTCAGGTGTCGACTTCAAACCGTGCCGAAAACTTAGAAATGTTCTAATATGCCCTGGGGTCGGCTTCAGACTGTTGAGGTGTCGACTCTAAGTTATAAACTTAAATAATTTCCATTAAAATTCAATTCAAAACTTATTTCCTTATTCCTTTTGACTGATTAACCATTCTTAATGCCTGAAACACTTCTCAAATTTGTCAAAAACATAATGAATATACTCATGTCTTTTGTTAATCATCAAAATCAATAATTGGGTCAACGATCTCCCCCTTTTTGATGATGACAAAAACATTGAGTATATGCATGATTAAGCAATGAAAGTTTCAAAGCAAATTTTAAGTTCTCATAGTTAAGCTCCCTCTGAATGAGATAGCTCCCCTATGATACTCAAATTAACATCTTTTCTTCTTATCATTCATGCAATTAAGTTCATTCAATGCTTGATACCAATTAATGAAATTCATTCAATGTACATAAATTATCTTCTCTCCCCCTTGTACATTTAATTGTAACTTTTATGCATATACAAATATCATTTACTTCTCCCCTTTTTTGTAATCAACAAAAAGGTTAAGAAGTTACAAGTAGTATAGATCAATGTATTAAACATAAGTGAATCAAAACTCAATTCAAGTCACTCAATATCAAGGTTCAAAGATAATATTCATTTAAGCATCAAAACATTACATCATAAATACTTTCATACATCATTCAACTATAACAAAATGTTGCTTCCATAACATCAAAATTCTAATTACATCAAAAGAAAAGCTAAACTTTCAGTACATCAAAAAGTAAATCAAACAACAAAAGGTAGAAACATCAAATTCTAAAACATTTCTTGAGTTCTTCTAAGAGTTGTCCCATTCCATCCCTTTGAACTCTGATAAATTCATTTAATCTTCTATCAAAGAATGCAGATGCCACTGTGATTTTCTCCTATAATTCTGCATTGCATCTAGAATAAGTCTCAGAATCTCCTCCAATTTCTTTGAGTTCCTCAAATATATGCATGAGATCAGTCTTTAAAGCTTCTGAAGAAGATCCAAGAGTGGATTCAATCTTGCTCACTCTGTCATCCAATGAATAAAATATTTCTCTCAAGCTCATAAGACTACTGTCTATCTCAGTCTTCATCTCTTGTTTATGAACCAAAAGTAAAGACTTCAATTGTTCTATCTGAGTGTCAGAAAAATTGGTAGAAGCTTGAGCAAATGAACTAGTAGCAGGACCAGGAGTTGCTGAAGGTGCTGGGCTACTAGGTCCTGGCGAAATATGTCTCACTGAAGGTCCAGGTACTGTAGCTCCAACCTCAGTTGCTCTTTCATCCAAGTGACTTTTTCGTTCTCAAATTCCATCCTTCTTTACAAACCCCATTCGATGCACGGTTGCCAAACTATAGTAGTCAGCCTGCCTTAAATTCTTCTTGGGTTCATTTTTTGATATAGCTACATCCTGGCGTTAGAATGCTAAAGTCAAGATCATGCCATATGGGAGTGTAGACCTCTTCTTACTTCATGCCTCGACCATGTAACAAATTATCATACCCGGAAGATTAATAGGCTGGCTAGTCACAACAGAGTCCATAACAAGAACATCTCTTTCCGATACATACTCAAAGCGACCAGTTTTGGGAAAGAGTATCCTACCACAAATATTATGTAACAATCTAAGCTCTAAGGGCAATTGGTTAGCCCTAACCTCTTCAAAATCAACAACATCCCTGCCAAGCATTCTAGATAAAGCTACTCCTCTGTCACTATGAGCATGGGCAATGGGTCCAGTAATAGGAAAATCTAACAGTCTACCCAAAATCTCGGAGGTTAGATGAATCCTTGTTCCTCTCACAAAGCCAATCAAACCTCCATCTCCTCTAGATAAATTCAAGTAGAAATCCTTGACAAGAGAAGGATAGGTCGGAACATCTAAAGAGCATATCTTCTCCCATCCCATATCTTTGATTTGCTTGCCTATGGAGAAGCCCTCATCCTCAAAAAATCCGAAATTTACTTTTCTGCCCATCGTAATCACCTTCCCCACTAATAAATCTATATGTAGTGAAGATTGACCTAGAATGGCACTGGGCGTGGAGGATGAAGACGTAGAATCTGAGCTAGACGATGGTTGAGGAGCTGAACGCCTCTCACTCTTCTTCCTCATCGCCACGGGAGCTCCAAAGATTACTCCCCTCCGCTTTGGTGCCATTGAATCCTAGGGAATAGTAGATTTGAGGGATTCTAAGTTTTGGGAGGCTTGGAGAGAATTTTGGAAAGGATTGGAAACGATTAGGGATGAAAGGGTGTCGACTCTGCCCTAATATAGCCAAAATGGGTCAACAAGGTATCGACTCCTGCAAAGTCGGGTGTCGACTCTAAGTCGCTAACTCAGTTAGTGCCCGAACTGGAGTCGGCTCCGCTAAGACGGGTGTCGGCTCCAAGGTTCCAGACCGAGAGCGACACAGACGATGTGTCGACTCCACTAATAGGGGTGTCGACTTTACTGACAGTTTCAGAAAAAAAATAAGAGTTTCAAAGATCCGAAACTTGTCAAAAGAAAATAAATAAATTTTGGATAAAATCCTTGGAATATAGTGAATCAAATGGTTCAAATATCTAGATTAATTGTTCTTAGAATCATGAACGATTTTTCAAGAAATTGATTGAATTCTAGATAGTTAATCTTAAGGGTTTCAAAATCATTCCAATGGATCACAAATCCCTAACTCTCCTCTAAGATGACAGAATCTCTCTTCACTCAAAGGTTTTGTAAATATGTCAGCTAATTGTTCCTCAGTGCAAACATAATCAAGACAAATGTCATTATTAGCTATATGTTCTCTAATAAAATGATATCTAATTTCAATGTGCATAGTTCTTGAATGTTAGATTGAATTTTTTGTTAAGTTTATTGCACTAGTGTTATCATATCTAATAGGAGTTTTATCAAGTGATATGACATAATCTTCAAGTTGTCGCTTAATCCAAAGGATTTGAGCATAGCAACTTCTAGTTGTAACATATTCAGCCTCAGCAGTAAATAATGCAACCAAATTTTACTTTTTGCTAAACCAAGAAATTAAGTTACTTCCTAAAAATTAACATGCACCACTTGTACTCTTTCTATCTAATTTACATCCAGCATAGTCAGAATCAGAATAAGCAATTAAGTTTAGTGTTGAGTCTCTAGAATACCATAACCATACATTCTTAGTTCCACTTAAATATCTAAGTATTGTTTTTATAGCAATCAAGTGAGATTCTTTAGGTTCTGACTGAAATCTAGCACATAGATAAACAGTAAACATAATATCTGGTCTACTTACTGTTAAGTAAAGTAGAGATCCGATCATACCTTTATAATGCTTTTGGTCAACTTTCTTATCATCTTCATCTTTATCCAATTTGCATGAAGGACTCATAGGTGTTCCAAGGGATTTGATTGATTCCATTCCAAACTTCTTGAGAATTTTCTTTGTGTACTTTGTTTGATTGATGAAGACCCCCTCTTTACTTTGTTTGATTTGAAGTCCTAAGAAATTGAGTTCTTCCATCATGCTCATCTCGAATTCACCCTGCATTAACTTAGCAAATTCTTGACACAAAAGATTGTTAGTAGCACTGAATACAATATCAATTACATATATTTGTACTACTAATAAATCTTTATCTTTTCTTTTCAAAAATAAGGTTATATTAACATTTCCTCTAGAAAAATTATTTTTAATTAGAAATTTGTTTAATCTATCATACCAAGCTCTAGGTGCTTGTTTTAAACCATAAAGTGCTTTGTGTAATTTAAAAACATGATTTGAAAATTTATGATCTTTAAAACCTGGTGGTTGTTCAATAAAAACTTTCTTATTTATAAATCCATTTAAAAATACACTTTTAACATCTATTTGAAATAAATTGATATTCATATGACATACAAATGCAAGTAATAGTCTAATTGCTTCTAATCTAGCTATAGGTGCAAAAGTTTTATCAAAATCAATTCCTTTCTTCTTGATTATATACTTTTGCAACTAATCTAGCTTTATTTTAATTACTATGTCATTTTCATCTAATTTATTTCTAAATATCCATTTAGATCCTATAACTCAGTGACCTTTAGGTCTATCAACTAAGGACCATACATTATTCCTAGTAAATTGATTTAATTCTTCTTGCATAGCTAGCATCCAATTACTATCTTTTTCAGCTTCTTCAATAGTTTTAGGTTCAATTTGAGATACAAATGCAAGATGATTATTGATATTTCTCATAGATGATCTAGTTCTTACTCCTTGAGATGGATCACTTATAATCAATTCTCTTGGATGACCATAGGCATATCTCCAATCTTTAGGAAGATCTACATTATTATGATTAGTATCAATAATATCAACCCTAGGAGAATCATCATCTTTAGCTTCTTATTCATGGTCTGAAGATACATCTATATTTAATTTTTTAATATCTCTTTCTAGCAAATTCGTATCTTCCTCATCATCAATCTTTTCAGAACTTGATGCTAAAGATTCATCAAATACTACATGAATTGATTCTTCTACTATTAAGTTTCTCTTGTTAAATACTCTATAGGCTTCACTAGATGTTGAATATCCTAAAAATATGCCTTCATCAGATTTCGCATCAAATTTTTCTAAGTTGTCTTTACCATTATTATGAATGAAACATCTACAACCAAATGCATGAAAATAACTAATGTTTGGTTTTCTATTATGCCATAGTTCATAGGAAGTTTTCTTAAGAATTGGCCTAATTAAAGCTCTATTAAGGATGTAACATACTGTGTTTATAGCTTCTGCCCAGAAGTACTTTGGGAGTTAGCTTTCACATAGCATGGTACAGGCCATGTCTTCTAATGTTCTATTCTTTCTTTCTACAACTCCGTTTTGTATGGTGCAGAGAAGTTATGATGAATGTCATTTTTAATGAAAAAGTTTTTAAATAGATGATTTTTAAATTCTGTGCCATGATCACTTCTAAGAGACACTATGGTGTTATTTTTCTCATTTGTGACTTTCTTGAAGAATTTCAGAAATATCGAGAAAGTCTCATCCTTGTGAGCCAAAAACAATACCCAAGTGAATCTAGAATAATCATCTACTATCACAAGACCATATTTCTTTCCTCCCAGACTAGTGTTTCTAGTAGGTCCAAGAAGATCCATGTGAAGTAGTTCAAGTAGCCTAGAAGTGGAAACAACATTCTTAGATTTAAAAGAATTTCTAGTCTGTTTTCCAAATTGACATGCATCATAAATTCTGTTATTTTCAAAATCTAACTTTGGAAGTTCTTTAACTAAATCCATTCTAATTAATTTTGAAATTAAGTATGTGCTTGCATCACCTAATTTATGATGCCACAACCATCCGATCTCATTAACCTTAGCATTATCAGCAATTAAGCAATTATTACTAGTAGATAAATTGTCTAAATCTATTAAGTATACATTGTCATTTCTATATCCAATAAATACAATGCTATTGTTAATGGGATTAGAAACAGTGCAAATAGAAGCTTCAAATGAAACTTTGAAACCTTTATCACACAATTGGCTAATACTAATTAAATTATGTTTTAAACCATCAACATATAAAACATTTTCTATAAAAGTAGATGGAGTTATTTGAATTTTACCAAATCCCATAATTTAGCCTTTACCATTGTCTCCAAATGTAACAACTCCTCCTCTTTTATCTTCAAGGGTGATGAATTAATCCTTGTCACCCGTCATGAGCCTTGAGCAGCCGCTATCAAGATACCACTTTCTTTTTGATCTTTTGGCCACAAGACACTCCTGCAAGACAATCAAACATTTTGTTTAGGTATCCAAGCTTTCTTGGGTCCTTCATGGTTAGTTGCAATAAAAATTATTCCTTTTGTAACCCATATTTTCTTGCCTTTAATATTTAGATTCTTATTAGTTTTTTTAAAATTGCATACATGAGATTTATGTCCTTTTAAACCACATTTGAAGCAGGTAATATTAAGAGATTGGCCAGCATGTATAAAGATATTTTTCAAAGATTTTTGCTTCCTAAGAGGATATATCCTAATCCTGCTTTGTCAAAAACTGCCTTTTGACTATCTAAAATCATGTTTAATTTTGAAGAACTTAAGGTAAATCTATCAACTATATCCTTATATTTTTTTATTTATTTCTTTAACTTAATATTTTCATCAGAAATTGATTCTTTTTCTTTTAAAAAATCTTCTTTTTCATATTTTAAATCATTGATTTCAAGAGCTAATTCATTTTTCTCTTTAAGAAGATTACATTTTCAGTTTTTAAAGATTTACTTTTCTTTTTCAAAACTTTAAAATCACCAACTAATTCATTAAATGCATCAAATAATTCTTTAAATATAAAGTCATGAGTTTCAGTACTTACCTCATTGTCGCCGTTTGCCATGAAGCAAATGTTTGTAACTTCCTTTTGTTCCTCCTCAGAAAAGGATTCTTCACTATCACTCCATGTTTCCACATATGCCTTCTTCTTTTTGTAACCCTTCTTTAATTGAGGACACTCATATCTGAAATGCCTCAGCTTCTTACACTCATAACATGTTAAGGGTTTTTTCTTTTTCTTTGTCCTTGTCCTTCTCCTTTTCTCCTTCCATTTTTGTTCCATACTTTTTCTTATGGAAGGGTCTCCTTCTTTGCATAAATTTCTTAAATTTTCTAGCAAGGAGAGCTGTTTCTTCATCATCATCATCATCATTCTCACTGCTGCTTTCCTCAATTTCTGCAGCCTTAAGAGCTATGGTTCTTTTCTTTTGACCTCTTCCTCTTGATGTTGTTTCATGGTCAGTTCATGGGTCATCAATGATCCAAGTAGCTCCTCCAAAGGTAGAGCATTTAAGTCTTTAGCTTCTTGGATTGCAGTCACCTTGGCTTCCCATGATCTTGAAAGAGACCTAAGAATTTTGCGCACCAATTCTGAATTAGTATAAGTTTTTTCTAAACTTTTTAAACCATTCACAATATCAGTGAATCTAGTGTACATGCATGTGATAGTTTCATTTTGTTCCATACTAAATAATTCATATTTATGCACTAAGATATTAATTTTAGACTCTTTAACTTGATTAGTACCCTCATGGGTAACTTCTAATCTATCCCAAATTTCTTTTGCAGAAATACAAGTAGAGATGCGATTAAACTCATTAGCATCTAGAGAACAGTACAAAACATTCATGGCTTTAGCATTGAGCTGAGCCAATTTTCTATCATGTTCATCCCATTCCGTTTCCGACTTAGGAATCACCATGTTATCTATTCTTATTATGGGTGTGTGAGGACCATTTACTATGATGCCCCACAGTTCATAGTCAAGTGCTTGAATAAAAATTTTTATTCTAGCCTTCCAATATCCATAATTTGTGCCATTAAATAAAGGGGGTATGTTTGTAGATTGACCTTCAGCAAATGAAGAACCAGCTTGAGCTGCCATTTGGATCTTTGACTCTTGATCGTTAGATCAAACTGAAAATGAGCACTAGCTCTGATACCAATTGTTGGCCCAGATGACAACCCAAGAGGGGGGGTTGAATTGGGTTCTTTTAAAAATTTTAACTCTTTGAAAATATTTAGGTTAATATGGAGGTGCTTAAGAGAACTAAATTAATTAAAGCTAAGCACAAATGAGATTAATAGAGAGAGAGATAATATGCACGATAAACACAAAGATTTTATAGTGGTTCGGTGTATCCAATACCTACGTCCACTCCCAAGCAACACTTGGGTCCACACTATAATTCATCTTATTACAGTTGAGTTGTTTTACAAGCTCACAACTCCAACTTGTTGTTTTACCCGGGATCACAATGAACCCAGCTGGTTTTTCCGGGCTCACCAGCACAAAACCCAAACCATAAGCTAACCTTAGCTTGTCCCGAGGTATACTACCTCCACTAATTCAATCCCCTGATTGAATTAGCAAATAACAATGGAAAATATAGTTTTGAATACAAAACAGCTCCTCAAATGAGCAAATATGCAATTAAATAAACAAAGATAAGAAAAGCCTGTTCGAAGCGATTTGGATGTGTGCTTTTCTTCTTTTCTTCTTCTCCCTTGAATGATTGAATCAGGCCTCAGCTCAGATTCCTCACAAAATCGTAGTTGAGAAGTTAGGGAAAAATAGGGCTTTTGCTTTCTTCCTTTTCACTTGAGAAATCCTTCGATTTTGAGCTTTGAATGCTTTGGATTTCTCTTTGGACTCTCTAGGATTGATGGATTTGAGCTCTGAGTCTTTTCTTTTTTTTTCTCTCTTTCTTTCACAAGATATTTTGATTTTTCATAAAATATTTCTCTCTTTCTGTTCCACTTTTTCAAACGGACGGTTCCCCCTTTTTATAGATCTCTTAATCCAAGATTAGGTGAGAAAAATAGCCGTTATAGAGTAGTTGGATTGCTTTTACACAAAGAAAAATAGCCGTTAGAGATTAGGTGGAAAAAAGTTACCGTTGGAGTCCGTTCTGACATTTGAAAATCCGTTCCTAACAGGTTGGAGTCGGCTCCAACTTTGCAGGTGTCGGCTCTAACTCGAGTTTCCAAAAATAGTAAATAAGAAGTTAGTTGGGGAGTCGGCTCCGAGAAAGTGATGTGTCGCTCGCCTTATATAGGTGTCGGCTCCCGAAACTGAGAGTGTCGACTCCGCCGATGTCCAAAAATACGCTCTCTGTTCTCAGGTTAGAATCGGCTCTAGAAATCATAGGTGTCGGCTCCCGAACTCCAGGTGTCGGCTCCCAAACTCAAGGTGTTGGCTCCAAAAACTGAAGCAGAAAGCACTTCTCTGTATCTCAGGTTAGAGTCGACTCCAGAGTTTCAGGTGTCGACTCCAAACCGTGCCAAAAACTTAGAAATGTTCTGATACGCCCTGTGGTCGGCTCCAGACTGTTGAGGTGTCGACTCTAAGTTCTAAATTTAAATAATTTTCATTAAAATTTGATTCAAAACTTATTTCCTTATTCCTTTTGACTGATTAACCATTCTTAATACCTGAAACACTTCTCAAATTTGTCAGAAACATAATGAATATACTCATGTCTTTTGTTAATCATCAAAATCAATAATTGGGTCAACATGTTCCCCAACCCCAATCCCCTATTTTTTTTCTTTCCTGTTCCCCTGGTTCACGCGAACCAGGGGCGCTCGTGCCGGCGGCCAGGGTCACCATCGACCTCTCCCCGGGCTGCTCGACCGTCGGCGACTAGCCTAGAGCCGACCGTCGTCGCATCCTTTCTCTCCATCTCTCTCTTTCTCTATCTTTCTCTTTCATTCTTTAGCGATGCCATTACTATGCCGGTGGCACGATCGATCACCATCAATCGGCTGGATCATCACTAGACGCTCGCCCGGCGCTGGTGAGGGTCATCGGCCGCCTCCTAGGCCTGGTGAGACGACAGACATGCTGCCGGGCCTGGACCAATTCGGGAGCCGAATCGGCTCCCGCCTTGGAGAAGGGCCACCTTGGCCCTCTCCTCCGCTCTTCCACGCCCGATCCCTCACCGGACACTCGCTCGATGCCGATGAGGGTCGCCGATGAGGGTCCCCATTCATGCTCATATCATGCAAACTGTACGTAAACACTATATACATGATAATTTTTTAAATTAGTTTAAAAATATATCATGCTCATATCATTCAAACTGTACGTAAACACTATATACATGATAATTTTTAAATTAGTTTAAAAATATATCATGCTCATATCATGTAAATTGTACAAAAACGCTATATACATGATAATTTTTCAAATTAGTTTAAAATATATCTAGTAAAAATGATGATAAATTACTTAAATTGCATTTACATCTCATTTTAGATACAAAATTATTTCATATTATATGTGCATGCCATGTTATAAATTTAATTATATAAGATAGTTAAAAAGTTATTAAATCATATGTAGATAAAGTTAGATATGTTATTAAAAATATATAATCCCCAAGAGTTAAAGATAACAATTCAAATCTTTTTGTACTGATCATGGATTAAACTATAAATAACTTTTATTAGATATAAAACACAAATAGAGTTTTATGTATTGTTATTAGATATAAAACATAGATAGAGTTTTATGTATTTAATGCTGCAATCTATTTTGAATATAAAAAACATTACTATTATACATTTTAATAATCATGAACCTCTATTAAATTAGATTATCATTGGCACAGTTCTGTTATTATTATATAATTTTTATAATATTTTTATAAAGTTATTAATATTTTATCTATTATTCAAAATCATATCTGTCTCCTTGTTTTACAATAAATATATAATAATATCTACTACATCTACATTAACGTTAACATTAACATTTTGTGTCATTTCAATACCTAGGATCGGATATATCGGAGAACGGCTGGACCGGATACATGGGAATAGTATCTACGGACAACGGTTGGGCGGCGGCGGAAGCTCTCACTGCTTATTCTCCTACCTCACTTTCCCTCTCTGACTTCTCCAACCTCTTAAACCCGGTAACAACGGCTTGTTGGTTATCGCCTTCTTAGTGACAATGGATTTGGGCTAAATCAACGATTGTATGTCCAATTAAAAAAGACTTATTTTTTTTTTCTAATTTCTAAATAATTTTGTTCGCGCTCTTTGGATTCCATATTAATGATGCCTTTATATACATAATTTGTCTGAGAAATAGATAAAGGATTGTATCTTTAATGAAAAGACTTACATTTTTTTTTAATTTCTAAATAATTCCTTAATTAATAACTCGACTCGGAATGATTGCGCTCGCGATGCCCAGTCCTCCAATATTTTGGAGTAATATAAATTATATAATAATAATAATATAAATTATATAATAATAAGAACGGCAATGAGTTCGCACGGTCGAACCAAATCGGATACCCACGCTCTTTCTATTTCCCAATCGGCTTTCTATTTCCCAATCGGGGTGGGATCAGTTTCGATTGTGTTGACGGGCCGATAAAAACGGGAGTGAGAATAGAATTTAAGGTTGCGGAGCTTAATGAGCTTACGGTCCAACGACAGAAGCAATAAAGAAAAGCCTCTTCGAAACGTTTGCCTCCTCTCCCTTCTCTCTCACGCGGTGGAAGATTCTAACCCAAATCTCTTATTCAGCACCGTCCTCTGACCTGATCCTATTACCAATCTCCCCTCGTCCTCCTCTTTCGCATCATCCCGATCGCACGGTACCGCTATAAGATCACCACGCTTCTTTCGATTTTTTTTTAAAGATCGTTCCTTTATTTATTTGATTGATTCTCGTAGTGAATCGACGAAATCTTGGATTTTTGTTGGGTTCAATATTAATCTTGTTGTGGGGTTCTTCATGATGCTTTAGTAGCTGTTATTTTTAGTTTTTCTTTTTTTTAAAAAATCGATCTTTCCCCGAGTGCATCTCTGCATGAGAATCTTGATTCTGCCGCTTGGATATTTTCCCAAGATTCAGCTGGTTAGACTTTGGCAGGAATCGGACTCGCGGTGTTTGCCGATTTTTTTTTCTTTGTATTTCCGGGTTAATTTCTTGCTCGTCATTAGTGGTTTTAGCAAAAAAAAAAAAAAAAAAAAAAAAGAAAGGTGCGTCTCCATCATATGGGCATGCGGAGGCAGTACAGAACTCCGATGCTGCGTACCAAAACAAACTCGGGTGTACGCTGGGCTTCTTTCAATTTTTTGATTTTTTTTATATTTATAATTTTGCAAACTTATTATTTACATGCAAATCTTTATATATTATTTTTTTACACATTCTTGCACGTAAAAACAAATAATTTATAAGGATATACTTGTACATAGTAAATTTTTGAGGATATATAAACAATTTCAGTATAAGAATACCGAAAAAAATAATTTATAAAATGGAAGCATAAAATAAAAGCAAATTTATAAGAATATGTATAATTTTAGATTTTATAAGAATATATATATATATATATATATATATATATATATATATATATATATATATATATATATATATATATATAGCTCCATATAATCATAACTAATTATTGTTGTTCCCTCCTTCAACTTATCGAGCCAATCCCCATTTCGAATTCCACCTTTCCTTATCCTTTTTATCGAGCGAACCGGATCGGGTTTTAATCCGAGCAAACATATTATGTAATAGTGCATAGGAATATTAACAATCACGGGCGACCGCAGTCCCTCCTTCCCTAATTATTTTTTTCTTACTTCTCTATCTCAAATGTGACGCATTTTGATATGGCTGATCCAGCGCCGTAGAATAAATGATAACGGCAACTGACGGAGACTCTCTCGGCCTCCTGAGCTCCCCCTCAGTATTGGCCTCAAGCCACAGCTCCCGGACCTTATGAACAATATCTCAACCCCCGAGGCACTCTCGGTCTTGGGCTGCATGAACAGTACTTGGCCTCGAGGTCCACCCTCGGCCTCAAGCCATAGCTCCCGGGCCTTATGAACAATATCTCAACCCCCGAGACACTCTCGGTCTCGGGCTGCATGAACAGTGCTTGACCTCGAGGTCCATCCTTGGCCTCAAGACACAGCTCCCGGGCCTTATGAACAGTATCTCAACCCCCGAGACCCCCTCAGTCTCGGGCTGCATGAACAGTTCTTCGCCTCGAGTTCCACCCTCGGCCTCAAGCCATAGCTCCCAGGCCTTATGAACAGTATCTCAACCCCCGAGACCCCTCGGTCTCGGGCTACATGAATAATGCTTGGCCTTGAGGTCAACCCTCAGCCTCAAGTCACAGCTCCCGGGCCTTGTGAACAGTATCTCAACACCCGAGACCCCCTCGGTCTCAGGCTGCATGAACAGTGCTTGGCCTCGAGGTCCACCCTCAGCCTCAAGCCACAGCTCCCGGGCCTTATGAACAGTATCTTAACCCCCGAGACCCCTCAGTCTCGGGCTTTATGAACAGTGCTTGGCCTCGAGGTCCACCCTCGGCCTCAAGCCACAGCTCCCGGGCCTTATGAATAGTATCTCAACCCCCGAGACCCCCTCGGTCTCGGGCTGCATGAATGGTGCTTGGCCTCGAGGTCCACCCTCGGCCTCAAGCCACAGCTCCCGGGGCTTATGAACAGTATCTCAACCCCCAAGACCCCCTCGGTCTCGGGCTGCATGAACAGTGCTTGGCCTCGAGGTCCACCCTTGGCCTCAAGCCACAGCTCCTGGGCCTTATGAACAGTATCTCAACCCCCGAGACCCCCTCGGTCTCGGGCTGCATGAACAGTGCTTGGCCTCGAGGTCCACTCTCGGCCTCAAGCCACAGCTCCTGGGCCTTATGAACAGCATCTCAACCCCCGAGACCCCCTCGGTCTCAGGCTGCATGAACAGTGCTTGGCCTCGAGGTCCACCCTCGGCCTCAAGCCATAGCTCCCAGGCCTTATGAACAGTATCTCAACCCCCGAGATCCCCTCGATCTCGGGCTGCATGAACGGTGCTTGGCCTCGAGGTCCACCCTCGGCCTCAAGCAACAGCCCCCGGGCCTTATGAACAGTATCTCAACCCCCGAGACCCCTCGATCTCGGGCTGCATGAACGGTGCTTGGCCTCGAGGTCCACCCTCGGCCTCAAGCCACAGCTCCCGGGCCTTATGAACAGTATCTCAACCCCCGAGACCCCCTCAGTCTCGGGCTGCATGAACGGTGCTTGGCCTCGAGGTCCACCCTCGGCCTCAAGCCACAGCTCCCGTGCCTTATGAACAGTATCTCAACCCCCGAGACCCCCTCGGTCTCGAGCTGCATGAACAGTGCTTGGCCTCGAGGTCCACCCTCAGCCTCAAGCCACAGCTCTTGGGCCTTATGAACAGTATCTCAACCCCCGAGATCCCCTCGGTCTCGGGTTGCATGAATAGTGCCCGAGGCATGATCCGGCTCGCCCCGGGCCACCTGGCACGACCACGTAATCTACCGCACATCTGCTGCAGGGTGTGGCCATACCTCATAACGGCATATGGTCCATCATATGTCTGTCACTGTACACGACCATACCCCGTTACAGAGTACGGTCCACCACCTGCCCGCGACTGTGCATGGTCACATCCGGTAATGGCGCGCACCAGGAATAACCACAAACACCAGACACCTGTAAGGCCGTACTGACAGGTGATGCAGGACACCTCCGACATGCATAGCGACAGTACGATCTGTTATTGTCAGCCTCATCTTTTGTCCGTTATTGAATGGAGCACCTTGAAATCAGCAATCTTCTGGATTGGAAGGGTGTATCTTCGAACAGGTATAAAAGCATACGCTCTCGCTGTAAGTAAGGATGCAAGAACTCTGGTTTTTCTAGCTTCTTCCTACTATTTAAGCTCTAACGGTCTAGCCTCCTTCGGTTAGACGGCTCTCGTCTGTTCCCGAGTGACTAACTTAAGCGTCGGAGGGTCCCCACCGGAGCATCCGGTCTTCGAGGACTTTTCTTGCAGGAGTCCGGCGAGAAGGATGTCTATTTCCCCGGCGCTTGAAGAAAGTGACTCGGCGTCATCAGATTGGCGCGCCAGGAAGGGGGAAGAAAAAGATATCGAACCAGCGATCTGCAATCTCTCCCTCCCCAAGCTCTTAAGCCATGGTGATGACCCGTGCGAAAGGGGGCTCTGTTAGACGGCTCTCGTCTGTTCCTGAATGACTAACTTAAGCGTCGGAGGGTCCCCACCGGAGCATCCAGTCTCCGAGGACTTTTCTTGCAGGAGTCCGGTGAGAAGGACGTATGTTTCCCCGGCGCTTGAAGAAAGTGACTCGGCGTCATCAGATTGGCACGCCAAGAAGGGGGAAGAAAAATATATCGAACCAGCGATCTGCAATCTCTCCCTCCCCAAGCTCTTAAGCCATGGTGATGACCCGTGCGAAAGGGGGCTCTGTTAGTGGCGCCGGGGGGCAGCGTCAAGTAGTAGATTCGCTGGCGGTTAGCCTCTCAGCCCCTCCAGCCGATGTCCCTGCACCGCCATATCTCCAGGCGGCTGGACCTTCTGCTCCCCCAGTCGATGTCCCTGCGCCCCCTCCATGACAGCTTCAGGAAGACCGGCTTGCCGCCCTAGCCATGCAAGTTCAGTCCTTGGCTGCGGTGGTCCAAGGTCTGCGGCACCAGCAGGCGGCCCCACGGCAGCCGGAGCCATTCCAATCAGTTCCGGGGGTGGTGCAACCCAGCCAATATTCCTCCCGAAGGAGATCGCCGGTCCCGAAGGCTCGCCACCGCCATACTTCGCCCAAACCTCACCACTGGGGAGCCTCCAAAGACCCGGATCGCCTTCTCATCATGCCAGCGTTTCTCCCAAGCGGCGACACGGGAAGGAGGCGGAACGCCCTCGCCGACATTGCCGTCACTCATCCCCGTCCTCAAAATCCTCGGGGGAGGGGTCCTACGATGGCAGGATAGCCCGTCGAGCCGAGCGTTGACTCAATGAGTATAACCAATGATTGGAGGAACTTATCCGCCAGATCACCCACCTACCGGAGGCAGACTATGACAGTCGGCCTCCGCTGTCCCGCCGTATCATGGAAGAGCCCATCTCCACCCGGTTCCACCTCCCTCAGCTGAATCCATATGATGGGACCACGGATCCCCTGGACCACCTAGAAAGTTACAAGGTTCTCATGTAAGTTCAGAGGGCCACTGATTCGCTCATGTGTATCGCCTTCCCTGCCACCCTGAAGAAAGCTGCCCGAGCTTGATACTCTCGCCTACCGCTGCGGAGTATTGATTCTTTCCGTCAGCTGGAGAGGGCCTTCTTAGCCCATTTTGATGCCTATCAGAAGATTCCAAGGGTAGCTGACAGCCTCTTCGTTGTCCAGCAGAAGAGCGGCAAGTCCTTGCGGGATTATGTCGCTCGGTTCAAGGAGGCATCCCTGGAAGTCTATAATCTTGAAGACTCAGTATCCAATCTGGCTTTGAAGCCAGGGCTCCGTCCGTTCCCCTTGCGTACTCCCTTGACAAGAAGCCGCCCGGTTCTTACGCCGAACTTTTGACCCGGGCCCAGAAGTATATCCGCGCCGACGAGGTGACTCCTCTCGGCGCGAGGCTAGCGGGAGTGTCCTCAAGAAGCCGGCCCGCCCTAAGCCTGTTGAAGTTCGACCCAGGAAGCCCGAACCTCCCCGCCGACCAGACAACCGTCCTCGAGCTCCTGCGCAGAGAGATGGGCCCTACACTCCTCTGCTCGCCCCTATATCGCACATCTTATCTTCAGCGCCCACCTTCAATGAACCCAAAAATCCCCCGCAACAAGAACCTCTACTGCCGCTATCACCAGGATCATGGCCACGACACCGAAGACTATCGCCAGCTCAAGAAGGCGATAGAGGATCTTATCCAGCATGGCCATTTAGGGAAGTTCGTTCGAAGGAATAACCCGGATGCCCCTGGACCGTCGGCGCCTCCGCTACTAGTGATCGACAATGCATCAACTAAGAAGACGGTGGCGATGATTTCCTTGAGGGCAGGTGGCCCACCCAAGAGGCCACGGGGGAAGGAAGAGTTATATTCTATAATCCCTTTTTCTAAAATGAACTTAGAGGGGGTGGTAAATAAAAATGACGACAACGTCGTCGTATCCATGATGATTGCTAAGCATCATGTAAAAAGAATTCTGGTTGATAGTGGGAGCTCGGTGGATGTTTTGAATTATGATGCTTTTGTTCGCATGAACCTGTCACCTAACCTGCTTCGGCCCGTCGCCACGCCTTTGATGGGGTTCACCGGAGATTCTGTGAAGGTCGAGGGGGAGATCACTCTTCCTGTCACGGCTGGCACGGCTCCGTGCCAAAGCACAGTCTTCATGAACTTCCTGGTGGTCCGAGTGCCCCTCGCCTATAATGCCATCCTCGGGCGGCCCAGGCTCAATCTTTTGGATGCTGTCATATCCACTAAGAGGCTCCTCGTGAGGTTTTCCACCAATGAAGGAGTGGGGGAGATGCGGGGAGAGCAGAGCCCGTCCCCACTTTGCTACCACATGGCCCCTAGTCCAGAGGGGGTGACACCTGCACCTGCACCGGAAGCGCTGGACCCTCGAGACCTAGCGAGAAGAGGGGAGCCAGCCGAGCATCTGCTTGCTTTCCCTCTTGGAGAGGACCTAACAAAGATGATCCAGATCGGAGCCCTACTCCCGGAGGAGGCCCGTGGCCAGCTCCTCGCTTTCTTACGGGCCAACACTGATGTCTTCGCCTAGTCGGCGTCCAATATGCTCGGCATTCCGGAAGAAGCAATTACCTACCGACTCAATATCAGGCCGGAGTGCCGACCCATTCGGCAGAAGAAGAGGAGCTTCGCCCTTAACAGACAGAAGGCCATGGACGAGGAGGTGAGAAAGCTGTTGGCCTCTGGTCACATCCGTGAGGTGCACTACCCCGACTGGCTAGCGAATGTTGTGATGGTTCGCAAGGCCAGCGGGAGCTGGAGGATGTGCGTGGACTTCACTGATCTCAACAAAGCGTGCCCCAAAGACAGCTTCCCACTGCCCCGGATCGACCAGCTAGTGGACGCGATGTCCAGGCACGAAACTCTTAGCTTCATGGATTCATTTTCGGTGTACAACCAAATCAGGTGAACCCAGCTGATGAAGAAGCTACTTCCTTTATTACTGAAAAAGGGATTTACTGCTACAAGGTGATGTTGTTTGGGCTGAAGAATGCCGGAGCCACCTATCAGAGGTTGATGAATAAGGTCTTGGAGGACCAGATCGGGCATAACATGGAGGTATATGTGGATGATATGCTGACCAACAGCACCAATGTTGCAGACCACATCGCCGATCTCGCAGAGACCTTCAACAACCTGCGCCGGTACTGCATGAGGCTGAACCCCCGCAAGTGTGCCTTCGGGGTGGCAGCATGCAAGTTCCTGGGCTTTATGGTAACCCAGCAGGGGATCGAAGCCAATCTCGACAAGATCCGGGCTATCTTGGATATGAGGCCTCCAGCTAATAAGAAGGAGGTGCAACACCTAACCGGGAGGGTGGCGGCCTTGAGTCGCCTCATGTCAAGATCGGCAGAAAGGTGCCTGCCCTTCTTTAAGGCACTGCGCAAGGTCAATAGCTTCGAGTGGACAAAGGAATGTCAAGATGCCTTTGAAGAGCTGAAACAATTTCTATCCACTCCCCCGCTGTTGTCCAAGCCAAGGGGCAGAGAGGAGCTCTTCTTGTACCTTGCAGCCTCCCCCGAGGCCATCAGTTCTGTGCTCGTGCGCATGGATGCCGATGGAGTGCAGAAGCCGGTCTACTACACCAGCAAGGTACTTCATGATGCCGAGACCAGATATTTCAGGACCGAGAAGATCATTTTTGCCCTGGTGGTCTCTGCCCAACGCTTCCGACCCTACTTCCAAGCTCATCCCATCGTGGTGCTCACGGACCAACCTCTTCGGACCATCTTGTCCCATCCTGACACGTCTGGTCGGTTAGCCAAGTGGGCCATTAAGCTGAGCGAGTTCGACCTATCTATCCGGCCAAGGTCTGCCATGAAGTCTCAAGTGTTAGCTGATTTCTTGGTCGAGTGTACTTGGACCGAGGAGTGTTCGGAGGACTCGCGTCCGGAGGTGTGCATGGAGCCCTCCTCGACCGAGGAAACAGAGAAGGAAGACTGGATCTTGCATGTGGATGGAGCGGCAAATTCTCAGGGAAGCGGAGCCGGGCTCATCCTTGCGAGCCCCGAGGGGGAGGTGGTGGAGTATGCCCTTCGGTTTCAGTTTTCGGCCACTAATAACCAAGCAGAGTATGAAGCCCTGTTGATAGGAATGAGGCTGGCTGAGGAGCTTGGTGCAGGGCGTCTGAGGGCCTTCACAGACTCCCAGCTTATTTCTAGACAGGTTGTGGGAAATACAAAGCCAGAGACCCGACCATGTCTCGTTACCTGAGCAAGGTGCTGTCTCAAGCCTCTTGGTTCTCTTACTTCCGCGTCAGCTATATTCCCCGAGCGGAGAACGCTAGGGCTGACGCGCTGTCCCATTTGGCCACCTTGGCCGACAGAACCCTGGGAAGAACGTATGTGGAGTACCTGCAGACCCCAAGCATTGAAGCTATGGATGAAGCACTGCCGGTTGAGTGAGGTCCCTCCTGGATGGACTCCTACGTCCGATATTTGACCGACGGTACTCTCCCAGAAGACCCCGCTGAGGCCAGACTGCTCAGACGGCAGGCCCCAAAGTTCCTGATGATGGACGGGAAGCTTTATCGAAGATCATTTTCATACCCGGTCCTTAAGTCCGTCGGACCAGTCGAAGCGGACTACATCTTGCGGGAAATCTATGAGGGCATCTGCGGGAATCACCTGGGGGGCAGAGCCCTAGCTTACAAGGCCCTACGATAGGGGTACTACTGGCTGACCATGAGGAAGGACGTGGCCGAGCTTGTTAAGAAGTGTGATAGCTGCCAGCGCCATGCCAATATTCAGCGGTAGCCGACATCTTAGCTGACCCCCCTGGCGGCGCCTTGGCCCTTCGCCCAGTGGGGTATGAACATCTTGGGACCGTTCCCCCCAGCCTCCGGGCAGCGCAAGTTCCTCCTAGTGGCCATTGATCACTTCACCAAGTGGATTGAGGCCGAAGCCCTTGCTAAGATCACTGAGAGCAAGGTGAGATCCTTCTTTTGGAAGTCTATCATATGTCGGTTCGGGCTACCACACACTCTGGTCACCGACAATGGCCAGCAGTTTGACAATGCATCCTTCCGAGGATTCTGCACCGAACTGGGCATCCACCATAGATTCACTTCCGTCGGACACCCCCAGACCAACGGAGCGGCTGAGGTAGCCAATCACATCTTTCTCCAAGGATTGAGAACCCGACTTGATGATTGTAAGGGACGATGGGTCGAGGAGCTCCATAATGTGCTATGGGCCTACCACACAACGCCATGAGCTCCCACTGGAGAGAGCCCATTCAGTCTGGTCTTTGGGTCCGAAGCTGTCATCCCGGTGGAGATAGGCTCCCTGAGCCCGTGGGTGGAGTCATACAGTGAGGAAGGTAACTCGGACCGGCTGCGAGCTAACCTTGATCTGGTGGAGGAGGTGCAAGACCGGGCGCGGCTCTGGATGGCGGTCTACCAATAACGAGCTGCCAAATATTACAACGCCCGCGTGCGCCCCAAGACCTTTTTACCGGGAGACCTGATCCTTCGACGAGCCGAGGTCTCAAAGCCGACGGAAGGAGGCAAGCTAGCTCCGAACTAGGAGGGGCCCTACCGGATCACCGAAGCACTTCGTCATTGAGCATACAAGATTGCAGAGCTGGATGGGAGGCCGCTCCCCCGGACGTGGAATGCCGACAACCTCCGTCGGTACTATCAGTAGCGCATTCTTTTCTTACACTAAATACCATGCTTGTATTCTTTTGGGTTTTCACCCCTCATTTCACATCAATGAACTTTAGTTTTAGCATCCCAGTTTTTCAACAGAAAGCCCTGGGCCAGCCAGGAACAAAGCCCAATGTACCACTGGCTGAGTGATGTACCATCGGCTCTCAACAACTAAAGCCCGACCCCGGTCGGCACAGAAAGCCCTGGGCCAGCTAGGCACAAAGCCCAGTGTACCACTGGCAGAGCGATATACCATCGGCTCTCAACAACTAAAGCCCAACCCCGATCGGCACAGAAAGCCCTGGGCCAGCTAGGCACAAAGCCCTGTGTACCACTGGCAGAGCGATGTACCATCGGCTCTCAACAACTAAAGCCCGATCCCGGTCGGCACAGAAAGGCTTGGGCCAGCCAGGCACAAAGCGCAGTATACCACTAGCAGAGCGATGTACCATCGGCTCTCAACAACTAAAGCCCGACCCCGGTCGACACAGAAAGCCTTGGGCCAGCCAGGCACAAAGCCCAGTGTACTACTGGTGGAGCGATGTACCATCGGCTCTCAACAACTAAAGCCCGACCCCGATCGGCACAGAAAGCCCTGGGCCAGCCAGGCACAAAGCCCAGTGTACCACTGGCGGAGTGATGTACTATCGGCTCTCAACAACTAAAGCCCGACCCCGGTCGGCATAGAAAGCCCTGGGCCAGCCAGGCACAGAGGCCAGTGTACCACTGGCGGAGCGATGTACCATCGGCTCTCAATAACTAAAGCCCGACCCCGGTCGGCACAGAAAGCCCTGGGCCATCCAGGCACAAAGCCCAGTGTACCATTGGCAAAGCGGCATGCAAGCAGCCCCTGGAAGCTCGAGTCAATCTTAGCCTTCCGAGTCCGATGCTCCATTGGTCACCAAGAGTCCATACTCCTCGACTTAGGATTCGGTCCTATGTGGCTAAGTCGAGATTTTTCGAGACTGAATTAAAGGTTACTCCTCAGTACCGACGAAGCCCCTATGGGTCCCACGTCGGCAGCCAAAGGACTCGGGGTAAAAGTTACAATTGGATAAAGACAAATTTCATTGAAGGAAAGAGTGTACTTAATTAACTCGAAAGTGCTTACAAAACGCCGACCAAGTCAGACTTGCAAAAATGAAAAAGTACAACATGAAGCTCACAGTTCAGCCGGCGCAGGTTCGTCGTCAGACGAACCAACCTCGGAGAGACGCTCTAGCTCGACCTCAAGGGCCCGTGGAAAATCTAGGTCTCAGGCGACCTTTTCCTTTCCTCGCTGGAACCCTTGAAGATACGCTTCCGCCGAAGCTTCGTCCAGCTCGTCTATGAAGCGCTCGAATGCCCTAAACTCTTTAATAACCCTGGCAACCCTGTGTTGGTCCAAATAGCAACCCAAGAGGGGGGTGAATTGGGTTTTTCAAAAATTTAAACTCTTTTGAGAAATAACCCCCAGCGGAAATAAAGACTTAGATTCATACAAATTAAAACTGAACAAGCACAAATAGAGAGTTTAAGATAAAGAGACAATCATGGCAAACACAGGAGATTTTATAGTGGTTCGGTGTACCTACACCTACGTCCACTCCCAAGTACCTCTTGGGTCCACACTATAATCAAACTGATTACAGCATAGTTGTTTTGTAAGCTCACAACTCGAACTTGTTGTTTTCTCGGGTGCACAACGAACCCAGCTGGTTTTCAAGGTTCACCAGCACAAAACCTATCACCACAAGCTAATGCTTGCACAAGGCTAACAGCCTCAACTGAATCAATCACGAGATTGACCCAGCAAACAATATTTATTTTACAAGATAAACAGCTCCTTCAATGAGCAAATATACAATAATGAAACAATAATAAGAGGATAAGAATCAAAGCCTGATTTGCATATCTTGGTGGCTTCTTCCTTCTCTTCCTTTGATTGGATCTTCCTTCAAGATGCTCTTGAGACTCAGAAGATCAAAAAACTAGGCTTCTTTCTTCTCTTGAGATTTCTTCGAAATAGAACAGCAAAAGCTTGGAATCTCTCTCTTCTTTTTAGGGAATCAGTATGATCTTTCCTTACAAGTTTTTTCTCTTTTCTTTTCTGATAGATCTCAAAGATTTATCTCTATTCTTTTCTTTTGCCTTTCTTGTCCCTTTTTTTGGGATGCAACAAACCTCTTCTTATAGATCCCGATTAATCCATAAATAGTTTGAAACTATCCGTTAGAAACAAGTGTAAGAAGGATTAGATCCATAAATAACAATAGCCGTTGGGATTAAAATAGATAAAGATAAAGTTTAGAGTTGTTCTGACAGTTCTGGAGCCGTGTCTGACATTCTGGAGTCGGCTCTAACTTTTCTGGAGTCGGCTCTAACTCAAAATTCTTTAATCCGCTCGATCTGGAGTCATCTCTGACTTTTCTAGGGTCGACACAAAATTCTTCTGGAGTCGACTCTAACAGTATGGGAGTCGACTCTAAGTCGTGGCCTGAAAAACCATCGTTCTGTCTTTTCTGTTGGAGTCGGCTCTAACAGTCTCGGAGTCGACTCTAAGTCTGTGCCATTTTCCGGAGTCGACTCTGCGATTCCATGTGTCGACTCTAATGTCTGCAATCTTACCTTGACATTAGATTCGAACCAGAACTTGATTTGACTATTGATTTTGATTGTCAAATCGACTTATAATCTGAAAAACTTAATCAAAATCATTAGTAACTTCAAATGTTATACTCAAATAGTTTTGTTAATCATCAAAATCCTCAATTGGGTCAACAATCTCCCCCTTTTTGATGATGACAAAAACTTTGAGTATATGCATTAAAAATTTATTTGAATGAAGAATTATAGACATTATTAAAGCTTTGAGACTTCCTAACAGAGAATTTGATGCCAATATTCAAAATGAACTTTAAAAACATACTTGAGTTCTGAGTTCAATTATAAACATCAATCAAGATGATTTAACTTTTATATGGAGAAATTATTAAGCTCCCCCTGCATTGAATAACTCCCCCTTAAATTAATTGATCATTTTTGATACAAAGTGATTAGAATTTATAAATCTCAAAATTTCTCTCCCCCTATTTAGATATGCCAATCTTATATTCCTTTAATCTTATATTCTTCAATTTTTATTTTGTTATGCATATACAGTTTTCTCTCCCCCTTTTTTGTTATCAGCAATAAGGTGAATTTAAGAGCAATAAAGAATGTTATTAGAGCGGGGTTTGTTGGTTCAATTAAACATAAAGATAATAAACTCATTCATTGAGATTCACTTAATCAATCATAGACAAATTTGAAATAAAAGTGTAATTGCATTCCAAAGCAAGATTCATTACATGTGTTTCAAGGTTACATATATGTAAATTCTAGATACATGCTAAGAAAGCAAGAAAGCAAGAAATCCTAAGATACAACCTAGGATAGGATATCAAATCAAATATGCTTATACACAATTTTCTTTAAATGTCCAATCATTTCCATAATATCATCTTTTTGAGTCTTCTTAAAATTTTCAAGACAAGCTTCAATTTGAGAGACGGCGAGGTCGATATCTTTCTTTAGTTGACTGGTAGCATGAAGATAAGTTCCAGAACCATCTGCAATGCCTTCCATCCTTTCAAAAATCTTATGAAGATCAGTGCTAAAGGATTCTACGAAATTGCTAATGGAAAAAGAAATCATGTCCAGCCTTGAATTGATCTCATCCTTCAACTGATTGAACTCCTCTCTCAACTTACACATATCATTTGTCCTTTGACTGTCATACTCAGCCAGTAAAGCTCTGAGCTGACCTATTTGCTCCTCAAAAAATCTTCCAGATGCCAATGCTGACTGATGTGGAGGGTGAGAGCTAGGTCCAGCAGATGGTCCAGCAGAAGAAGGTCCAGCAGATGGTTCAGGAATAGATGGTTCAGGAATATCCTCTCCTCTGACCTCCTCAACTCTAACCTCTTCAGCTCTGGCCTCATGTCCTCTTTTTATCCAATTTTCATTTTCTTTTCTGAAGCCCATCCGGTGAATTGTAGAGACACTATAGTAATCTGTATGCCTTAATTTTCTTAGTGGCTCATTATCCATTATAAGTACACCTTGGCTTCTGAATACCAATGTCAAAACCATACCATATGGCAATGTAGATCTCTTCTTAGTTGCTGCTTCCGCCATATAGCCTATCATCATACCAGCAAGATTGACAGGTCTTCCAGTGAGAATGCAGTCCATCAATAAGATGTCTCGCTCCGAGACATATTCAAACCTTTCAATTTTAGGAAATAAAATTCTTCCACAAATATTGTGAAGTAATCTGAGTTCCAAATTAAGTTGATTGGCCAAGATTTCTTCAAACTCAGAAACTTCTCTCCCTAACATCCTTGATAGGGCACCTCCTCTGTCTTCATGTTGATATTCAACTAAGCCAATGGTAGGCATCTCCAATAGATTTCCAAGGGTTTCAGCCGTGATGATTACTTTAATTCCTCTTACAACACTCACTAAGCCTCCCTCTTCTCTACATAAATCATTATAAAATTCTCTCACTAGGGCAGGTAAGTAGGGATATCCAAAGAACAGACCTTCTCCCATCCCATTTCTTTCAACAAGCGCCCAATAGCAAAGCCCTCGAAACAAAAAAGTCAAATCTACTTTTCTTCCGGTAGTAATGGCCTTACCCGCTAATTGGTCAACTCGTGGAGAAGATGGTGAGGGTGGAGAGTCATCCTGAGTGGCAGATGAAGAAGATGACAAAGGTTGCCTCCGATTTGAACGGCACTTCGTCAGAACAGTCGATCCACCAATGATAGCATGCTTTTGGGAGCCATAGGATTCGATTGGAATGAGTTATTGAGAGATTTGGAGGATTTGGAGGGATTGAATCGGTTTGGAATGGTTTGGAAAAGGTTTAGGAGACGATAGGTTTCGTTTGGGGTCGACTCCGTCCTTTTTATTTTGACCTAGTTCCACTTAGAGTCGACTCCCGAAAACGAGTGTCAGCTCCGAACTAGAGAATCTGTCAGCGCCCGAATTAGAGTCGGCTCTACAGAAGCCAGAGTTGGCTCTAATTGCCCAGACAGAACATCAAAATATGAAGGTGTCGACTCCACAAACTGCAGGTGTCGACTCCACAATAGTTTTAGAGAAAAATTCAAATTTCAAGGATCTGAAACTAAACAAATTAATCATCAAACTCTAGATAAGAGTTCCTTAGCAATTGGGGAAACAATGAATCAAATTTCTAGATAAATTTCCTTATTGGTCATAGAGGATTTTCAAGAAATTAATGAAGTCTAGATAGTTGTTGTCCTTAAGAGTTTTAGAAAATCATTCTAAAGGATCACAAACTCCTAATTCTTCTCTAAGATAGCAGAATCTTTCCTCACTCAAAGGTTTGGTAAAAATATCAGCTAATTGATCATTAGTATTAACATATTCAAGACAAACATCTTTGTTAGTTACATGTTCTCTAATAAAGTGATGTCTAATTTCAATGTGTTTAGTTCTTGAATGTTGAATTGGATTCTTAGTTAAATTAATAGCACTAGTATTATCACATTTAATAGGAATTTTATCAAGTGTGATACCATAATCTTCAAGTTGTCGCTTAATCCAAAGGATTTGAGCACAGCAACTTCCAGCTGCAACATACTCTGCCTCAGCAGTGGATAATGCAACCGAATTTTGCTTCTTGCTAAACCAAGAGATTAAGTTACTTCCTAAAAGTTGGCATGCCCCACTTGTACTCTTTCTATCTAATTTACAACCAGCATAGTCAGAATCAGAATAAGCAATCAATTTTAAGGTTGAGTCTCTAGAATACCATAATCCTACATTTTTAGTTCCATTTAAGTATCTAAAGATTCTTTTAACAGCAAATAAATGTGATTCCTTAGGATTAGATTGATATCTTGCACATAAGCAAACAGAAAACATGATATCTGGCCTACTTGCAGTTAGGTAAAGAAGTGATCCAATCATACCTCTGTAATGCTTCTGATCTACTTTCTTACCTTCTTCATCCTTGTCCAGCTTGCATGAGGGACTCATTGGCGTACCAAGAGGTTTAGCAGATTCCATACCAAATTTCTTGAGTATTTCCTTTGTGTACTTTGTTTGGTTAATGAAAATTTTCGCTTTCTCTTGTTTGATTTGAAGTCCAAGGAAGAAGTTTAGTTCTCCCATCATGCTCATCTCGAATTCTCCCTGCATTAGCTTAGCAAATTCTTGACAAAGGAGATTGTTAGTAGCACCAAATATAATGTCATCAACGTAAATTTGAATAATTAATAAATCCTTTTCTTTTCTTTTTAAAAATAAGGTTTTATCAACATTTCCTCTAGAAAAGTCATTTTCAATTAAAAATTTACTTAATCTATCATACCAAGCTCTAGGTGCTTGCTTTAAACCATAAAGTGCTTTGTGTAGTTTGAAGACGTGGTTTGAAAATTCATGATCTTCAAAACCAGGAGGTTATTCAACATAAACTTCCTCATTTATAAAACCATTTAGAAATGCACTTTTAACATCCATTGAAATAAGTTGAAATTCATATGACATGCAAATGCAAGTAGTAGCCTAATGGCTTCTAATCTAGCAACAGGTGCAAAAGTTTCATCAAAATCTATACCTTCTTCTTGATTATATCCTTTTGCAACTAATCTAGCCTTATTTCTAATTACCAATCCATTTTCATCCAATTTATTTCTAAAAACCCATTTAGATCCTATTATAGGGTGGTTTTTAGGTCTATCTACTAGGGTCCAGACTTGGTTCCTAGTGAATTGGTTTAACTCTTCCTGCATTGCTAACATCCAATAACTATCTTTCTCAGCTTCCTCTATAGTTTTAGTTCTATATGAGATACAAATGCAAGATGATTATTGATATCTCTCATTGATGATCTAGTCCTTACACCTTGAGATGGATCACCTATGATTAGGTCCTTAGGATGACCATAAGCATATCTCCAATCTCTAGGTAGATCTTTATCATTCTGAGCAATATCAATACCATCATCCTTAGGTGAGTCATCATCCTTCACTTCAGGTTCTTGATCTGAAGATACATTTAATTTTTCAATCTCTTTCAATCAAAGATGTATCTTCCTCATCATCAATTTTATCTGAACTTGATGCTAAAGACTCATCAAACACTATATGAATGGATTCTTCTACAACTAAGCTCTTCTTATTAAACACTCTATATGCCTTGCTAGATGTAGAATATCCTAGAAAATACCTTCATCAGACTTTGCATCAAACTTCTCAAGATTATCCTTACCATTGTTATGAATAAAACATTTACAACCAAATGCATGAAAATAACTTAAATTTGGTTTCCTATTGTGCCATAGTTCATAGGGAGTTTTCTTAAGGATAGGTCTAATCAGGGCTCTATTTAGGATGTAACATGCTGTGTTTATAGCTTCCGCCCAAAAATATTTTGAAGTTGGCTTTCACATAGCATGGTATGGGCCATGTCTTCTAAAGTCCTATTCTTTCTTTTTACAACTCCATTTTGTTGCGGTGTTCTAGGTGCAGAAAAGTTATGATGTATGCCTTTTTCAAAACAAAATTTTCAAATAAGTGATTTTCAAATTCAGTTCCATGATCACTTCTAATAGACACTATGGTAGTGTTTTTCTCATTAGTGACTTTCTTAATAAATTTCATGAATATTGAGAAAGTCTCATCTTTGTGAGCCAAAAATATTACCCAAGTGAATCTAGAGTAATCATCTACTATCACTAGACCATATTTCTTTCCTCCTAGACTTGTGGTTCTAGTAGGTCCAAAAAGGTCCATGTGTAGTAGCTCTAGTGGCCTAGTAGTTGAAACAACATTCTTAGATTTGAAAGAAGTTCTTGTTTATTTTCCAAATTGACATGCATCACATATTCGATTATTTTCAAAATTTAAGCTAGGAATACCTTTAACTAAATCCATTTTCAATAATTTAGAAATTAGGTGTGTGCTTGCATGACCTAATCTACGGTGCCATAGCCAACCAATCTCATTCATCTTAGCATTATTAGCAACTAAGCAATGATTACTTGGAGATAAATTACTCAAATCAATTAAGTACACATTGCCATAACGTTTACCAACAAGAATAATGCTGTTATCAATGGGATTAGTAACAGTGCAAACAGAAGCTTCAAAGGAAACCTTGAAACCTTTGTCACACAGTTGGCTAATACTTATCAGATTATGTTTAAGTCCATCGACATATAAACATTATCAATATGAGTAGATGGAGTAATTTGAATCTTACCAATACCCATGATATGGCCTTGACCATTATCACCAAAAGTAACTACTCGACCTCTTTTTGATTCAAGGGTGATGAATTGATCTTTGTCACCCGTCATGTGTCTTGAGCAACCACTATCCAGGTACCATTTTCTTTTCAGTTTGATGGCTGCAAGACACTCCTCATCATTGTCCGCCATGAAGCATAGATTTGCCATTCACTCTTTTCTTCTTCTTCGGAACTTGAGCTTTCCGAATCGCTCCATGTGGCCATCATTGCCTTCTTTTTGAACTTCCAGGTGCCTTTCTTTAGTTGAGGGCATTCAGATTTAAAATGACCTGGCTTTTTACATTCAAAGCAAATAACTTCTTTTCTTTGCCCTTGTCCTCATCTTTTCTTGCAAAGGGCTTTTTCTTTTCAAACTTCTTCTTCTTCATGAATCTTTTAAATTTTCTTGTGATGAGTGCCATGTCCTCATCATCACTTTCATCTTCAGATTCATGAGGCTCTTCCATATATTCAGAAATCTTAAGAGCCATAGTTCTCTTCTTCTTTGACTCATCATCATCAACATGTTGCTTAATTTGAAGCTCATGAGTCATCAAGGATCCCAATAATTCTTTTAGGGGTAGGGTACTTAGATCCTTTGCCTCTTGTATGTAGTCACTTTAGCTTCCCAAGTCCTAGGCAAAGAACGCAAAACCTTTCTCACAAGATCAGAATTATCATAAGATTTACCAAGACTTTTTAAACCATTAACTATATCAGTAAATCTTGTAAACATATCAGCAATAGATTCACATGCATCCATTTTAAACAATTCATACTTATGAACTAGCATGTTAATCTTGGATTCCTTGACTTGATTTGTTCCCTCATGGGTAACCTCAAGTCTATCCCAGATTTCCTTAGCAGAAATGCAAATAGATTAACATGCTAGTCTAATGAGTAGTACAAAACATTCATTGCTTTGGCATTGAGTTGTGCCGATTTTTTATCATGTTCATCCCATTTCATTTCCGGTTTAGGAATCTCCATGCCATTAACTCTAGCAGTGGATGTGTGTGGTCCATTGACTATAATACTCCATAGATCATAGTCAAGTGCTTGAATGAAAATTTTCATTCTAGCCTTCCAATAACCATAGTTTGAACCATTAAATAAGGGTGGTCTATTAGTAGATTGGCCTTCGGAAAAAGATGAACCAGCTTGAGTTGCCATGTGGATCTTTGACTCTTGATCGTTAGATCAAATCAAATGAGCACTAGCTCTGATACCAATTGTTGGTCCAGATAGCAACCCAAGAGGGGGGGTGAATTGGGTTTTTTAAAAATTTAAACTCTTTTAAGAAATAACCCCCAGCGGAAATAAAGACTTAGATTCACATAAATTAAAATTGAACAAGCACAAATAGAGAGTTCAAGATAAAGAGACAATCACGACAAACACAGGAGATTTTATAGTGGACGTAGGTGTAGACCTACGTCCACTCCCAAGTACCTCTTGGGTCCATACTATAATCAAACTGATTACAGCAGAGTTGTTTTGCAAGCTCACAACTCGAACTTGTTGTTTTCTCGGGTGCACAATGAACCCAGCTGGTTTTCAAGGCTCACCAGTACAAAACCTATCACCACAAGCTAATGCTTGCACAAGGCTAACAGCCTCAACTGAATCAATCACCAGATTGACCCAGCAAACAATATTTGTTTTTACAAGATAAACAGCTCCTCCAATGAGCAAATATATAATAATGAAACAATAATAAGAGGATAAGAATCAAAGCCTGATTTGCAGATCTTGGTGGCTTCTTCCTTCTCTTCCTTTGATTGGATCTTCCTTCAAGATGCTCGTGAGACTCAGAAGATCAGAAAACTAGGGCTTCTTTCTTCTCTTGAGATTTCTTCGAAATAGAACAGCAAAAGCTTGGAATCTCTCTCTCTTCTTTTAGGGAATCAGTATGATCTTTCCTTACAAGTTTTCCCTCTTTTCTTTTCTGATAGATCTCAAAGATTTATCTCTATTCTTTTCTTTTGCCTTTCTTGTCCCTTTTTTTGGGATGCAACAAACCCTCTTCTTATAGATCCCGATTAATCCATAAATAGTTTGAAACTATCCATTAGAAACAAGTGTAAGAAGGATTAGATCCATAAATAACAATAGCCGTTGGGATTAAAATAGATAAAGATAAAGTTTAGAGTTGTTCTGACAGTTCTGGAGCCGTGTCTGACATTCTGGAGTTGGCTCTAACTTTTCTGGAGTCGGCTCTAACTCAAAATTCTTTAATCCGCTCGATCTGGAGTCGTCTCTGACTTTTCTGGGGTCGACACAAAATTTTTCTGGAGTCGACTCTAACAGTATGGGAGTCGACTCTAAGTCGTGGCCTGAAAAACCATCGTTCTGTCTTTTCTATTGGAGTCGGCTCTAACAGTCTCGGAGTCGACTCTAAGTCTGTGCCATTTTTTGGAGTCGACTCTGCGATTTCATGTGTCGACTCTAATGTCTGCAATCTTACCTTGACATTAGATTCGAACCAGAACTTGATTTGACTATTGATTTTGATTATCAAATCAACTTATAATCTGAAAAACTTAATCAAAATCATTAGTAACTTCAAATGTTATACTCAAATAGTTTTGTTAATCATCAAAATCCTCAATTGGGTCAACACCCTGGCCTCAATAGCTGCCTCCACCTTGGCAGCTCGAGCTTTCCTCTCTGCAGCTAGAGATGCCACCGCTGCCCTCTCAGCCTCCAGGGCACGATCCCTCTCCTCCTCAGCTTTCCTCGCCTTTTCCTTGGCCTCCTTCGCCCTTACCTCGGCCTTCCTTGCCCTCTCCTCGGCCTCGCCTGCTTGATTCTCGGCCGCCTGGATGGTCGCTATCAACTCTGAAATATACAGGTCCCTGGCTGCAACAGCACTTTCGGCCTCCATCAGCTGGCTGAGAGCCACTCACAGACGGTTGGCCTTAATTTCTGCCCGGCTCTCGGCCGCCTTTATCTCTTCAGCCCGGGCAGTCCTGGCCGATTCCAAGGCCCTCTCGACTGCCTCCGCTCGAGCGTGGGCCTCCTCGGCCTCTCTCTGGGCCTCCCGCATGAGGGTCTTTCCCCTATGGATGACCTCCCTTGTGTCATCCAAGGAGTTCGCGATCTGCATGCAGGCCTCATGTCAAAAAGAGAGAGGAAAATAAAAGGTAAATCTAAAAGCGGGGAGATGCGAATTTACTTACTTTAATCAGGGCCGCATAGGACTCTCGGAAGAACGTGGCCGCCTTCAAATGGCTAAGTTCTTCCTGAACCTCGGGTATGAAGATTGATGAGATGAGCCGCTCTGCCCAGCATCCATCGTCCAAAATGGAGTCCCGACACAGCCTCGGCCTGGCTCCATTTCCTCCGGTAGCCTCGGCGGTTTTGGATTCGGTGCACGAAGGGCTGCTTGCCGGTGTCTGCTCCGGGGGCGGACATGCAGCCCCCGACGGTCCCTCACCCCAGCTCCTTGTTACCTCGGCGGGGACTGGTCAGCGGGGAGCAGGGGATTCCTCCGCTATCGCCAGCTCCTCAGTGGCCGGCTCCTCTGTTGTTGCCTCCTCGGACACCGCCCTTTCAGGTGGGGTGTCAGCCGTCAGATCAATCTCCGGGGCGGCCGAAGGCTCTTGCGGTGCAGGTGGCTCGGGCACCCGCACTGTCGAGCATTTTGGGGCTAGTGCTTGCTGCCCCTCACGCGGCCCCTCCTGGGCCCTCCTCTTGGCAGTGGCCTTCATGAGTTTGCGGGCCGGGACCTTCATAGCTGTGCAACATCGGCCGGGGTCAAAAAAAAGGGAAAGACTTTGACTAAGTATGAGGGAGGCTTACCGCGGTGGGAGATAAGACCCGCCGACTGGAGGTTTTCTTCTGTTAGAAGCATGTTGTACCGAGGGATGTCGGTAGCCAACAGCTGCCCCAACGTTTCCTTGTCTCTGGGGTGGATAGTGGGATTCATGTTACCTCGAAGATTGGGGTCCCCCCACCGGGACTTAACTTGGTCAAGATTGGCAAAGAAAAATTGGAATTTCCATCCCTTGATGGAGGTAGGAAGAAGAAGCTTAAGGACTCGGCCGAGTCGGGGCTGAAACAACCACCAACCCTTCTGAGCCCGGAGGATGTAGAAAGAGCGAAAGAGAGAGACTCGAGGGGTAATGTGAAGATGATGATAGGGGATGACGAAGGTACTAACGACCCGAAGGGAGTTCGGGACAAACTGAGAAGGGGTCAAGGAGTAATAGTCAAGGAGGCTTACGAAAAAAGGAGGAAGGGGTAAGCGAAGGACCACCCTCAGGGAAATTTCGTAAATGGCCACTCGGCCCGGTCGAGATGAGATCACTCTATTGTCGGGGGTCGGGAGATAGAGCTCGATGTCCTGGGGTATTTGGTAACGGGACCGGATGTTCGCCAAATCATGGCCTGTCACCGTGGAGGCGACCCCTTCCGGTGATTCTGCCCCCACCCTCGAGGAGGTGCCGGCCTCCGCCCGGCGTCTCCTCGTTGTGGCCGTGCCAGCCGCCGTCGGGCACCTCCCTGCGGGAGCCTCCTTGGCGACCCATCGCCGTGCCAGAGGGACGCGGTCCTCTGAATCAGAGGACCACTCAAGAGGAGGTGAAGGAGAAGGGGGAGAAGAAGGAGAAGCATGAAGCCTCTTTGGAGGAGGACGATCCTCTAAATCGTCCTCTGAGGTCCAGGACTGGGAACTCATTGTTGGAAGAAGGAACAGAGAGGTCTAGAAGAGACGAAGAGCTGACCTAGGGAAGAAAATGGCGTGCACGGGCTCTCAGGTTGCAGGAAAGGCCAAAAGGCTGAAAATCAGGGAATCAGAGGAAGAAGACAACGGTGGCAAGAGCAGTGTGGCCAGATTCAACACCCCACCCGAGTTTTATTGAGTTTCGAATTATCCCGCCTTGTCTTGTCAGCCACATGGACTCTCACCATAGGCTGGGCTGCCTCGACAATCGCTCGGCACGTGATACGATCTGCTTCTGGCCAACGATGGGATGCCGCTGATGTCATCGTTATGATGGGCAATGATGGCGCTACTTTCCTCATGGATTTTGAATGATCAAACTTTCCTCAAGGATGATCGCCGCAGATCGGGCGGACGGTAGTGGCCGCCCTTTCACATCCCCCATGACGCCCGCATAAAGTCATTGCAGCACCGAGAGACACGTGTCCCGGGGCGGTTCGCAAATGACGAGGATCATCCACTTGGGAGGTGACACCCCTTTCACCTTGCTGGGGTGGGCCCACTCCGTCTTAGGGGTGAGGGGGCATCTGATATGGCTGATCCAGCGCCATCAGAATAAACGATAACGGTGACTGATGGAGACCCTCTCGGCCTCCTGAGCCCCCACTCGGTATCAGCCTCAAGCCACAGCTCCCGGGCCTTATGAACAGTATCTCAACCTCCGAGACCCCCTCGGTCTCGGGCTGCATGAATAGTGCTTGGCCTCGAGGTCCACCCTCGGCCTCAAGCCACAACTCTCGGGCCTTATGAATAGTATCTCAACCCCCGAGACCCCTTCGTTCTCGGGCTGCATGAACAGTGCTTGGCCTCGAGGTCCACCCTCGGCCTCAAGCCACAGCTCCCGGGCCTTATGAACAGTATCTCAACCCCTGAGACCCCCTCGGTCTCAGGCTGCATGAACAGTGCTTGGCCTTGAGGTCCACCCTCGGTCTCAGGCTACATGAACAGTGCTTGGCCTCGAGGTACACCCTCGGCCTCAAGCCACAGCTCCTGGGCCTTATGAACAGTATCTCAACCCCCGAGACCCCCTCAGTCTCTGGCTGCATGAATAGTTCTTGGCCTCGAGGTCCACCCTCGGCCTCAAGCTATAGCTCTCGGGCCTTATGAACAGTATGTCAACCCTCGAGACCCCCTCAGTCTCGGGTTGCATGAACGGTGCTTGGCCTCGAGGTCCACCCTCGGCCTCAAGCCACAGCTCTCAGGCCTTATGAACAGTATCTCAACCCCCGAGACCCCCTCGGTCTCGGGCTGCATGAACAATGCTTGGCCTCGAGGTCTACCCTCGGCCTCAAGCTACATCTCCCGGGCCTTATGAACAGTATCTCAACCCCCGAGACCCCCTCAGTCTCGGGCTGCATGAACAGTATCTCAACCCCCGAGACCCCCTCGGTCTCGGGCTGCATGAACAATGCTTGGCCTCGAGGTCCATCCTCGGCCTCAAGCCATAGCTCTCGGGCCTTATGAACAGTATCTCAACCCCCGAGACCCCCTCGGTCTTAGGCTGCATGAACAGTCTTGGCCTCGAGGTCCACCCTCGGCCTCAAGCCACAGCTCTCGGGCCTTATGAACAGTATCTCACCCCCGAGACCCCCTCGATCTCAGGCTGCATGAACGGTGCTTGGACTCGAGGTCCACCCTCGGCCTTAAGCCACAGCTCCTGGGCCTTATGAACAGTATCTCAACCCCCGAGACCCCCTCGGTCTCGGGCTGCATGAACGGTGCTTGGCCTCGAGGTCCACCCTCGGCCTCAAGCCACATCTCTCGGGCCTTATGAACAGTATCTCAACCCCCGAAACCCCCTCGGTCTCGGGCTGCATGAACAGTGCCCGAGGCATGATCCGGCTCACCTCGGGCCACCTGGCACGACCACGTAATCCGTCGCACATCTGCTGCAGGGTGTGGCCATACCTCATAACGGCGTATGGTCCATCGTATGTCTGTCACTGTACATGACCATATCCCGTTACAGAGTACGGTCCACCACCTGTCCGCGACTGTGCTCAGTCACATCCGATGATGGCGCGCAGCAGGCATAACTACAGATGCCAGACACCTGTAAGGCCGTACTGACAGGTGATGTAGGACACCTCCGACATGCACGGCGACAGTACGATCTGTCACTGTCAGCCTCATCTTTTATCCATTATTGAATGGGGCACCTTGAAATTAGAAATCTTCTGGATTGGAAGGGTGTATCTTCGAACATGTATAAAAGCATATGCTCTCGCTGTAAGTAAGGATCCAAGAACTCTGGTTTTTCTAGCTTCTTCCTACTAGTTAAGCTCTAACGGTCTAGCCTCCTTCGGTTAGATGGCTCTCGTCTGTTCCCGAGTGACTAACTTGAGTATCGGAGGGTCCCCACCGGAGCATCCGATCTCCGAAAACTTTTCTTGCAGGAGTCCAGCGAGAAGGACGTCCGTTTCCCTAGCGCTTGAAGAAAGTGACTCGGCGTCATCACATTTATTTTATCTTCCTCCATAGAGGATCTCAATCTTTGTTCTGCGTCAAATGTAATATTAGGTGGATCTCAATCTTTGTTATGCGTCATATTAGGTGGTTCTTTATTTATCATTTTTGGTCTCATTCGAGTCGCCTCTTTGAGGTTTGGGGTTTCAATGTCTAAAGGGTCTCACTCGTGACTCCAATAATAAAACTTTCACTACAAGAAAAAAGTATAATAGTGGCAAAAATGTTCATCACTATTCCGTCACAAACTGGGTTTAGTGACGGATTAGTGACAAAAATCTTATCGTCACAATTTTTACTGTCACTAAATTTAGTGATGGAAAGAGGTCCGTCACAAAATAATAGCAACGGATTTGTAACGGAATATTTCGTCAAAAATTTGTAACGGAACATATTCTCCATCACTAAATTGTGACGGATTTATGATGAAATATTTCATCTAAAATTTTTTACGAAACATATTTTTCGTCACTAAATTGTGACGGATTAGTGACGAACTATCCGTCACGCATTATTCCGTTACTATTCCATCACAAATATTTCCATCACTATTCCATCACAATTTAGTGAGGGATGATTAATAAAAATTTAGTCACTAAAACTTTTTAGTCACTAAAACTTTCGTCACTAGTCCGTCACTAATAGCTCCATCACTATAACATGACGGATTAGTGATGAAAGAATCCATCAGTCATTCATTATTGTTCCATCACTAATCAATCACTAATATTTTCGTCACTAATCCATTACTATTATTTCTATCAAAAATCCATCACTAATCCATCATCAACCTAAGAAAATTTTTTCAAATTTTTATTCTTATAAATTTAAAATTATTTTTAAATTACAATATATTTAATGCATTCTAATAAAATTTATAGATAAAAATTTAAATTTAAGAATAAAAAATATATTTCATAAAATAAGATAAATATTTCTGTATACATCAACAATACTAATGTTTTATACAATTGACATCAAATTATTATGTTTAAGATAAGTAAAAGAGACAACTTGTAATGATCAAACTATTAACGCTAGCATGAGCCATGTCACAGCTTGGGTGGATTCTCTTCTCCTTCATCACCTTCTACACCTCCAGTCTCCTCATTTTTGCTGTTGCAACGCAGCGCCCCTAAAACATAAATTTTAAAGTCTGTTGTCTTTGCATGCAGGTGGAGCACAGTTTAGGTTTTGCGGACTCTGTCAATATGTCAACTTATTTGGAGTTGCCATTGGCTACACCATCACAGCATCCATAAGTGCAGCGTAAGCTCTTGTGCCTTTTTCTTTACCAAGGTCACAGTATTTTAAAGCCTTCCTAAGATGCATCCTTCATCCCTTCCCTAAAACCAAAAGATACACATGTAAAACTTAACATGCAAAAGTTGATTGTTCTTATCTTTAGGATGTTTGCATCAGTCTCACCCGAAAAAAGTGTACTGCAGTAAAGCCAATGGTGCAAGACACCAATACCAGTAAAGGACCAAGAATTCTATTCTTCTTAAAGGAATGACGCAGAGCTGCAGCTTGGCCTAAATTAAAATGCATGGGAACAAAGGCTGCTGCAGAAATCAGATCAAAATCAGATCCATTGCTGACCAACCACTTCCTTCCTCACCACCTGAAACATTTCCAAGACCACAAGACTCTATCAGGCTGTGCAAGATAAGGGAGCCCTCGCCAAACAGGCTTCCATGCTGAAAGTATAATTTACTATAAACTGGAAAGAAAGATGGTATATTGGCATGCTTTGAAAAGGGAGGCAATGAAAATATACCTTAAATGGGGAGTTAGCGGTCAAAAATTTAATCCCAGGGAGGAAGTGCAACCACATAGGGAAGCCTCTGCAATGAGACATTACAATAGCAAATGTATTGAATGCAGCCATTCAGTTCTTGAATCATTGGGCCAAGTATATTGTTATCATCTCTTTTTCTCAAAAGAAAAATAAATAAATGAATAAATAAAATGTTATCTACTGCAATTATTCATCTCTTAAATCTCTGATAACTATATATAAATGTAATTATGTGAATAATTCTGCTGCTGTCAGACCACTTTTTACACCACTGAAGAGTGAAGACACGCAAATTCAGAATGCTATCTAACTATATTGCAACAAAAATCATGAAGTACCAACCCATAATTCCATTCAGCACAAGCATATGGGCCAATCCTCATATGCACGAAAAGACCTGCCTCCTGGACCGTCTTCACAAACTTCACCAAATCGAACCTTCCTTCAAAGTAATACTAGACCATTCACCCAAAATAAGCTGTCAGCATTGAGATAAATAAGCATTTCCAAAGGAGAAAAATGGATTAAATCTACATCTTCAACATTTCCAACTGACCATAATTACACATTTAATTACAGCTGAAAACATCAAGTGATGGTTAATCTGGCAAAGAAGACAGAATGAGATGAGCTACTCTCAGACACCCATGAATGCTCGGCACTGGTACTGCCAATGCTCCTTCGTCTGGCGGACACGCTCTACCCTTTCAGACTGGAGCCGCTCCTCCCAGTAATCAGGGCAGCTGCATGAGGTCAAGCAGTGAGAAAAGATTCTTTGGACACCAAAGCAAATGTGACATAAGAGCATTTTAATAAAATTATACCTTCGGCTCAACAAGATGTTTAGTTCATCCAAGTGCACAGCACCTGGAAATACTCCTGCCTGAAATTGCAAATCAAGGAAAAAACATGGCATCAGGTAGAGATTTCTATATGTTTTTTTTCTTTCTTTCTTTTTTTTTTTTTTTTTTGAATGATTTAAGGAAAACTACTCCACTCTAATGCAACACCCGGGAGATATATTGAGACTAGCAGATCTTCAATCACAGAGAGAAGAGATTAAGAAAGAAATGCACCTGCCGGCACAAAGGACATTTTGCTTTAGGATCCACAGACTTTAGCCCATCGACAATCGTCACGGATCCAGCAGAACAGCAACAAATAAAACAGAATATATGGCCACATGTGAGAGAAACAGGATCAAACACAGTGTCCTGTAAAATACCAAGATAAACTTTAATAAGAGGAAATTGGACTGCAAACATGCTAGTATTTGAGAATAATAAAGTAACCAGCACAGAAACTAACTCGGAAAGTAAACAAATTTCTTAGGTCTCAGGGTCCTGAACGTATGCTAAGCGGAGTCAGATGGCATCAATGGAGAAGAGTGCACGCTAATTAGGATGTTATAATTACTTAAAACCTTGGATAAGGACCAAGCTTGCAGCCTCAATCAAAATAGCACACAGTTGATCAGAAAACCCAGATACGGTCTAACTATTGTATCATTTTTTCAGTCTTAAAATTGGTGAGAATTGGCACAATTAAGAGCTGGCCGCACAACTCTCATAATTCAAAACAAGTGATTTCCATCCAAAGTATAAGATCATCTAAATGTTTGGAAAATGGTATCATTGCAACAAAATCCAGAGAGCAGAATCACAGACTCACCAAACAGATGGAACATGTCAGATCAATGTCAACCTTCATAGAATCAAACAGCCCACATGAAAGCGTTGGCTTGCCATCATCAAATGTGAGTGAGCAATCTTCAAAGAGCCCCATGACAGCTTTACTGTTGGTCTGTCTTTGCCTCTCGTTGATGTAGAAGGCCATGAGTTCACAAAGCCACGGAGACTGCAGGATCTCAATATGCATTCTCTGGGCCTGAGATCTGAATGCCTGCCCTTGCTTTGAGTAATGAATCTGGATATGAATGGTCCATGTTAATCAGATGGTGGTGTTAAACTAAACGTGTCATGTTTGCAGTGCATTTATTAGGATAGGATCAGGACTGGAGGCAGGAGGAGAAGAAACAGTAAGGTATATGATGAAATGCGTGTACCTCTAGAGCGGGCTAAGACCCCTGCTGCCCATGACCAGCGAGTCCAGATTCAGATCTTCCTTGGCTGGCACAGCTTCTCCCTTGCATCGCCCCAGTACAACTTCGCCACGATCATTGCCTAACGTTGTTGAATAATTTTGGAAAAGAGGGAGAAGCGAATCAAATTAAAAACATCACCAATATTATTTTGGAATTAAGGAGGGAGGAGAATTGATGGGACCTCCTTCTGTCGGGACGCAGTGTCAAGCATGTCGAGGACCTCAATGTCTGATACCGGATACCAGATTGTACTGCTTCTTCATTGCCTCCATCTCCCTCAACTCCGTCAGCGGAATCAGAGCTAGCGAACATACGGAAATAGAGATCGATTTAAAACATATGCATAGGGGAGCAACGAGAAACGAAGTATAAAGAAAGGGGAGGAGAAGAGGGAATATACGGGAACCGTGCTGGGACCAAAGGACATTCTTGGCCTCGTCGCCCATGAGGTGCATGACATGGAGGACGATGAGGGTGTCGCCATGGTCGAGGAGGTTGTTGATGGCCCACCCGAGCACCCTCTTGCTGTTCTTAAAGAAGTCCATTGGCAACCAGACCTTCCGATCTCCTCCCATCTCTTCCTTCCCCACTTTCCCTCGGTTGCTTCGATGGAAAAGTCTAGGGCAGAGCGGAGATCGTGAGATCGGAGGCAGAGCGGAGATCAGCGAGCTCTACGGCAGAGCGGAGATCGTGAGATCGGGGTGGGCAGAATGGAGATCGGGGAGGCTTAGGACAGAGCCGAGATCGGCGGGTGGGCAGAGTGGAGATTGCGGAGGTCTAGGGCACAGAGGAGATCATTGGGGTTAGTGAAAGATAGTCCGTGGCTGGCCTAAACTGGTAATTAGTGAAAGACCGAAAAAAAAATAGCCTCACTGCAACAAAGATTCCGTCACTAATTAGTGATGGAATCATTGTTCCGTCACTAACCCCTTCCACGTGAACGCAGCGAGGCTGTTTTTTTTTAATTAGTGATGGAATCATTGTTCCGTCATTAACCCCTTGTGAACGCAGAATTAGTGACGGAATTATTCATTCGTCACTGAATTAGGCGCACCGAAATAATAATTTTATCATAATTATTTTTAAAAAAATTAGAATATAAATTTAGGCATACCAGAATAATAATTTTGACATAATTTTTTTTAAAAAAATTAGAGTATAAATTTAGCGACGAATGACAAATTCATCATTAATTCATCACTAAATTAGTGACGGATTAGGGCAGTCGTCACTAATTTAGTAACGGATTGCTCTTCCATCACTAATTTAGTGACGAATTAGTGACGAAAGGGCAATTCATCACTAAATTAGTGATGGATGACTTTGTATGTCACTAAATAAGTTATGGATGACCTTGTTCATCACTAAATTAGTGACGGAAGAGCAATCCATCTCTAATTTAGTGATGGATTGCTCTTTCGTCACTAATTTTGTGACGGATTAGTGACGAAAGCGTAATCCGTTACTAAATTAGGAATGCGCGCGCAGCCAAGTGTCGTCACGCATAGGCGTGTGCACATGCAGATACGGCACTGGGCACGCACAGACACGGCGCAAGGGGGCCAAACACAGGCACGGTTATGCGGTCGAGGAGACAGGCCGATTGGTACAAACGTGTACGGGACATGGCAGGCGCACATGCAGGCCGAGTAGCAGATGTGCATGGCACGCGCCGAAAGGCAGACACATGGCTGGGATGCGCATGGGAGGCGGCACACGTAACTGGCACATGTGGACGCATCTTTTTTCGTCATAATTTTTTTAAAAAAAAATTAGAGTATATATCTAGATAGACAATCCGTCACTAATTTGTCACTAATTTAGTGATAGATTGCTCTTCCGTCATTAATTTATGATGAATTAGTGATGGAAGGCAATCTGTCAGTAATTTAGTGGCGGATTACCCCATCCGTCACTAATTTATGATTGATTAGTGACGGAAGAACAATCCGTCACTAATTTGTGACAGATTGTTCTTCCATCACTAATTAGTGACGGATTAGTGATGGAAGGGCAATTCGTCACTAAATTAGTGATGGATTGCTCTTCCGTCACTAATTCTGTGACGGATTAGTGACGGAAGCGCAATCCGTCACTAAATTAGGGATGTGCGCGCAGCCAAGTGTAGTCACGTACAGGCATGGGCATGCGTAGACACGGCACTAGGCACACGCAGAGACGGCACACGGGGCATCGGACACAGGTAAGGTTGTGCAGCCGAAGAGATAGACCGATTGGTGCAAACGCATGCCCCGGAAGGTAGACACATGGCTGGGACACGCATGGGAGGCGATGCACGTAACTGGCACATGCGGACGCGGCTTTTTTCGTCATAATTTTTTTTAAAAAAAAATTAGAGTATAAATTTAAATAGGCAATCCATCACTAATTCGTCACTAATTTAGTGATGGATTACACTTCCATCACTAATTTGTGATAGATTAGGGACGGATTGGATAATCCGTCGCTAATTTAGTGATGGATTGCCGCATCCGTCACTAATTTGTTACAGAAGAAAAATCTATGACTAATCCATCACTAAATTAGTGATGAATTGCTCCATCCGTCACTAATTTAGTGATGGATTACCCTATCCGTCACTAATTTATGATTGATTAGTGATGGAAGGGAAATCCGTCACTAACTTAGTGATAGTTAGTGACGGATTGCCCTTCCGTTACTAATTTGTGACGGATTAGTGATGAATTGTCCCATCCCTCATAAAATTGTGAAGACTAATTCGTCACTAATTTTTGTCACTATTTTGGCATTTTTTTTGTAGTGTTTTTCTAGTTTTCTTTACTACTCTCTCTAATCCGAAGCAACTCAGACAACTAAGGCTATCGAGTTGCTTTCGGGTTAGGGAGAGTAGGCTATCGAGTTGCTTTTGGGTTAAGAGAGTAGTTGTCTTAGTTGCTTTGGTTAAGAGAGTAGTTAGGCTATGTTTGGATCCCTATAGATAAGTGATGACACCGAACCCCTGAACCTCAACAAGGCCTCCTCAAGCGAATCGAGTGAGACCAAGAAAATAAATAGAGAATCAAGAACTCCTAATATTACATTTGACTTCCTTCCAGAAGGACTAGGCCTCGTTGGTCGATGCCGTCTATGCGTCGCGGCTGGAACAACATGAATAATTAGTTATGATCTAAGAACCAAGATAATTAGTCGACCGATCTTGCCAATCCTGCCGAATAAGGGAGGTCGAAGAGAAAGATGAGGTTGGAGAGGAAAGTGAAGTCGGATGTGAGATCGGAGAGGGAGGTGAACTCGGAGAGGTTAGAGAGGAAGCGGGAACTTCCACTGTCGCCCAGCCGTTGTCCGCGAATACTATTCCATATCTCTAGTCCTATTTTACTGTATTGAAATGACAATGAATGTGAATGTTAATGTAGTAGATATGATATTATATATTTATTGTAAAACAAGAAGACATGTATGATGATAAATATTAATAAGTTTATAAAAATATTATAAAAATTATATAATAATATCAAAATTATGCCAATGATAATCTAATAGAGGTTCATGATTATTAAAATGTATAATAGTAATATCTTTTATATCCAGAATGAATTGTAGCATTAAATACATAAAACTCTATATGTGTTTTATATCTAATAAAAATTATTTATAGTTTCATCCATGCTCAGTACAAAAAGATTTGAATTGTTATCTTTAACTCTTGGGGATTATATATTTTTAATAACATCTCTAACTTTTTCTATATATGATTTAATAAATTTTTAACTATATTATATAATTAAATTTATAACATGGCATGCACATCTAATATGAAATATTTTTTTATCTAAAATGAGATGTAGATCCAATTTGAGTAATTTAGCAGCATTTTACTAGATATATTTTAAACTAATTTAAAAAATTATTATGTATATAGTGTTTATGTACAGTTTGCATAATATGAGCATGGTATATTTTTAAACTAATTTAAAAAATTATCATGTATATAGTGTTTACATAGAGTTTGCATGATATGAGCATGAATGGTAGCAGCAACATTGTTACTAGATATATTTTTAAACTAATTTAAAAAATTATCATGTATATAGTATTTACGTACCATTTGCATGATATGAGCATGAATGGTTGTAACAGTGTGTGAATGTTAATTAATTTAAAACTAAGAATTCTTTTTTGTATCACCTAATCATAATCAATAAAATATGCAATAACATAAATATAAGATAATTCGTAGCACTTGTCCAAATATCAGATGTAAGAGTGATTTGACAATTAAAATTTTTAAAATATGAAATTATATTTTCTTTATAATCATAAAATTATATAAAATAATAAGATTTAATAGTATTTTAGGATTTTTTTATTGGCAAAATTAAGGGAATTTTTTATATATCTTTCAAATCTTGAACTTTCAATAAGCATAAAAGGTATTTCATTACCTATAATAAATTTAATAATTCCTTCCTATTTAATTATTAAAAATAAGAAAATCTTCTTAACCTACCTCCTTGGCTAATTTTGATCTAAAATTAAGTGTGTCAACTACTGCACTCTCATATTTCTTTCAATACTAGGTCTGATAATCGATAGTCTTTCTTGCAAACCTTATAAATTGTACGAAGCCCTTTGCCAACGATATCATTAATGTCAAAATATAGCTAGACTTTAGAAATACTTGGTTTACCTTTGGCCCTAATGGTTGATGTGGCACTGAGTAGTAGCAGTGGGGTTGAGGATACTAGGTTCAGCTATGATTGGTATACCCTGCACTCTACCATATCAGCATCAAACTCGAACTCTTGGCCATAAGGTCGATGAGAGTTGGGGATGATAATTTTTTTTCGTTTTGGGGATGATCATTTTTTCCATTTAGCTATTTACTCGATTGATACCATTTTTAATGGATCAAAAATCTTTGGTCTAAACGGCTTAATGGGTAACATGGATTACTCGTTAACGACAAAATAGATAAACGGCTTAGGAACGGTATTCTCTGCCCCATCTTCGTTTACTCATCCCAATTCTTGTTAGCTTTAATATAATATATTTAAATTTTAAATATATATATTAATATATTAAAAATTAAAAATTAAAAATAAATAAAATATATATGTAAAACACGTTTGAATCACTACTGATATATGAACTTCTTCGAATAAAAAAAAGCATTATATAGTGGTCACAGCACATTACATTGATAATAATTTGATGTTAAGAAATTGCATATTGAGGTACTAATTTATTTCTTTATGACTTATTATTTTAATCTTATATATGTTATGTTAATATTATAATTATTTAAATTTGATAGATTTGTTTACATGACTGCTCCAAACATCTCTAACGTTCTATTTGACAAACTTATAAAGATATTGTTGGATTGGAATATTGATTGTAAGTTGTCTACATGTTGATAACTGTAGTACAATGATAGCATGATTTCAAAGATAAAAGTAAGATTGATCAAGGTGCACTTATTTTGAAGGATAACTTTTTTATATGAGGTGTGCTACACATATTTTAAATTGATTATGAAATAGAGACTTAGCAAGTTTGATAGTGGAATTAAAAATGTGCGTGATAATGTTGTGTGTTTTTATTAGTATTTTTAATTTTTTAAAATTATAAATTTAATAAAATAATTTTATTTTTTTTATATAAATGGCCAAATGGGTATCCATTTGTCCTATCGGGTAATGGCTTAATGGGGTGAGGAACAGAGACATTTTTTCTAATCGGGATGGGGACGATAGAGGCCACCTCGGGCTGTTGCCATCTCTAACGAGAGCCACTAACACAAGACATTGTCAATTGTAGAGGATAAAGAGTAAAAATAGAGCCTGGAGAGAAAAATTAGGATAGCTAACTAAAAATCATAGTGAAATCAAGACAACTTAGGATACTTAGGAAGCCTTATAGAAGAGCTTTAGAAAACTTGTGACTTGGTATAGGTGAAGGAAAAATGTTGGAACCTATTTATAAAGATTCGAGGGCTTTTAAATGACCTAAATAACCTTAAAAACTAGCCATGTATTGCCCTTGAAAAAGGCAAACAAGTTTTCTTGAACAAAAGGTTATAATATCTTGAAATTTAGCCATTTATGTTTGTTATAATAAGCACTTTGGGAATTAGACGAAAATGCCCAAAACTAGCCATTTATGGCTGTTATAGGGGGCATTTTGGACTTTCACCCATCAGGCTAGTCGTGAAATGCATGCTTAGTGGGCCTTGCTTGGTGTGCTAGGTCTGCATGCTAGGTTTGGCATGCCTTACAAATTGGGTCGGTCCATTAGTATTGGGAATGCCTAGAAACATGCTGCATAGGGGTGGCAATTTATGTTTTCGTATCATGTTCATATCATGTTAAAGCTAAAGTATAACAGTATATAGGTTGATACAAACATAACATGATTAGTTAGTCATATCAAAAATCGATACATGAATACAATATGATTATTACATGAGTAACATGACACAAAACACATAGCCTACTCCTGTGTCCATCTAGTGGATGATTGATTGTGACCGAAAAGAACGCTCTCAGACTTTGTATTCCTTAGTGGACCATGCTAATGGTGCCCGGAGTATAATTGTTGGACTTATCTGCAGCATGGACGATGAGGATATATAGTGGGTGGCTTAGGATGAAGGCGTCAACAACAAATCCTGTAATAAGTGCTCAACTGCCGGGATATCTCTAGAGGAGCCTACGGCATTAAAAGAGGATGAAAGGTGCTGAAGATCTCCCAATTCAAAGGCCCTTTGATGTCTAATTAGTTGAGGAAGATGGTGAAGATGGGTAAGATTAACAGCCCTTGAAATCTTTGGATTTGCAAAGAAAATCTAAAGTAACATAGAAAAGGAAGTTGAGCCAGCATTATTATTGGATGTTGGAGATGATTGTGAAAGAGGTGTTCAAACTTCAAAGAGAGTGCCAAAGAAGGAACCCTTATCTCTTTTGTCCTTGAATGAGTTTATATATAAATATATTTATATGAATGGGTTTCATGTATGATTTGCTTGAATTGTAAGCTACATGCTTTGCCATGATAAGACTACCTTTTTTATATAAAGCTGAGTCAAGTATCATAAGCCATATCTTTGATAGCTGGGCATCCATTTCTTACGGTATATTTAGGGACATGCATATGATGTTGATATGTAGTAGGTTGCCACTTGTTGCCTTGTTGAAAATTATTGCTGCTGAATTTTATTCTCTGACTCGAAAAGGTGCACGTCAAGATTCAGATAGCATTTTTTTATTCGAATGGACCTGCACGATAGTTTCACGCAGAATCACAGGGGATAATTTCTGCGGAAGATCCTCCGACTCTTGAAATCTTTAGATTTGCAAAGAAAATCTAAAGTAACATAGAAAAGAAAGTTGAGCCAGCATTATTATTGGATGTTAGAGATGATTGCCAAAGAGGTGTTCAAAAAGAGTGCCAAACAAGGAGCCCTTATCTCTTTTGTCCTTGAATGAGTTATATATATATATATATATATATATATATATATATATATATATATATGAATGGGTTACATGAAATTGTATGATTTGCTCAAACCGTAAGCTACATGCTTTGCCATGATGATGCTAACTTTTTATATAAAGCTGAGTCAAGTGTGATAATTAAGCCATATCCTTGATAGGTGGGCATCCATTTCTTACGGTATATTTAGGGTCACGCATGCTCTATCTTATCCAATGTCCATCACACCCCCCAACCAATTGTCTTTGAATCACGACCACGTTACTGATGGTGTTGATGTGTAGTAGGTTGCCACTTGTTGCTTTGTTGAAAACTACAAAATTCTGTTGTTTTCTTCTATGGATGGATCAAGCATTCAGCGATAAAATCATGCAGCTCGCTTACATCGTTAGACGCATCGTCTATCATAATGAATGTCATTCTGAATGAAGTTGAGTAGAAAGACATTTATTTTTTATAGTCTGTCTATCGAGGCCTATTTTGTTGAGCATTTTTAATTGTGTTATCGATGATGCTAACGTGAAATGGATTCTCAGTGGACCAAAAGATGTAGAATTCTGCCCCATCACATGTCAAATGCAGGCATTACTTGAGTCAAGATTCTCTCTAATTGAAGATGGAATCCAAGGAATTCAATTCTGTATGAGCGGTCTTTGCATTGTACTAATACCAATAATTATGTGGGGACTATGGTTGGTGCATAGGAAACCAGCGTTCATATGATGACTAAAACTCTTAGGTAGTGTTTGATGGAAAAAATATTATCCATGGATAAGTATACGGGATAGAGTTTATCCCCTGGCTATCCCTAGGGATATCCCTTGGCTATCCTATTGATCATATCAAATGCAAAAAGGTAAATCCATAGGATAATTTTTTTTATTCTTATTTGGAGTGATAACCAGCTATTGCATTCTCTAGGGAATAAATGAGGGATAGCCAAGGGATATCCTAAGGATAGCCAGGGGATAAACTCTATCCGTACACTTATCCATGGATAATATTTTTTCCATCAAACATTACCTTATGGCAGGCTTGAGATTTCAATCTGCAAGCACTGCTAAGCCATTAGTCACGCGTGGAGACTGATATAATACAAACATCTCTTTGTAAAAATGTGTCAACCAATCGGATCATATACGACAATCCGATTTCATTATTTAGACAAATTTGTATCCCGTAGGCCAGATCGCTTCACGCCATTTGCCAGGTTGGCATTAAAAAAAAAAGATAAAAACTAATGGCGAATTCCAGCCAGTCCCAAGAATGTCTTCGGACATGGGTGGTGGGAGGAATGGGTGGTGATACGGCTGACCGTCTCCTCTGGATGGTATTATCTTTTGCATGATTTTCAAAAATAATGATGTGACAGCAAAACCCAGAAATGGAATCTTGGCTCCGGCCTCTAGCGACGGCCTTTGGCTCCGGCCTCCAGCGATGGCTCCGGTCCTAACTTGGTACCTTCCTCGTATGCACAATGAACCATCTCAGGCAACAGATCCCGAGATTCGAGGTCTATTGCCATGTACCTCGCTCACTGAAATCACGGGCAAGTGCTAGCACGCTGCAGTTACCGCTATAAGCGGCCCTCATCTAGCAACGGCTTAACCACTCGCCGTTCAAAGAAACCTATCCCAACGAGGAAGATTCGACGGTTCCAATGGAACGAGGTAAACGGGACCCCCCAGACAGGTATGAGAGGAGGACACAAGCTCAATGCAAGGGGATCTCTCTCTCTCTCTCCCTATCTATCGCTCTCCATCTCTCAACTCCTATCTCATTGCTACAGAACTGAGCGACAAGTTTACTAACTTGAGCGTCGGAGGGTCCTGCCGGGAACACCGGCCGGGGACTTCTTGTAGGGTTCTGAAGAAGGAAGACGACCCCTCCAGCCGCATTTGGAAGCCCACGACAAATCTCAACATGCCCGTCGCTCATCACGGTTGATTTGTCTGCATCAGATTGGCGCGCTAGGAAGAGGCGTTCGCATGGGAGGAAGGTGAAGGTTCTCCCTGTGACCCCACCAATTCTGCAAGGGAGACGATGGTGACCACAAGAGCATAGGAGGCTTCCTCCAGTCAAGCCGCGGAGCGCATTCCATGGGCTGAGCAATCGGAGGACAACCTCCGTGTTGCTCCCTACACAGATAAGCCAGCCTGACCGGCTTGAAGTTCTAGCTCACCAGGTCCAAGACCTGATGACAATGGTACGGGGACTGCAAGAACACTGCTTGGCCACTGCACCTCAACCCCCTGCGCCTGATGAAGGGGTGCGGGGGACAATCCAGTCTCACCAAGGCGGGACCCCACCCAAGGTCTTCCGTCACTCACCCCCTAAACCTCGTCGCCGAGAGGCCTCAAAGCGACGACGGTCCCCCTCCCTTCACCCCGGTCTTTCCCACCATCGGCCAGACAAGAAAGAATCCAGCGGGTGAGCTCCCTACGCCGGCGATCTTCTTCGGCTTCCTCTTCTGATTCATCTCAAGATGGCACCCTCAGGAAGACTACCCGTCGGGCTGAGCAACGGCTCGATGAGTATCATCGACGGTTGGAGGAGCTTAGTTGCCGGATCGCTAACCCTCACGGGACGAACTATGAGCATCGCCCCCCACTTTTCGGCGCATCATGGAGGAACCGGTCCCGCCCCGTTTTTGTCTCCCCCAACTGGACCCATACGATGGCACAACGGATCCACTGAACCACCTGGAGAGCTACAAGGTCCTCATGCATGTCCAGGGAGCGACGGACTCCCTTTTATGTGTTGCCTTTCTAGCCACCCTTCGCAAGGCAGCACGTGCATGGTATTCCCGCCTGCCTCGCGTAGCATCAATTCGTTCCGGCAACTCAAGCGATCTTTTCTGGCCCACTTTGATGCGTGTCGGAAGATCCCACGAGTGGCTGATAGCCTATTCGCGGTCCAGCAGAGGAGTGGCGAGACCTTGAAGGACTTTGTCGCTCGGTTTAAGGAAGCAGCATTGGAGGTGTACACCCTGGATGATTCTGTAGCCATTTTGGCTTAAAACGAGGACTTCGTCCCTCCAGATTTGCCTATTCCCTGGACAAGAAGCCTCCGAGTTCTTATGCCAGCTTCTGAGTCGAGCACAGAAGTACATCCGTGCCGACGAGGCAGATTCTTCCAGGAGGGAAGCTGACAAGAACACCAGTAAGAAACCACCGCCTATTGATCATGCCGGAGCATGACCCCAGAAGCCTGAGCCTCCTCACCGCCCAGATTGCTGACCACAGACGCTTATTTCTAAGGAGCAATTCACTCCCCTCATGGCTCCTATATCTCACATTCTACTAGAGATCGAGGAGGAACTTATTTCAAGCGTCCGGCTTCCTTAAAATCTGGGACCCCCCGCAACAAGGAGTTTTACTGCCGGTACCACCGCGACTATGGTCACGACACCGAGGACTGCTGCCATCTGAAGAAGGCCATTGAGGAGCTGGTTCAGCAGGGTCACGTGGAAAAATTCGTTCGAAGGGGAAACCTTCTCACTTCAGGTCCATCGGTGCTTCGATACTTCCGGCCGGCGTGGACAATGCTCCAATGGAGAAGACCATAGCTATGATTTCCTGGGGGCAGGTGGTGGTTCAAAAAGGCAGCGAGAGGGAATAAATTCTGTAATTCCTTTCTTTGGAAAGGATTTAGATGGGGTAGTTAATAAGCATGACGACAGCGTCGTTGTGTCTATGACTATAGCCAAACATCCTGTAAAAAGAATTTTAGTTGATAGTGGGAGTTCGGTGGATGTTTTGAGCTACGAGGCTTTTGGTCGGATAAATCTATTGAAGTCTTCCCTCCGACCCATCGCCGCGCCTCTAATGGGCTTCACTAGATACTCGGTGAGCGTTGAGGGGGAGATCGTCCTCCCAGTCACGGCTGGAACCCCTCCATGTCAAAGCACTGTGGTTATAAATTTCTTGATGGTCCGGGTCCCACTGGCTTATAACGCTATATTGGGGAGACCAGGATTGAATTTGCTAGATGCCGTAATCTCCACTAAGAGATTACTGGTAAGGTTCCCCATCGACGAAGGAGTTGGAGAGATGAAAGGGGAGCAAAGCCCACCACCACTTTGCTGTCATTTGTCTCCCAGCCCACTGGAAGCGGCGTCGGCAATAGCCTCTGAGCCGCTCGATCCCCGGGAGCTGGGAAGGAGGGGAGAGCCAGCCGAACACCTTCTGACCCTCCCCTTGGGGGATGACTCGGCAAGGACTATCCAGGTGGGGGTGTTGCTTCCAGAAAAGACACGTGATCAACTTCTCACTTTTCTGCGTGCCAACATCGACATCTTTGCGTGGTCGTCCTCAGACATGCCGGGCATCCTCGAGGAAGTGATCACCCATCGGCTCAACCTCAAGCCAGAGTGTCGGCCGGTCCGACAGAAGAAAATAAACTTTGCTCCAGATAGACAGAAAGCTATCGACAAGGAAGTTCGCAAGTTAATGGCCGCAGGCCATATTCGGGAGGTCCATTACCCCGAATGGTTGGCCAACATGGTGATGGTCCGTAAGACCAATGGGAGCTGGAGAATGTGCGTGGATTTCACCAATCTCAACAAAGCATGCCCTAAGGATAGCTTTCCCTACCCCGGATTGATCAACTGGTGGACGCTACATCTGGTCATGAGGTCCTTAGCTTCATGGATGCTTTCTCTGGGTACAACCAGATCAGGATGAATCCGGCGAATGAAGAAGCTACCTCCTTCATAACTGAGAAGGGGTTGTACTACTACAGGGTAATGCCTTTTGGGCTAAAGAACGCGGGAGCCACCTACCAAAGGCTAATGAATAAAGTCTTTGAAGGCCAGATAGGACGCAATATGGAAGTGTACGTGGATGACATGTTGACAAAGAGCATCCACGCCACTGACCATATCGCGGACTTAACGGAGACTTTTGACAACCTTCGTCGGTACCAGATGAAGTTGAACCCACACAAGTGTGCATTTGGGGTGATAGCCGAAAAGTTCTTGGGTTTCATGGTAACCTAGCGGGGATCGAGGCAAACTCGGACAATGTTCAAGCCATCTTGGACATGAGGCCTCCCGCCAACAAGAAGGAAATGCAGCGCCTGACGGGAAGGGTGGCCGCCTTAAGTTGCTTCCTGTCCTAGTCCGCTGAAAGGTGCCTACCTTTCTTCAAGGCACTCCGCAAGGTCAATGAATTCGAATGGACAAAAGAATGTCAAAGGCGTTCGAGGGGTTAAAGGAATTCTTATCTACCCCGCCGCTGCTAGCCAAGCCAACAGGTGGAGAAGAACTCCTTCTATACCTCGCGGCCTCTTCTGAAGCCGTTAGTTTTGTGCTGGTCCGTGTGGACACCAATGGCACGCAAAAGCCAGTATACTACACAAGCAAGGTGCTCCACGATGCAGAGACCAGGTACTCGAAGATGGAGAAGATTATCTTCGCGTTGATCGTGTCTGCCCAGCGTCTGCGGCCATACTTCTAAGCCCACCCGATCGCGGTGATCACAGACCAACCTCTGAAGATAGTTCTCGCTCGCCTGGATACTTTCGGCCGACTGGCAAGGTGGGCGCTTAAGTTGGGGGAATTCGATCTGTCTTTTCGCCCCCGGTCGGCCATGAAATCTCAAGTCTTGGTAGATTTTTTGGTTGAATGCACTTGGGGAGAGGAGCAACCTGAAGAACCTTCTACAAACCCCCAGCCTCTCGGAACCAGTGATGATGAATGGGTCCTTCATGTAGACGGGGCATCGAATTCTCAAGGGAGCGGAGCAGGCCTCATCTTGGCCAACTCGGATGGAGTTGTAACCGAGTGCGCACTCCGCTTCCTCTTTCCAGCCACTAATAATCAGACAGAATATGAGGCTCTGCTGTCTGGGATGAGATTAGCTCAAGAGCTTGGGGTGAAACGCCTTAGGGCGTTCACCAACTCCCAACTGGTCGCTGGCCAAATCGCAGGGGAATATGAAGCAAGAGATCCCATCATGTCCCGCTACTTAAGTATGGTGCAATCGCTAGCTTCTCCTTTAGCTTACTTTAGCGTCAGCTACATCCCTCAACAGGAGAATGCTAGAGCCGACGCCTTATCCCATCTTGCCACCTCAGCTGATGGGATGCTGGGAAGAGCTTATGTAGAGCACTTAAAAGCTCCGAGTATTGACGCATCAAGAGAAACTCTACCAGTTGAGCAGGAGCCTTCCTGGATGGACGCTTATGTCTGATACTTTACCAAGGGTACCCTCCCAGAAGGCCCTGCCAAAGCCAGGAAACTTAAAAGATGGGCCCTGAAATTTTTCATAATGGAGGGAAAGCTTTATCGAAGGTCATTCTCATACCCAGTTCTCAGATGTGTTGGCCCCACCGAAGCGGATTATATCCTGCAAGAGATACATGAAGGTATATGTGGAAGCCATCTGGGGGGCAGAGCTCTCGCGTACAAAGCCCTACGACAGGGGTATTACTGGCTGACAATGAAGGAGGATGCGTCCGAACTTGTTAAAAGGTGTGATAGCTGCCAGTGCCATGCTAACATTCAACATCAACCGGCGTCCCAGCTGACCCCCCTGGCCGCACCCTGGCCCTCCCTCCAGTGGGGCATGGACATCTTGGGACCATTCCCTCTAGCCTCCAGACAATGCAAGTTCCTAGTGGTGGCAGTTGACCATTTCACCAAGTGGATTGAGGCGGAGGCTCTCGCTAAGATCACGGAGGGCAAAATAAGGTCTTTCTTCTGGAAGTCTATGGTGTACCGGTTTGGGCTACCGCACACCCTCATTACTGACAACGACCGACAGTTTGACAACACGGTCTTCCAGGAATTCTACGTTGGCCTGGGTATCCATCATCGATTTACCTCCGTGGGGCACCCCCAGACCAACGGCGCAGCCGAGGTGACCAATCGCATCATCCTCCAAGGGCTCAGGGCTCGGCTATATGGCTGCAAAGGGCGCTGGGTGGAGGAACTCCCCATTGTACTATGAGCCTACCACACGATGCCACAAGCCCCTACTGGGGAAACTCCTTTCAGCCTGGTCTTTGGAACCGAAGTAGTCATTCTGGTGGAGATAGGAGTTCCTAGTCCCCGGACAGAATTATACCATGAAGAAAGCAACTCAAACCAGCTGCGAGCCGATCTAGATTTAGTGGAAGAATTACGAGACCAAGCACAGCTTCACATGGCGGCTTTCCATCAACGAGCAGCCAAATACTATAATGCTCGATATGATCCAAGACGTTCCACTCCAGAGATCTCGTTCTGCGAAGAGCTGAAGTATCAAAGCCAACAGAGGGGGGCAAGCTGGCACCGAAATGGGAAGGACCATACCATGTCAAGGAGGTACTTCACCACGGGACATACAAAGTTGAAGAGCTAGACGGAAAACCGCTTCCTCGCACCTGGAACGCCGACAATTTACGCTGGTATTATCAGTAAGGTGCTATCTTCATTAATTTGAATCTACTTGACAGATTGATGTTCGAAATGTTCGCGTTATTTTTGAGTCAGTATGCTCGCCAACAAAGACCGGCTCTCCGCGTCGGCACTAAAGATTGGCCCCGCGTCGGCACTAAAGACCGGCTCTCCGCGTCAGCACTAAAGACCGACCCCGCGTCGGCACTAAAGACCGGCTCCGCATCGGCACTAAAGACCGGCTCTCCGCGTCGGCAGCTAAAGACCGGCCCTGCGTCGGCACTAAAGACCGGCTCTTCGCGTCAGCACTAAAGACCGGCTCTGCGTCGGCACTAAAGACTGGCTCTCAGCGTCGGCAGCTAAAGACCAGCCCCGCGTCGGCACTAAAGACCGGCCCCGTGTCGGCACTAAAGACCGGCTCTCCGCGTCGGAAATTAAGATCGGCGCCCCGTGTCGGCAATTAAGACCGGCTCCGCATCGGTAATTAAGACCGGCGCCCCGCGTTGGCAATTAAGACCGGCTCCGCGTCGGTAATTAAGACTGGCGCCCCGCGTCGGCACCAAAGATCGGCTTCACGTTGGCAATTAAGATCGGCACCCTGCGTTGGCACCAAAGGCCGGCTCCCTGCGTCGGTAATTGGGGACAACGTTTTGGTGCACAATCCCATTTCGCGTGACATATCTAACGAGGCAGTAAGTGTTCCATGGCTTCGCGCCTACACAAGCAGGGTCTTGTACTACCTACTATTCTCGACTGTCGTCTCTACGATCGAAATTGGTCCCGCATCAGCTTCCTAATAGGAGGAGTCGTGTTTTTCAGCCATTGGTTGGTGATTCACGACAACTCACATAGCCAAAGCTGATTATGACCAAAGGCATGCGACGAGGGTTAAATATTCATTGATGGCTAAAAGTTTACAAAATTGCTGATCTGAGTCGGGCTTGGAGCAATACAAAAAAAAAAAACTACTAAGGGTCATTTGGGGCTGGGTCATCGTCTTCAGGGACGTCATCTGACTTCAGCCCTTCAATATCCTCGAGGTCGTAGAGTTCTTGGATTTTTTCCTTGCAGTCTTGGAAGCCGGCATCGTAAGCAAACGCCGTCGATTCAGCTAGCTCCTTATTAAAGGCTTTAGACTTCCTGAAATCCTCTACGGCCTATGTAGCTCTTTTCTCTACCTCGAGGGCTTTCCGCTCGGCCTCGATGGCCTCCCTCTTGGCCTCAGTCACCGCCGCCTCCAAGTCGGCAATCTTGGCGTCAGACTGGCGGGCGACCTCTTTGGCTGCGTCTATTTCAATGGAGGCGGAATCCAATCGAGTCTTCAAAACACACATTTCTGATTCCACTACCTCCAGCCTCTCCTCGGCCATCCTTTGCTTCTCCTCGGCCGCATGAGTGTTATCCAGCTCATTGGCTGCACGACGCTGGGCAACTTCCAGTGCGTACTCTGCCTTCTCAGCTCTCAGCCGGATGGCTTCGACTTCGCCCTTTAAGGTGGCCCGGGTATCCTCCAAGGCCATCTCTGCCTTTTCTGCCCTAGCCTGGAGTGATAGCATCTCCTCCCGCGACTTATCGAGAGCAGCATCACTCAGGGTCCAAAGTTCCCTCATGGCGATCAGAGAGTTCAGTGCCTGAATGGAATGTCAATGTTAAAAAGCAAAATAAAACAAACAAAACAAAGAGGAAAAATGATAATGGGGCAAAGGCTCACCCAAAGATGTGCCACAGATGCCTCGCGAAAGAAGGTGGCTCTCCCTTGATGCCGGAGAAACTCTTGCACCTCTACCACATATGCTTCATCTAAGGCCCGCTCGGCCCAGCGGCTGTGGTTCGCCAAGAGCGATTGGAAGGAAGGGTCGACGCCCTCCTTTCTCTTGGCACGGGGGCCGCGGAGGAGGATGCCGCCTCCGACTCTGCTGCCTCCGGCCCCTTGGCTGGTGGAGGCGCTTCGGTTGTTGCCCCTACGGGGGGCAGGATAACTGTTGGAGTTGGCCCTATTGTTGCAGGGACCTGCTCCATCTCCACGGCTTCGGACGGGGATGATGGCGCTTTAGCGACCTGCTCTGGAGAAGGATCGAGCAGGATGACAGGAGGAGCTGGAACTGAAGGTGATCTTCTTTCTCCTATTTGGCTTCGCCCGACTTCCTCGCCGGCCTCGGCCCTTACCATGTCTTTCTTGGCGGGCTCGTCGACTTGGGCTCTGGCTGCCTCGCACGCGTGCGGGGAATCTACAACTTTGGCCCTGTTAGCATCGGCCTCCCCAGCGTCGGCCCTTCTAGTGTCGGCCTTCTTCAAAACCTTAGCACACAGGGGTTTCACAACTTTAGCCCCTCCAGCACCGGCCCTCCCTGCGTCAGCCCTCCTTGGAATTTTGGCGACGGCCCTCCTCTCAGCAAGGGACTCATTCCCTGTTGCCTTCCTCTTCTTAGTGGCCGCCTGCCTGAGCTCGCGAAGTGATGGCGTCATCCCTATAAAGGCGGGAGATGAATAAAAAAAAGGAAGAAAAAGAAAAGAAAAGAAGGAAAAAGGTGGGTAATCAAGTGCTCACCACCAGAAGGGATTGGGCCGACGAGACAAAGGTTTTCATCAACCAAAAGCTTATTGCATCGAGGGACATCGGCAGTCAGAAGCTGCCCAAATGCCATTCGATCTCTTGGGAGGATCAAAGAATCCCTATTGGCATCAATGTTGGGTGTCCCCTACCTTCCGCGCACCCCATTGATATCAATAAAAAAGAACTTATCCTTCCACCCTTTAACGGAGGTGGGAAGGTACAACTTAAGGATCCTATTGGACCTAGGAGTGAAGGACCACCAACCTGATTGCTTGCGGAGGGTATAAAAATTGTGGAATAAGGAGATGCTAGCCTCTATGCCTTGCAGGTGACAGAGAACCAGAAAGCCAACGAAGGTTTGGATCGAGTTAGGAACTAACTGGGAAGGTGTTAGAGAATATCGATCCAGAAGATTGAGGATGAAAGGGTGGATAGGTAGTCGAAGTCCGGCCTTAAAGAAGGCTCTGTACAAGGCAACTCTTCCGGGACGGAAAGAGGTTACCCTGTCATCAAGAGCAGGGTAGAACAGACGAAGGTTTGGCGGAAAACTATACTTGGCTTTCAGATTTACTATGTCTTGAGCAGACATAGTGGAAGCAGTCCCTTCGGGGGACTCCTTGACAGCGCTGGAAGGACCAGCAGCCGTCGGACGGCTCCGGGCGGAAGTCCGCCCGCCGGTCAGATGACTCCCGGCTATGGGGCGTCTGATCGGCCGCCGTTCCGGCAAGGAGTGATTGGAGGAGGGGGTAGACCATTGGCTTGGTAAGGAAGTGGAAGTTTGAGAAGGAGTGGGGGAACGCCCCCCGGAATTGGAAATAGAACAAGAAGGCGAGGAAGCCATGGAGACTAACCTGGAAGACTTGAGCTAGGATCGAAGGAGCACGAGGAGAGAACAAACACGGGAGGCAGACGGACACTTGCAGACTCGAAAGGAAGCAGTAGCGTAAGAGAAGGGAGGATGGGAGGATAAGGATGATTTTTTCCTCTTATAGCCCTATTTCAAATCATCCCATGGCCGTCCGTTCTGGCCATGTGTCCACCTTCAAATGGAAGGCGCTTCGGCGGCCAACCGACGCGAAAAACACGAAAAGCTCCACCAATAGAGAGATGGCGGTGGCCTTACCACAATGATGACGCTCGCCTTTTTATGACTCACTACTCGAGGGAAATCCTCTCCAATCCCAACAGCCCGGACAGACAAAATGATGGCGCGAAAGTCGGCCGCCCAGTGGATATTAACACCCCTTTCGCTGGTGATTGTGCGCTCACTCATCTCAGGGGCGAGGGGGCATTTGATACGGCTGACCATCTCCTCTGGGTGGTATTATCTTTTGCACGATTTCCAGGAATAATGATGTGACAGCAAAACCCAGAAATATAATCTTGGCTCCGGCCTCCAGCGACGGCCTCTGGCTCCGGCCTCCAGCGACAGCTCCGGTCCTAACTTGGTGCCTTCCTCGCATGCACAATGACCCGCCTCAGGCAACAGATCTCGAGATTCGAGGTCTATTGCCGTGTACCTCACTCACTGAAATCACGGGCAAGTGCTTGCACGCTCGGCAGTTACCGCTATAAGCGGCCTTCATCCAGCAACGGCTTAACCACTCGCCGTTCAAAGAAACATATCCCAACGAGGAAGATTCAACGGTTCCAACGGAACGAGGTAAACGGGACCCCCCAGACAGGTATAAGAGGAGGACCCAAGCTCAATGCAAGGGGATCTCTCTCTCTCTCCCTATCTATCGCTCTCTATCTCTCAACTCCTATTTCATTACTACAGAACTGAGCGACAAGTTTACTAACTTAATTGAGCGTCGGAGGGTCCTTGCCGGAAACACTGGCCGAGGACTTCTTGCAGGGTTCCGAAGAAGAAAGACGACCCCTCCAGCCGCATTTGGAAGCCCACGACAAATCTCAGCATGCCCATCGCTCATCACGGTTGATTTGTTCGCATCAGGTGGAGAACGACCACATCCAATAAGTTTTATTTTGCTCTCAAAGCCAGGAACACTGACAGCACCATCTTTGGCTCTCCTGGTGCTGGGACACCACCATCGCCATCAATGACCGGCTTTCTTTTTCCTTAATCTTCTTTTCCGGTTTAAGTTGTTCAGAAGTCTTGATTTCTTTTTTTATTTCTTTTTCTTGCACCCTTCCAGCTGTTCGTGAATCATATTGGATAAAAACTGAACGCATGGGATGAAAACTACGGTAGTTAAACTCCTTTGATAGTCTTGATCTATTCTGTACTTAGTCCGAGGCTATGTTGAGATGTGATGCTTGTTCGGAACGAAGTTGAAGAATCACAATGTATAAGATTCTTGAATAGCCAAACAGAAATTTTGGAGTAATTAAACTCGATCTAGATCAAATTTGGACATGAGGTTATTGGACTAATTCGGATTTAAGAGATCAATTGTTACATCTAACGTTCTTTCTATAAACAAATATGCCACGTAAGAGCATTTGGAAGAAGTGTGCACTGGTCTGTGCAGCGATAGTTTCGTATTTGACCACAGCCCCTGTGGTGGGTCTCAGCCGGCGTGCTGCCCGCCATGACAAACTAACGGTTCGCACATCTTCTTTTATTTATTTATATGGCAGGTGAAGAAGGTTTTCACTTGTCAAAACATATTTGCACGCCTGGTTCTTAGAAAGCTCTCACAGCTGCCGCCGAGAGTAGTCCATATATTGGTTAAGGACCAAATTTAGTGCAGTTTGTTACGCAGTAGTTTGATGGCAATCATAAAGCGAGTAGAGAATCCAATGATAAATATCTAATAAATTATATCTGAAGATGCGTTTCGTATGCACGCAAATGAAGAAAACTTTTGAGATTGTTTTGATATAGGTTTTTTTTCTTTTTTATTACAAGGAGAATAAATTTTCCCCTTTATCTCCCATTAGTTTAGAGAGGGATTGCAAATAGATTAATAGGGTCGAAGGTAAAAAGTTTTGCATTAATCTTATTC